>JAPDVR010000022.1:30621719-31105228 GCA_026230005.1 Gila orcuttii | reverse complement strand
GCCACAGTGTGTGGCATGAGCTGCATGGCTTGTCTGACATAGCAACAGTAACTAAAGGAGGCAGGTCTTTGCGAATGGCTTGAATGGTGGGTTCTGAAAAACCCGAAAGAGAACTCGATACTGACGCTCGTCTTTTCTGTGAGTCGTGTGTGTGTGTGTGTGTGTGTGTGTGTGTGTGTGTGTGTGTGTAATAGGCAGGACTTTACGGATACTGCGTAATTGCGTTAAATATTTTTAACGCTTTAAACTTTTTTTTTTTTTTGCGGTGTCGCGGTGGGCAAGTGATGAAACCGGTGTTGCGACTGAACACCCATAACACCGGTAACACCGACTACCGTAGCAAGCCTAATGTGACGTAATGACGCGAAGACATGTTCGAATTTCCTGGGGAAATCCACCAGTACAGTACCACTGGAATTAAAAACATTATTACAAGCTTACCGTTTTGAATCGAGTAAGGTAAGCAGATAGTTTTGAACACTGGCTGGTTATGTACTTGCTCAAATTTATTTGGAATAATTTTAACCCAAAAAAGTTACGGACTGCAGCTTTAACAAAACAAATATCTTAAGAGAATTTATTTTAGTTTTTGCATGAGCTAACAGATGATATTGTCATAAAACAGGTTTGTGTCACCTGACTTTGACGGCAAGAATCTTTGTTACAATTTGCACTGCAGGCTGCAATATTAATAGTATTACACATGTTGTCTTTTAAAAATGCACATAGTAGTAGCTTGGGTTAGGATGCAGATGCAAATTTATGTTCAGTAACAAAAACAGTTACATCTGTAAAAATGGTAAACAACCTCATTTATATATGGTAAAAATTAAATATTCTGACTATTTGAGTTTAATTCAAATTAACCATTGGTCTTCCATAGTAGCATAGATCATGATAAACGCAGTTAAAACCACACATAGCACCTCACATAGGGGAAAAAAGTGTGTATAAAAAAACAGTAGCCTAAACACATTTAGTATAAATGCACAAATGCTAGCTTAATCACAAAAAAATACTGTAAATATATTCTATTACTCCATTAATGCAGGTCTACATTAATAATATAATACAATTCGATATGATTGTATTCATGGTAAATGGTGATTTGTAAAACCTTTTGACTATCGTTTCGCACAGTGTTTCTCCAGTTTGGCAGTGCTGTTTCATCTGGCTTTAAACTAGTTTAAATCTAGGCAATTTGTATTCTTTGCCGAATTTAAGCGCTTCTCAATGGATTCCACAGCGCGGTTTAGTGGTCGCGTAACCGAGACGTTTAGCAAGTAAGCGCATGTGCTATACTAAGCTCATGCTGCGTTGCTGAGTGGATAAATGGTTCATGGCGGCACGGTTCAAATGAGTAGCGCTAAACTTTCGTTCGTTAAACATTGTATCGAGCATTTATCGAACTCTTGTTATCGTTTTATCAAGGAAAATTACATTGCGATAATTATCATTAACGTTTTATCACCCAGCCCTAATTTTATGTTGAACAAGGCATTTCCAGTTTCTCTGGATATTTATTATGATAAATTCTTGTCCTGATTGTCAAGTTTACGGAGTTAATTTTGGATTTTGTTTTTGTTAGGTCTAACAAAATTCCCATGAATTTATAGAAAAGAGAGGAATTATTGTAATGTATTCCCTGTTGACAGGCAGACAGATAGGCAGGCAGTAGGGGTGGGGGAAAAAATCGATTCTTAGATGCATCGCGATGCGGACGTGGACGATTCTGAATCGATTCACAAATGTCAAAAATCGATTTAAAAAAAATATATATATCTTTTTTTTTAGATCTAATTTATAATAACGTAATATTGACGGAACGCAAAAGACGGAACTCTGAAGCGCGGAAGTGCAGTGCCCGGACTGTCTGTGGCGTGTGCACATAACAGAGACGCGAAGGCTGAGCGCGAAATCCAAACACCCTCCTCGTTAAAAGCTGATGTGTGGAAATATTTTGGCTTCTATGAAGTTGAAGGGGGAAAGGAGCTGGACAAGAGCCACACTAGTTGTAAGCTTTGTAGAATAAAACTAAAATATTTCGGAAACACAACAAATATGTGAAGCCATATGACACGTTTCCACCCAGGGGAGGAAAAACACTCGGCTTTGTGCTGCCTTGTCGAAAAATGCTACCCAAGCGCGAATCGATCACAGAGAATGTTGATTCATTCTCTATTGTTTCCATAATGGTGTAAATCTCACAATATTATGACATCGTTATTTCATTTCAATTAGGGTAAGTGTATGAGGAGCATATTTTGATATTTTAAATGAACTAGCAATTATCACATTTGATATAACAAGTAAAAATGACATTATTATATGAAATACAATTATAATAAAATTCGAAGTTGAGTGTACAGTATACTGTACTGTTTTCATTTTTAAAACGGTGTGAAAAGTAAAAATTATCATCAAATATTCATCTTTGACCTGTCAAAGTTTCCTACAAGTCTCCACAGCAAGGATGCATAGATTTATGGGCGTGGTAAGCAGAAGGAAAATGAGTCTGCACATACGCATAACCAGTAAGTAACAGATCTTGATGGGTAGCATGAATCGTCAGAACACCGGTCGTTGTTATATTATTAATTTACTACAAGTATGCTGCTAGTTCAGGCACACATTTATTTTCCTGTTGGTTCTTTGCAATGTTAATAAAATATATTGTACGTTAATTCTTTATGGGTCATTACTTTGTACTTTTAAAGCAAAGTATTTATATTCACACACACACACACAAAAAGATTCAGATAATCGATAATCGCTTTAGCATCGAATCGCAGCCCTCTGAATCGTAATCGAATCGAATCGTGAAGTGCCTAGCGATTCCCACCCCTAGCAGGCAGACAGACAGACAGACACTTACCATGAGCTGACCAGCTTCACAACAAGTTGCATAAGTTTTACAGATACATGCAGCCTCATTAGGGATGTATATATATAAAGCATGAAACATGGTTGATAAAAGGCTGTTCTTTAGTGTTAGACGCACAGAAAAGCAATTGTCTCAAGGAAAGCTTTAAAAAATCAAAAATGGGGGTAAAAATCACAGAATATTTCTTTTAGTAGTGACAGATTAGTAAAAGCTTTTTTTCCTCAAAAAACCTGAGCTGACTGTGAATGAATGCTGTGGTTAGTATGAGACTAAAACAATGTTAAGCATGGGTCCTTTAATAGTGAAATGGGGTTAATCATATCAGAGAGGAGGAATCAAATTTAAAATGTAAGCTTGTTGTTGATGAACAACAAGACAGAGAATGAAAGAGTGAATATTTGAAAGAGTGAAGGGGAGAAACCTGAATAAAGGACTCTTACCACATCATCTGTAAGTGTTCTGATGTTTAAATGCTATAAACAGTGAGAGAGAGAGAGAGAGAGAGAGAGAGAGAGAGAGAGAGAGAGAGAGAGAGAGAGAGAGAGAGTGAGTGAGAGAGGTGATTAGAATCATTTCACAGTGGCACTGAAGATGACATTGCAGTCCACATGACAGGTGACAGCTGAAAAAGCTTTTGATTTCAAGTAAAAAATGATTAAAATAAATATGTAAGACTTCAAAATACATTCACATAAAATTACTGTGAAATATAGTTCTGTTTAAGATGGCATTCTACAAAAACTCTCAAATGTAGCAAGACACAATACAACTCATTTAGAAGCACTTTGACTTGAGATATAAACACCCTAATACCTGAAACGTGGTGAGAACACGAGTAATCCTGTGAGAATAACAGTAATAGGTTATTCATTGATCTCGTCAAAGACTTATGAGAGAAAAGCGAATGTGCACCTATGCAAAAAAATCATGCATTAACCAGGTGAAACAGCCTCCAGATCCATTCAAAACAGTTGCAAGGCTCACAAACAAAATGTGATGTGGGATTTTAATTTGTGGGCAGACAAAATTAAACAAAACAAAAAAATAATAATAAAAAAAAAGAAAAAATAAACTGGTCTAGTTTGTCTGTCACCACATAGATGCCAAGATATTAGTTAAAATTAAATAAGATTAAATGGCTGGCATCTCTTGTAAGACTTCCAAAGTTTAAAGCCATCTTGCCAAACATGTGCCGCTTATGGAGTCTCTTAAGCCTAAGCATGGCAACACAAACACATATGCCAAACTTTCCAGCTAATTTAATTAAGCTGATGTGTAAGTGTTGAAAATATTGACAAGGAAATCTTAGGATCCAAACTCACTACAAAAAAAAACCCACCAACAATCAATTAATACTCCATTCTTTCATTAACATGAAATCCACAAGACAAACCATAAAATGCAAACCAGTTGACCCCGCAAATGAGCTTAAAGATTTTACATTTTCATACCATAACGTCTATGAGAACAGACGTGTGTGTGTGTGTGTGTGTGTGTGTGTGTGTGTGTGTGTGTGTGTGTGTTAGATTCCAAATTCCTCAACTGTAAAACCTTTCTCAGATCAAATCTGTTGATTAGTCCAAGTGAAGAATTGCCTGCATATACATGTATGAAGAAATAATTGGAAATGCAATTATCAAGACGAGAGAGAAGAAGCCTTCTAATTTAATTCTACACCGCCATCCCTTGACAATTACAAAGGGACCTGAGCACAGTGCTTCATGCACATTAAAGACCAATTCAGAGTAAGAGTGTCAAAAAGATGAGATGTAAAATTCAAGACAGAGAATTGAATTGCATGCAGTGCAATTTAGTTACTGCTCTCTATGGTTACAAGCTCACCATTGCATGCTGCCATCTGTTTAGAAGACAAAAGTTTCATAGGCGATTGTAAATGAGAAAATGTTCCTTGGTGACATATGAACGTGCTAATATGCAATTGGAATGTCTGCATGTTGGATTAAGGACAAAATTAGACCCATCTGTTGCCTTGGATCGCGCTTGTGCGCTGAGGAAAAACGGCTTTCGTGGTGCTCAGGAAAAGCATGTTTGCTAATGCTGTTGCGGTATTTCATTTTGGAAATTCTTTAGAGGAATGGTTTGCCAAGTCTGAATAAGAAGGAACAAAGCGAACAAAGCAAACAAAGGCACATTTTGCCTGTATTCTTAGTCTAGGTTCTTGCTAGTCCTCCATTAGAGGAGAGAACTGGGTTATTTAGTAGTAACCCAGCACAGCTCAAGCAATCAGTTTGACTCAATCCCAGATGGCAGGCATTATAATCTGTCAAACTCCAAATCTACATTTTCACAACCTCCCTCTAAACATTCACATGCACTATTAATTCAGCTAGTGGTACACAATAGTCAAATACACACACAGTTATTGGTGGCTTGGCCAAGCATCACAGCCATCAGTCTTACTTCATTAATGGAGTCAAAACAAATTCACATACTTTGGTATAAACATGCTGTGCTGGTGATCAATCAGAAAGTCTGTGCATGGGAAATGACCTTCATTAAAGAAACACAGACCTCCAAAAACACAAAACCTCTCAATTACTGAACTTAGCATGAAATACCAGGAACAAGACAAGTGACCTTCTGAAAGACTTTTGAGAGAACCTTTAAGCCAAAAAAACAACACTCAAATAATGAATAAAACATGTCAATTTTGAGGCAATACACAAGTTTCTTATCGCTTTTTTACATTTTTAAAATAAAATAAAAACTCACCTACATATTTAGAACCTTATTATACCAAAGGTTAAAGCATCAGAAGTGCCTTCAACTTCACAATGCACTCAGTAAGCCAACATTAATTTAAAATTCAGCACTTTAAGTAGAAGAAAATAATAATACATCAATTACACCCCAAATGTGCCTATTGCACTGTCAATTTACAGAGGGGGAAAATATATAATGAACCTGTAGATATAAAAGTAGATTAAAATACAAAGACAGTGTTTGTTTTCTCAATCTGGCTGAGAGAAAAAAATAATAATTATATAAAACATATCACAAACATGCAATTAAAAAGAAGCTGTTGTCATACTCAATTTAGCAGAGACCACAAATACATCTTGTGCTACTTGTTGGCTGTAATTATATTTGCTTTATAATTATCTAAATATAAGGTGATCCTCCCTCCCCTGTACTCTGTATGGCAACTAACATTTTTAAAAGCTCTTGAAATGATTCACAGTTTCTAGTAACAATAAAGCATTAAAACCAAATTTCACAACTAATTAATTTGCAAGATTAATATTTTGCAACCTATGTAAAAATTTAGCTAAATCCCAGGGCTTGAATATGGTGCCTTAATTCACTCTTAACTTTTGTTGCCATAGAGGAGTTACACCTTGGAAGCAGGGAGTAAATTGCAGTTCATACCTAACCTCAACCTCCTGATCTCTGCTGGGGTCCAGCATATGCTCAGCCAACAGGTTTAGCTTCAATACAACTGATTTCAGGAACAGTTATCAGGGAAAGCACCCCTGCCTTCCTCAGGGCTCAAGACAAACTAGGGCTGACAAAATGGCTGAAAAACTAAATTTGAATTTACAGTGGATAGCATAAGTGAACACAGCCATGCTAAAGTTGACTAAAAAGAGGAATAAAAAAATAATCTTTTGGAAATTGATCTTAAAGCCTTAATTTAAAAAATTAGGAAAAATCCAACCTTTAAGGACACACATTTTCTTTGTGAATGAATAATGTATCGTAAATAAATAAATGTTCTTCCTTAAAATACAGGTTGCATAATTCAGGACACCCCTATGTTAAATTCCCATAGAGAAAGGCAGATTTTTATTTTTAAAGGCCAGTTGTTTTATGGATCCAGGATACTATGCATCCTGATAAAGTTCCCTTGACCTTTGGAATTAAAAAAGCCCCACATCATCACATTCCCTTCACCATACCTAGAGACTGGCATGGTGTTATTTCAGTTCGGCTAATAGCTGGTTTGATTTGCATTGAGAGATGATCTTATGGAAAGTTCCCCATGCTAATCTCTAGGTATGGTGAAGGGAAAGTGATGATGTGGGATATTTTAATTCCAAAGGCCAAGGGAACTTTATCAGGATGCATAGTATCCTGGATCCATGAAATAACTGGCCTTTAAAAATATAAATCTGCCTTTCTCTATGGGAATTTAACATAGGGGTGTCCTGACTTACACAACCTGTATTTTAAGGAAGAACATTTATTTATTTACGATACATTCATTCACAAAGAAAATGTGTGTCCTTAAAAGTTGGATTTTTCCTCATTTTTTAAATTAAGGCATTAAGATCAATTTCAAAAAGATGATTTTTTAATTCCTCTTTTTAGTCAACTTTAGCATGGGTGTGTTCACTTATGCTAGGCACTGTATCTAATATTCTAATTATATTCTAATTTATTAGGGGGGAAAAAAAACTTGTCTATCTCCTGAAGCCACATGAGGGCGCAATAAGCTAAATATTAAAGCACTGCATTAAATTGTTTATAAAGCAATGAAATAACATGACTGTCCGTAAAAAAGAAAAGTGCATAACGTTTATAAATTTTAGAGATGCATCGACTGCAATTCTCTTGGCAAATTCCGAATTTTTTGCAAGTATGATCTGCCAATACCAATTTTCTTTCTAAGAACTATAATTGACAGCATATACAAACAAAAATCAACTTCAATGCAAAATATTCTTTTCATAAAAAAGTCAGTAATAAAATAAGAAATAAATGCAATAGAATAAGAGAGATATGAAAACACAGCTTTAAAGAGCAACGTGCAGGTTGAATTTATAACTGAATTAATACTTGATATTGTCTGAAGAGGTCTTTTAAAAACACATGTAGAAATTACTAATGAAATCTCATTTGATGTAGAGATTTTGATGAAAATGTGCTAGGCTCTGGAATACGCCTTTCCCACTAGCAACGCATCATATGACGTAGGCCGAGGCAAACAAGAGCTTGCGTTCAGCTGTAGTTAAAGCGGTAGTGAGAGACAAGAGGAAGTTTTAGATCGAGTTTTAGAGATGCCATAATGGTAAATTGTTGTGTTTGTGCTTGTTGCACGAATTCCAGCCTGTCAGGACATCGTGTCCATCATTTTCCTTCTAGGAAAAACAAGGCTTTTCGTTTTTGGGTGCGTTTTGTGCAGGTGAAGAGAGCAGACTTCACTGCCGCGTCTGTCACCACACACTCGGTCGTTTGTAACGCACATTTCACTCCGGAGAATTATAGACCTGGAGATTTTTTACATCACAGACAGATGGTTTAATTAATACGGCTTTGAAAACATTGCATTATGCTGTCTTGCTCTGCGTTTTTTCCAGTGTGAAGTATTTACACACAGCGAACTTGTTGGCAGCTCAATGCTATCCTGCTTGCTGGCTGCAAATGGATTTCCTGAGGGGGGGTCTCTGTGTCTCATTGAGCCGCGCCTCCGTTCAGGAAATCCATTCCACAGTTTGCAGCCAGCTAGCAGACTGGCCGGCGGGAATCACTTTTGGAGTCATTTCAGCAGGATATCGGATATCTCCGCAGGTTGGATCGGGAAAATCCATTACATGAATTACACTGGTATCTGTCCCGATACCGATACTGGATCGGATCGGCCCCATCCCTACCTGTGGGCTATCATAGGCATGCTCGTCAACATTGGAGAACTCGGTTTCTTCATTCACATCCATTGTAACCTGAGCTTGAACTTGACCAGAATCCCTCGCCCATCGTCACTTCCGGTTAATGCTTTATAAACGCGGAAGTTATTTTATCACAATTTATCTCAAAATATCGTTAATGGCTAAATATTAATTACTCCAGTTCAGAAAATCTAGTTGTTTTATCATCCACATACACTATGCTATATAGGGATGTCCAACCTGCATGTTGCTCTTTAAGTTTTTCGGGTGGGTCTAACAGTATATTAAAGAAAGAAAGACTACAGAAACTAAAGTAATCAAATGTAAAATAACACTGGATAGGCTTCACTGTAAAAATTTAATTCAGATTAATGCTTACGATTAAAGTCGCAAAAGCTATTCAGTGAAGAGTGATTTTCTTTGTCTTTTGTTCTTTAACATGACAGACAGCAGCAGGAGTATTAGACTGCTGTCACTTTAAGAGCTTATGCATGGCTCCAATATACTGATACACAACCTGCACAATCTATCTCTTCTGTTTACGTTCCAAAACTGACCGTGTTTAGCTGAATACTCGCCAAGATGGGAATTTTGACAATTTTGTGTGTATTTGAACGCAGTAAGCCACTCATTTTGGTACTTGTGCAACTCACAAGCTGTTTGAGAGGCGCAGGGCTCGTAAAATCGCTAGCCCGACGTCCCAGGGCTATTGTGTTTTCCAGTCGGGCTAGATGCCACCTACGTCACTAGGGTTGGGCGATGTCTACCAATTTGGTATCAGACGATGTCTACAGTGAAACATCGCGATGGACGATGATATCGGGGGAGGGAGGTGTAACATTCTCATTTTCCACTAGATATTTTCCTCTAGTGCTGCACGATTAATCATATCGCAATCGTAATCGCGATGTCAAGCCTATGCGATTATATGACGCAAAATGCTGCGATTTTATGTAAAATAAACAAATTAGGGCTGTTAACGCAATTAACGCAGCATCTGTTATTTTTTGTCATCCTTTGGCTAGTGTTACATGATCCCGCTCTTATTCGTGCGAATGCTTTAAAGTTCAAACCATTAATGCGCGACAAATCAAAAGAGAGCGCGCAGCCTGTGAATGTCCGACTGTGACTCACAGAACAGAAAGACGCGCGCCCATGCGCATGCACAGACTGGAATAGTTATCTTTCCGCTTGAACGAACAATAACACACAATTATGCCAAAATGTCGTTTGTCGAGTATCTTCATAACATAAGAGCAGTCTTATGATGGACGTAAAGAGTTGTGAGAGAATGAGGCGCGTGTGAGATCCGCGTCTCTACAACGGCTGCTCTTAAAGGGCCAGCAGCCAAAGGTTTCTGTCAGTAAAGTTAATCAAAGAACAAAGAAAATTACTCACTGCTCTTGACAAAAGAACTTGTCTAGCTTTAATAAGGATTAGTCTATATATAATTTATAATTTATGCAGTGCAGACTGTTTGATAACTTAAATTTCTGTATATGTCCTACATGACAGGAAGGGCACAGGTAAATAATACTTTTTTATGGGTTTATGTGAGTATTATTAAGTTCACTTAAATTAAAAGCCGTTATATTTTTTGAAGCCTAATAAATGTTTTTGAAAAAATTATAGCTTTCAATTGTGGAATCACTGTAATGGTGGATGGCTATAATTAATGTTTTAAATGGGGGTGGATTCATTTTTATCCAGACCTCAATGGCTTATTGATCATTATAGATGTTATCAATTATTTAGTTGTTGTTGCTAGTTTGAGTTGAGAAATACACATTTCAGAATTATCACTAATCTGTGTGTGCATTTTGCTTTAGAATCAAGCAAGTTGACTCATGAAACCATTTGTTTATTAAATCGCAATCGCATATCGCAATCGCAATATTGACCTCAATAATCGCAATATGACATTTTCCCCAAATCGTGCAGCCCTATTTTCCTCTATAGCTCATCAGCAATTTCGATTTCGGCAAACTCTGCAGCAGCTGAGCACTAAGGAGCGAATGTACAGTGACGTGACATAACTGCCAGATTCAAACTGTGCTTTTGCGCTATGGCTGGCGCTGAGCCAAAGACGGACGCGCTCAGTGCTTGTCATAGGCTACATCAAAACTGTTCAGTGTTTTTAACCACATAATGTTTATTTTAGGTTTCAGACATTTAAATACATATAATTTATACCAAAACAATACATTTATAGTTTGTAAAATACACAATGGTGTCTATGGAAGCGGCAATAACAAACCATTCAAATATATTTGCCGACGGTTTTTATTAATATCAGACACACAGTGTAAATATAGTGCTGGGCGGTATACCAGTTCATACCGAAAACCGGTGTATATTTTTGTTATGATATTAATTTTTAATATACCGCCATACCGATGTATTTAATTACACAACGTTCGTAACGAACGTTACACTACGCTGCGCTGCGCGACAGTTTCAGACGGACCCTTTACAATGTTGCACTTCTATGCTATCTATGTACCTCTATGTACTATGGCGTTAATTATTTTCCTGTCAAATGTCGAGAGCGCATTATTGTAGCGCGAAAGTACATTGATATAATGCGTGAGCGCGAATCTCTCTGCTCGTGCACGGAATATAATGTGCCGCGCTCTCAGATACACGCTGCTCTTGTTAGAATAGGTCTATTTTCTCTGGTCTCGCTCAGAGAATCCTGCACTTAAAACGTGTTCAGTGCAATCGCGTATCTCTCCACTTCCCCAGCTAACAATTTTAGGTTATAAGAACGTTTTCATAACGTTCCCATTAAGTTATAAAAACGTTATTTCTGAATGTTCTAGGAACATTCAAAACGTCCAGTTTTTTAGACGTTGTATTAACGTTATTTCTTGGTTATTCAAAACGTTATAAGAACGTTCAATTCTCCCGTTATATAAACGTTGTATTAACGTTCTTGCTTGGTTATAAGAACATCATTCAAACGTCATTAGAACGTTCAATTCTCTCGTTATATAAACGTTGTATTAACGTTATTTCCTGGTTATAAGACGTTATTAGAACGTTAAGAAATAATTTTAGGTTATACTGGGCGCTATTCTATTCTACAATATTCACTAATGACAGTAAAATAGACCATCCTAAGTCAATTTACTGCAGCAATTCCTCTCTCAACCAGTAGAAAATGCTTTGAACACCTGATTATGCATGAAAAAAAAAAAAACGTCATAAACCGGAAAACCGGCATAATTTTGAAAAAAAAAACGTGATATAAATTTTTGGTCAAACCGCCCAGAACTACGTAAATATCTATAAAGTTAACAATTTTTCTCCCAGTTCACTAGCCACTTTCGTGTATTTCGTGAGAAACTGATTAATTCATGCGCTGTAATAAATCAAACAGACAGGAATCTCTAAACTGCGGCCCAAACAAACATGACGGCGCCCATCTCACGTTACAGATCAAGATAATTTATAAAAGGTTTTTTAAACAACAAAACAAACTCAATTACACATATTTGAGAATCGGAATAGAAGATAGTTTATGACATGTTAAGCAAGTTTGTTAATATTTATAAATAAAAGAGCTTCATCTTTCATACTGCACTACTTTGGCTGTGGTGAATCAAGTACCAAGCATGAAGCGTCACCATGGAAACGTGTGTGTATGTGTGTGTGTGTGTGTGCTGTGGTGGGGGGGGGGGAATCACGATGCCGGCTAAACATCGTGATGTCTGTCAGCCATCATCGTCCATCGGCCCAACCCTATACGTCACTAGAAATAGAACGCCGCCATATCTCGCCGATCTCGCCCGGTATGGCCGCCCACACATTTGCACATGTCTACTATTTGAATTCGTGATTGGTTGACTGGCAAATTAAAATATTTAACGGAACGATAAAATAATGTTATTAACCGGTTAATGGCCATTTCAAATAAGCATGTCTGTTCAGAACGATTAAATTTGATGTTTCCGTTTCTGGTTATGCTCCTGTCAATTTTGTTTGTTTGTTTTCGTTCATTGAATAGGTTCGGAGCCCTGATTGCTGCTACATTTTAAACTTTAAAGTAGTGTTGTCAAAAGTACCGACTTCGGTACCAAGTACACTATTCACTATTTGACTTACACTATTCTTTTAAAGTTTTTAATAAAAAAAATCATGAAAAAAAATAGTTTCCTGAAAACAAAGTAGCACAACCGTTTTCAATATTGATAATAATTTGAACTGTTTCTTGAGCACCAAATCTGCATATTATCCTTCAGAATGCGCTGATGTAAGAAGTCTGCTTTGGGCAAATAGAACATAGTTCTTATGGAGATGACTTAATTACTCTGTGCAGTTTACAGTAAGCCCCGCTGCTTTTTAATAGTTTTTCTATGTAAATATGTACTAGATTGACATCTTTGACCTTTGAGCCACATCTCAAAGCTTTTTCAGTGTGTTGCCAGAATGCAGTTGCTTGTGTGAACAGCATATTTGTGTATTTACTAGGGGTGTAATGGTTCTAGGTAAAAAATAAACATTTTTTGCAATTCTCCACCCACGGTGCGGCACGCACTTGCACCGCGGTTCATCTTAAATCTGACAATGCATCTCTATAATATGGTTTGTCGAAAATAAAGCGTAAAAAAGACACTGTTTTGCATGTTTCTGTTGATGGATACACATTCTGGTTTCCCAGTACATTACAACAACGATGATGATGAAAAAAAAAAAAAAAAAAAGTCACTCTTTGTTCAATGCGAGTGCTGCCGTATGCTCAAATATGACCAGTCATTTAAGCCGCAAAAATACCCCTTGAGATGCCAGGGCACAGCAATTATGGAACATATCCTGAGCCTAAACCACAACTCCATCAACTCCTTCATATAAGTAAATATAAATCATAAAACATCAGTTTTCACAGGAAAGTGTGGTAAAGCGCTTCTGGGTGAAAACAAAATCTACCTCCATTAATGGCTGAAAGGAAACAGCAGGTTCAATGGTCCCTCTGTGAAGTACTTGAGAACATAAGAGTCATGTTTCAGAAATTAAATAACTTCACACAATGGAAGACGACTCTCACAGCCACCGGGGTGTGTCTAGACTACTACGGTTTCGTTATTCAACTCCCCCACCGACGTTCTAACAGCCTTCAGCCAAACCACCATCTGCATACTCATATTCAAATGTATCTTTGCCCCTATACAGACTAATACTAACGAATAAGTGGTGAGATAATTATGTTCTCTAAGCACATACACGCTCAATTCATTCTGTGCAGACAAATGTAAAATCACACTGAATTTTAACAGTCTGTCTTCATTCGAGTTGAGTTATCTCAGCAAATAGTGGAGCAAACTTCCTGCTAATCATTCACAAGAAGAGATACAACCTAATCATCTGAAACCCTTTGGTGGAGAGAAAAGAAAAATTATAAATCACAAAGCAAACAGAGAAATGTTGTACTGTACATTGGTTGGAAAAACAGCTCTATGAAAGGTTAAACCATTCTGACTGGAGAGTGGGGACCAGACAAACCCAAACAAAAACAGTCTGTGTCAAGAAGGGCAAGCAGTGGGAGATCCTCATTAGAGCTGAGGCAAACTGCAAGGATTGAGTTCAGGTGTACTAATGAGATCAACACACCCATCCACCGCCTGGCCAGCCAGAGATCTGCTTCACCTCAGCCAACGGATGGTGGGCTAACCGCCTACAGTCAAGATGAAGACCAGAAGAAAGATGATTATGAGTTATTGAGGTCAATCTGTATAGGCTACTTGTGAAGTATATAAATGCAGTCACAGCAAATCATATGGAAGACAATATGAAAAGGTTAAAAGATCTAGAACCAGGGTCCAAAACCACCATGCAATTAATGCATATAAAAAATATTTTTGCCGAATAAATAAAACTGTTGCTTGCTACTTGCAGGTTTGCCAGTAATGTTAAAGTCAGAAAGAAAGCCTGACTGTTTTTTATTGAAGACAACACCAGTGTTGTTTCTAACTTTTACTAAATTGGAAAAGTCACCATCAGCAGTTTCTCCCCAGAAAGTAATTTTTACATTGACTACAATTTACAAAACGGACAAAATATGAAGAACAAAATCTCAAGGTGTCTGAATGTTTTTGGTGACAATTGCAGTTGTGTGTCTGGATGTTCCAGTGCATTTTGACCTCCATTCAAGGGTGATGTTGCATTGCAGTGAACAACACTTTGGGTACAATGGTAGAGCAAAATTATCACTGAGGTTTCTTTAACACTCTCAAACTCACACAAATGACAGGGCTCATTAAAACTACCACAGTAAAAGCATAAGTGCTTCAAATCAATGTCCACTGAATAAATTGAAACCTATTTAAAGCATTTTCATTTGGTAGACATTTCACTAGAAATGAAACCACCTAAAAAATTGGAATGTAATTCAAAAAAGATATTAATTATTGACAGTAATTAATCATTGACATTTAAGACATTTATAAATGTTACAAAAGCTGTCTATTTCAAATAAATCCTATTCTTTTAAACTATATTCAAAGAATCCTCAAAGAAAATGCATCGTTTCCACAAATATATTAAGCAGCACAACTGTTTTTAACATGGATAATAGGAAGTTTTTTATGAGCACCAAATCAGCATATTAGAATGAATTCTAAAGGATAAAGCAATAATGTTTATCACATTAAATACAAACTGATTGTTTAGTGTAAATAATGCAATTATTTTTATTATTTGCTGCTTCTTGTAATAAAGTACAATCAATAAGGGAGAAAAGCCCACAGATTCATAGATTCTCATTGAAACGCTTATAATCTATCCATTCCATCCTAGTCCCACCAATAAATAAAACACCAAGATGTGTTGGCCACAGACATTGCACTTTACATGAAGCCAACAAGCATAGATGTCACCAATTCAAGAACTGGCAGGGGACTGGGTTTTCAAGCCAAATGCAAACACAAATATCCCCCTAACAAAATCCTCAGCCAAACAGAAAGAAACTTTACAAAAACTTGGTTACAATGGCAACTAGGTTAATTGGAGTTTATTCATACAAAGCTTACATGCCCTTCGTGTGTTCTCATATGGGGAAAACATAAAAGATAATATCTATCAGTAGAGAAACAGTGTGCGGGTATGTTTCTAGAGAATTATTATAAAAGAAAAAAAAAGGTATACATAGCTCTTGTGCACCCAAAGTTTGACATGACTAATATTCTTTACGCATTAGTAATCATGCTCCCCTTGGAATGAATGGCATCATTTGTAAGAGCATCAAAGTTATTGAAAAGTCCTCTGTTACTATTAGCTAGAGCAACAATTGGCAGAGAAAGCAAGAGAGCCTTGAGAAGACCTGATTGTCATACGAGGCAGACTCTGAATCACCTTTAGTGCAGAGAAGAGTCATTCATACAAATCAGGCTGCACAAAACAGAACCGCCAGGCCTTCTGACTAAAAACAAGCTGGACTCAGAAACATCCTTATTCAAGTAATAAATAAATAATTAAATCATTTTGAAAATGTAAAAAAAATATCATTAATAGACGTGCTGTGCTCCACCCCCTCTACTCAATTTTCTACTCCCTCACTGCACCGGTCTAATTAAAAGGACTTATTGCCATAATTAACAACATTAGCCATTTCACCTGCTTATGAATAACAGTGTTTATTAGGTCACTGCAATCGGCCATCCATCATTTCAGCCTTTGATGAAAGGTCATCTCTGTCAATGTCAACGATAGCTGTTTTTATATCCTGCGACATGCCCTCATCCAATCTACATCTACAAAACATCCAAAGTTACAATTGTGAGCACTCATTAAGCATTTATGCAAAATAAGATCCAAAATGATCAGCAGAACAATTGCCTTGATGATTTTCTTCAAATCAACATTTTTTTTTCTAGAATGCACAGTAATGGGAGTAGGAAGGTCATTGTGAAAAAGAACAAAAAGTTTACCCAAAAAACAGATCAAGGTTATGGGTTTCACCCAGTGACAGTTGCTAGGAAACCCCCATCTCCTTTCAGCTAGACTCAATGAGATGAGGAGAATAAAAAACATAGTAGATTGGAGTGGATAAAACTGACATGGGTGAGATCTGAACAAACAGCACATTAAATTTTCGGACTTCTAATTATAAACAAATTAAACAGGGACTCTTATTTTGAAATGTCAATACTACACACTATTGCTAGCTGCTCATTCAAAAAGATGAGAGATAAAATATGCCCTCTTACAATATTGCCATAAATCAGCAACAGTAAATCGTAAACATCGTAAGGCATAAATGCACGGTTTTCATTGATTGTTAACTGTTCTGAAACTGCAAGTTTCCACAAAAATGGAAGAGAAGAGTATGCGCTTTGATGCATCATGTATAAACAGCTCCTTTGAGTCTCCGTACAGACTTCAGAAGGATACCAGCGTCAAGAGCAAATGGATAGTTTATTTTTAATGGCATCCTGAATCACGTCGGAGGATTATGTTTTTTCAGAGAATTTGACCGCATATTGCTTTGGAAACGAGGCACAGTGTAATGAGATTTGAAAAGCAACTTTTGTAGACTGCTTCATCTGTCAGCTTTATTGGATCAGACAGCTGCTCCACCACAAATCACAAGTAAATTATTTCATAATGATTTGTCTGTAATTGACGTTTTATATGGATATTGTTTTCAAAACCTGACAAACCAAACAAAATTGGTGGTGGTTGAGGAGATTACCCTCTTCCATTTGTAAAGCACTTTGAGTACTTAGAAAAGTGCTATATAAAATGTAACAAATTATTATTATTATTATTATACCTTTAAAAAGCAGACCCATAAAAGTTGATTATTTCATACAGAGGGTAAGAATGATAATATTTTTTCAGCATTTTTTTAATTTAGACACACACATGCTCCTAAATACATTTTGTCACTTATCTATTAAAATCTATTAAACACATAAAACATATTTTAAACATAACATTATCCATTTTATGCTCAAACTCTCTTATCTTTCTAATCAATCACCATCTTGTACTCTACCTTCAGCAAGCAGAGGAGAACTGTAGTACAAGGGCCAAATCACATAAAACAGGTACATTTCTGGATGTCAAAGAAAAGAGGGAAGGAGTAATAAGTGAATATGTGGCAGAGGGTCTATCAGCATGAAGGTCAAGCTGAAGAAGCTTTAACAGAACATGCATGAATGCCAAACACATTTCTCCATCGACACTTTGCCAGGAGAGGCTATTAAAATCAATCCAGTATCACCTCGGCAGAGGTGAGAGATGCTAATCATGTCAATTGCAGTCCATTAGGCTCAATCACACCCACCTGCCGGTGATTGTCTTAACCTTGGACGTCAAGACCAAAGAGGCAATGTGGCAATCGGGCTCAGTGCGCAGTTGCCATCGACATCTGTCAGATCACTACCTTGGTCTCGACACATTGCAGGAGTGGAGTGACAGGAATACATGTCGCATGTGCACATGATAGACTGAAGCGGATATTTAAAATGAGTGCTGATATGCTGTAATATAAGGAGTAGAGCTTAGATCGGGCCCAAAAAATCAAGCCCGACCCGACCCGAGCCCGTGCATGTTGTGTCCGAGCCCGGCCCGGCCCGACACATTAACTGTAATTATGAGCCCGAGCCCGATTTAAACCCGACCATTTTTAATACGTGGGCCGTTATAACCAGGGGCGACGCCAGATCGTTTTTTTTAACGCAGGTGCTGAATGGGTGCTAGACCATTGACAGGGGGAAGCTGCGCAATTTTACAGTATATATATTATATTTACTATTAAGAAATGTAAAAAAATTGGCTACTTAATATTTAATATTCAATTATTTTAATTATCACAATGAAAGTTTTAATTTTATTAAATTGAACAAGCACAACATTCAGCATTCAATCAAATAGGCCTATTCTTAAAGATTAATTAATAATGTTATTTCGACATATGTGTGCAACGCGTGCAACAAGCAAGATGTGCATTTGTAAATTCGGTGACCAGCGTGCGGAGAATTGATTTAATTTATGATGAGATGGCTCTAGCCTCCAGTTCACAGGCTATGGTGACCGCGGCTCGCCGGCGCCTTCATGTCATTATTAGCCTATATTGTCTGCTATATTTGCTTCTTATTAAATACAGGCAATTGGTTTATGAAAAATGTATTAAAATTAAGATACAATTTATACAAAACGAAATTCACTTTAAAGAAAGGCTTTCTACAAAATAAAAAATAATTAAGTGGTCAAAATCATGCCTGAACCACTCCATGTCTCCCGATATTGCGCATCCTCCTATCTACTCTGTTCACTTTCATTATCAACATAGATGGAAAAAAATAACATTATAATGTTTTAATATGCAACTAAATGCGCTTATTTAAAGGCTACAACACGTACTATAGGCCTACACAGACTCTCTATTTGTACAAATTGCTACACATTCATTTAATTCTGAATTTTGCACACTTAAGTTGAAAGGCATGTTGCCTTTATTGCGTGCATTTATTAATTATTATCTTTATGAATAATGTAACAAGGACGAAGCATGTAAACTGCGTTGTTTATTTATTCAGAATCGAATGGATCGCAAATGGATCCGAATGAAGAAACGTAAAAAAAAGAAAAAGAAAGAAAACCTCGCCCTCAGCGGTATGCTTGGAGAAGTAACAAAAGAGGACATTGAAGGCTGACTATCATCCTTTCTGTCATGGCAAGCCTGCTTCATGTGTCTGCTCATCGTCGAAGTCCCCGTTTTTTTGCTGTCATAGGTGAGAAGCGCGCCGCACTTGCACTCAACAAAGCCAACACATATGTTGTCACTGCCCACGACTAATTTAAAATATTTCCATACCTCCGACTTTCCTTCATACTTGCTCAAAGTTAATTCTCCTGTTTTCTTTTTTTTCTTTACTTCTTCAAGCTCCATGTTGCACTTAAGCTACACAATACAGTGTGCGTGCGTGCGAGTGAGTGGAGGAGACCATTGACACTTGACGTGCTTGATCAAGGGCCCGACCCGACCCGACCCGAGCATAGTGGCGGGAAATATCGGCCCGGCCCGGCCCGCGGGTCGGGTCGGGTCGGGCCGGGCTCGGGCTCGGGTAGAGAATCTAAGCTCTAATAAGGAGGTTTGCTGAGAGACAGTGACAAGAGCTATGTTGTCTAGCAGGAAAAAGGGGTAAAAATAAATTAATTCAACTGATATTCTGAAGTTTCATTTCTCATGGACATTTCAAGCAGTCATAATTTCCCCTATCTGAAGAACATCCCAATGTGTGGCATCCAGTGTTTTTCCATGTGATTTTATTCAGCTTCTGAAAAACTTCAAAGCCAATTGCATCACTCTGGTGGGCGAAACATCTTACTAAACTTCAGGGAAGCTCGCGCTCCAATTGTTATATTAACAATAGAGTGTTGGAACAAATGGACTAAACTGTGCTGTTAGCAGGGAAAAAAATGCAATAAAATAGATCTATAAAGAATAAAATACATCATAAGAAGAATGGCATTTACTTTGTTTATTTCAGTCGGATCCGGGCCGTATCCAGATCAGATGGTGGACCTGCGCCTAGACACGACCACAACGCATCCCTGAAGAGACAGCAGAGATTGTGTCAACTAGACTCTCCCTTGTGAAGGCCTCATCGACACGACAGCCATCGGCACTAATCCTCAACAAACCTATCTCTCTACCGGCGTGATGACTCTGACCAGATGAAACTGGATAATATTCTGAATGTTCCAATCCAATCTGACTTTCGACCTTCATTTGTCTGAGCCTAGTTTCTCCCAAAGTTTTTTTCTCCATTCGGTCACCTGATGGAGTTTTGGTTCCTTGCCACTTTTAGCTTTTTCACCTTTTGGCTTGCTTAGTTGGGGACATTTAATTTAATATTCAACAATATTATTGATCTGCCTGCATTGACACCATTATATGAGAACTGAACTGAGCTGGACAATGACATCACGGTTTTCTCCAGAGCGGCTAAATAAATAAAAATGAACTAAATTAATAACTTTTTTACAACAAAAATGAAACATCACTGAACTTACTTAAGCTGGACTGTGACACTATTTTCTTAGGGAAACAAACTTTGTTGAATTATTTTCCTGTTATCTCTGTAAAGCTACTTTGAAACAATCTGTATTGTAAAAAGCGCTATATAAATAAAGGTGACTTGACTTGATCTACTACTCTAGCTACACAGCCGTGGTTGACTTCTGAAATTCAAGAAGATTGAAGTTTTCTCTTCTAAAGATCATACAAAAAGTATAAACTTTACTCTGTCAGGCGCAATAGAAATATCAAAATCAGCAGAAATAAGTTGACTGAGCCAAAGCGAGTTTACATCTGTTCTGTTTGGGTAACATCACCTCCGCCAGGACACATCCTACTGCACGTGCATCTCTGCTTATCCGTCTGTCTTCATTTGTATCCATCTCTGCCTCAGTCTGGGTGCAGATCTCTGGCCTTCCTCCAATCTCCAGGTTTGCGTCCGAAGGGTGATGCGGGCTGTCAGGAAGAGGAGGAGAATTGACTGGGCTGACAGCTGGTCTCCACGGATACAGCTGGGGTCGGGATAAAGAGCCAAAGGCAAGTTCAGAGCTGCATAGCAATCAGCGCATCAGGGGAGTGACAGACAGGGCCAAGAGGTTAGGAACGAGGGAGAAAGACACCATCCCCAAACCACATTACACTTTCTTCAGACCATGTCCTCAAACAGCATCAGAGACATCAGGATGATAATCTCACGGTCACATGCAGCAGTCATTTCGGCATGCAGTGCATGCATAACAGGAGCACTGTCGACTAGCCCAAATTGAAGGCCTCACTAAAGAACATCAGGAGCGCCAGCAATGTCCCACCATTACCATCACCACAAATATCTCAGCAGGTTCAGGTTCAACTGCACCACTCTGGTTCTGCATCTATGGCGCACTGTTGCCATGGATACAAAAAAAATAATCTTTCGCTGTGTGTGTGTGTCAGAGAAAGTGGTTTTCATCATGCCAGCTCATGCAGTAGCTGCTAGAGTCTATGCTCTCTCTCTCTGTTCAATACAGACACTCCTACTGCAGTGGCTTAGAGTGTTCTCAGACACTGAGCACTGTCACCCCTACAGAATATCACTGTCTAGATCTACAGGGGCCATTTTTTCCTTCCCATATTAATGGACTTACTTTCCTACAGGGTAAGAAAACATTTAAACTGTACTAAACTGCTTCTTGCTTATTGTGATCAGTTGTATTCTTTCAAATAGGTCCTTATTTTCACACTGATGTAAATTCAATAACCTTCCCTATTTTCCAGAAATTTTCCCTATTTTTTAATTTCAAAACATTGCATTTTAGTCTACACTGCACACTTAGCACCATGCTTGTTTTGCTGAGTAAGCATCACCAACATTCATTACTGAGATGGCTTCAAAGAAAAGCACAAGTTTTTTTCAATGATTGCGGAGAGATGCAAGAACATGCAATAACTTTTTGACTTCAGGTCACTGTCACTGATTGAGATGGCTTCTACTGTTACAAGATTTATTTTTCTTTTGAGCATTTTAAAGGTCATTGCTTATTTAACACATCTGTACCCACTACCCAGAGATTGTGCTAACAAAAAAGTTGGTTTCCATAATTTTACTAATACAGTGACAAATGTTTCCATTATTACAGGACTCAATTTTGATAGAGGTCGCACTGGTGCCACCATTAAGTTGCCCAACTGATAAGAGGTGCCATTTCTGATGCAAATGAGAAATATCACACGGCAAATTAAACGTCTACATAATTCTTAGTTGAAGCATTTACTTTACTTTTCATCTTCAATCACTTGAGAATAGTGCCAAATATTGTCTGGACCTTGTTATTAGTACGTTTTGGGAAAGTTTCCTGGTCAGAGCTAGAGCTTGCCCAAATCCAACCTTGAAGAAGCTGGGTATCTGTGTGTGTTTCTGATACTCTTGTCCAGGACCTGACGTGAACAACTGGCACGCAGGGGAAGGGAGATGATCATCTGATGACAACGGGAGCCTAAAAACTCAGTGATCTGAGTGGGTCACTTTGTGCCTAAACTGGGAATTGGCTGTCAATTGAGACATTTTTCTGGCTAACTGCCCGTATGTGTTAATTTTCTAAGTTTGTCTGTGCCTTAACCAATCAGAATCCTTCAACCTGTCATGATGACGTAGCTTAGTCAAATTATTTATTTCAGAGCAGCTGCCAGTATTTTACTGTAAATTTGCAGGTACATTTTTTACAGTGTAGGATAACTATCAAAATCTATCTCCTAGTGAAAATCTCAAAATATGGTCAAAGATCATGTTTGACTCGTGCTGTACCTTTTAAAGTCACAGTGTTTTCGAACCAACTGCTAAAACACTTATCAAACAGTCTTTTGTAGAGAATGCAAGAAAAATCATACATCCAACATTTCAGGCAGATGGAAGAGACAACTTTGACAGTTGGCCTTGACAACAGCTTAGTTTCCAGTGAGCTTTTCATCGCACCAGGTAATAAGTGCAGCTACCAAAGGGAACAAGCTATCGCCACTTACTTAGCTCCGGGTGTAGTATATTTAGACCTGAGTGACAGAAGCTGAATAAAAAATTAACCTTTCATTACAAATTACAAATACCCACCCAAAATTTAAATCAAAGACAACAGTAAAAAAGGATGAGGAAAATTGGATATAATTACTCTGGCCTTGATAGTTGCAGCTACTTTCCCTAGCATTGTTGTTTCCTGCATTTGAAAAGTCAGATGCTTTTTCATTTAGGTCAGTCAGAAGTTAACTGCACCATTAAGGAAGCAGAACATGTTGTGATAAAAGAAGTGCATCACTGGCAGCTTCTGTAATTGCTTCTTCCACATCATTGTATTTAGTAAGTCCAATGCTGCCATTTGGCCTTTCAAAGAAGCAGGAGCAGCCTCCATTTCAACCCCACACCATACTATATCCTTTATCCTTGTTCCTTTTCCTACATTACTAATTTTAGAGACACTTACTGTATGTGTGGATGTCGAAGTCATCCTGTGACATTCAGAAAGGAATACCAGTAAATCTCAATCAACAAGTCTTGCAGTACCACAGCGGTACTGTCTACCCATTACTGTGGGAACATTTCACGTTAAGCTGCTCAAACTCCTCCAATCCAAATGAAGGGAGGAAGAGAGAAGTCGGTGGTCTGTCAGAACAGCATGAGAATGAAAGCTCCCTGTTAAATCCATCTAGTTGCTTTGGCTCTGACGGCAACTATAAAAGCTGAATTTATTTGGGGTTGTTTGGGCATATATTCCATCTTTCCACACTCAAATATCCCTCATTTTTTGTCCTCCCAAGTGCATTCTTGAAAGTCCACAACAGAGAAATCAATCTGGTATCATAATTGCGGGGAATGAGAGCCATTTGGTTGACCCTCACCATGATATGTTCTCTTGTTGATGCAGCATTTTGGCTGTGCCGAAATATTTTTCTCTCACACTCGCATGGTCTCTTACTCTGTCTCCCTCCCTTACTGGAGACAGATGGGGGAGCTGAACGTTTAGCCCAGGACAATGCCCAGAATGTCACCCAACACATTTGAACACCTGCTCTGGCACCTACTCTGCTGAATTGAGAGGTCTATGACTCAACTAAAGCAACTTGCATAAGCTGCATTAAAAAAAATATTTTCAGTAACATTTGAGATTTTGAGCTTGCCGTGCACATACATGGCACAATTACCATGACTCATTTGTCACTATCTAGGACAGCTGAGCTTTCAATAAGACAATTTATTCTGGTTTAAGGAACATTACAGAGCAACTCTGAAGACTGTGACACACACTTTATGATGTAGTTCAAGTTTAACACAAAAGAGAAAAATAAGAACATTACTGAAGATACAGGTCTCTATTCTACTTAGCCAGCAAAGTTAACTAGCCTCTTCCTAAGTTGGCCTATTTACCTTTACATTAATAACATCTAGGGGTCTGCAAAGGCAAACTGATGTTTAACATGTAATTTCTTCATCTCACCTCAGTTTTCTTTATCGGGTACATGCATGCAGCTTATCTTAAACGCTGACACAAAAACAAACTGGTTATGAAAACATGTTCAAATGTTCTTGGAAATGATCAAGAAATGCCTCAATGCCCTCTTTTTGTGGTGTTATTGTGACACCTACTGGTTAATACAGATACTTGACTTTACACAGTATTTTTTCCAAAAGAAAAATATAAGATGTAAAAACTAATAATAAAACTGACACCTCTTTTCCAAACACGTAATAGCTGCCAAATAACTGTTGAGAAGATAAAGGAATGGTGATTTTGTGATAATGAAATAGAACTTAAAATGCACCCTGTGGACGCATTTTTTTTAAACAAGTAAAAAGACTAATTAAGTCTTAAATCTCATTCAAGCTAGTTAGTTCTGATTGATAAACAATAATACTATTGATAAACAATACATTATCCCTTTCCATTACAAAACCATGCATAAATAATGGTTTCTGTATTGTAGGTATACGCATGTTGTTTCATTCAGTGCTACGCAGGGTAAAAATGACAAACCCAAATCATGATGTTACATAAACTTTGGCCAAACCCCTAATTTGGAATTAAGAGTGTTCACTCCACACTATTTGAGAAGTTTTTGAGCAGTACTCAAAAAGATGCTCTCACAGTGAAAAGAAAGTAATTTTGTAAGAACTTCTTACAAAAAAGTAAAAAAAAATAGTTTGACTTGAAGTCCAAGCTATACATGATAATAAAGGTTTGTGAAGTAGCCTATATGACTGTTGTTGTAGTCAAATTTCCATTCTTCACATGCAGTCAATGGTCACTAAAAGTTTCAGCAGACTAAATTCCACTAATTATATTAAAAGGGTCAGAAACCACAGGAGAAGGACAACACAGTCTCTTCCGGGAACACAGGAGACATGGGGAGATGACAAGAGCAGATCGAGCACAGCCTGTGACCTGTCAAAGACCAATTGAGTTTCAAGACAATCCACTGCTGGAGTTAAAAGTCAGCCTGTGGTTGGACCACCTGCAGTCTGAACGGTTCATTACAAGTTCAGCAGTAAAAAAAACACAATGGGGGAAAAACTACAGAATGGCCTCGATCAGTCATAGCATTCCACAGATTCTGACAATAGACCTCATTCTGATGAAAGTGCACTTACGCTTTGCACTCTCTGACTCAGCAAGGGTGTGTTGATGGAAACATCTTAGGACTGTTAAGGGCTATTCACACTGCGCTTAACCCCGGGTTATCGTCGTTCTTAACATCACTTTAACCCCCGGGAAAGGAACATTTCACACTTGTAGGCTAATTTAGAAGTGGGGTTAGCACTGCTGTTTACCCCGGGTTATGAAACCCTGCTCCGGAGGGTTATAACCGCTTTAGAAGTGTTAACCCCGCATTGCGGTGCCAAACTTGTAAAGTAAGAAACAATGCGGTGTTAGAATGTTAAAACTAGACGCTTAGCAACAGACAACCAATCGCGTAATTTGCGTGCTTTGTACAGTCACGGAAACACTGCCCATTGTATATAAACAGTAAATTCAGTGATTGAGGTGAAAAATGTCAAATGCTGACAGAAAACGCAACAATTTGAGTGAAGAAGGGACCGTATCATTCTTACCTTTATAGTCTGAAATATCCATTCAGTATAAACTCGACAGTACAGTCGGCAATACGAGGATGTGCAATGCTAGAGCTTTTATGTAAACAGGTCGCGTGCTGCGTTCATCCAATCCAATCAATGACACTGACCCCGCAAATATTTCAAATAAGAACATTAACCCAGGGTTTAGGAATGTACAAAGTGAAACTTCATCTTATGAATACCCAGGATTAATTGTTAACCACATTATGAGCAGTGTGAATAGTGAAGCGAGATATCCCAGGATTCAGTTTACCCAGGGTTTAGAATGACCCAGGGTTAACTATTTCAAGTGTGAAAAGCCCTTGTTTAGACAAATACCACACATGCATGCATTTAGAATAAAACAAAGCCCCTATTTTCAAACAGATGAGCAGTTTATGTGGAAAGCAACTAAAATACAGTCCCCGTGTTACAGCCAAGAAAAATGTGACTGCAAGAATGAGCAAACAAGAATTACTGCATTTAGCCATAACTACTGACAATCTACAACATATTCCAAAAAAAGAATACAACAATTTTTCATTTTGAAAATGTTGTCTTCACACTAAAAGTATACCAAAGTTTGAGGTAACATTTTTCTAAAGACATTTATCATTTTATTTTAACACGAACACATTCAATTGATCAAAATGGAGAGTAAAGAAATGTGAAGTCATTTCAAATAAATTATGTTCTTTTGATATTTCTGCTCATTAAAAATACTAAGCAGAACAACCATTTTCAATATTGATAACAATAAGACATGTTTCTTTGAGCACCGAATTAGCATATTAGAATGATTTCTGAAGGATCATGTGACACTGGATTACGATATGCTTAAAATTCAGCTTTGACATCACAGGAATAAATTATACATTAAAATGTATTAAAATAGAAAAGTAAATTATGAATTGTAATAACATTTCACAATATTACTGTTTACTGTGTTTTTGATCAAATAAAAAGATCACATTCTTTAAAAAAATCTTAACGACCCCAAACTTTTGAAGGATATATAGGCTAGCTGCCTTGATATTTTACGAAGGTATTTGGGGGTTCTTGTTCTTGGCATTAAAAAGTGTGAAAACCCCTGACCTAAACAAATACTATAGAATAACAACTAAACAACATGGTGATATTTACAGAAGTCAATGCATATTATTTAACAGCGGCACGATGTCTCACTCCTCATGTTGGGTGGGCTTTCAGAAAAAAATACTGTTCCTACACCAGCAGCACTAAACCAAGACTGGATTATTCGGCCTTATCCCTGAGCTAATTTTATCCTTTGATTTAGCACTGGCAGTCAACAACTAAGTTGATGGCATTGAACAAGAGGTTAAATGTGTGTGGGTGTGTTTTTATCCATTTGTCTCTCTGCTGTCTGTAAAAATACAACAACAAAAAAAAATTGCTGTTGCTTAAATCCATCTAAAAACACAGTCATCATGCAGTCAATTTGAAGTAGTATCTTCAATTTGCATAAAATAAGACATATTTGATTGCTGAAGAAACAAAGAGCACTGACAGAACAGATACAGACTAACTTGACTAAGTTCATAGTGCACATCAAACGTGTGTCTGTGTTCTGTTTTTATTATGTTCAGTTACCAACATACTTGAATCTATTTAAAGTATTTTGTTATGGTCTTAAGACTGGTGGTTACTTTTTAAGAAACATTACCATCAGGCCTTGACAGAAAGATGATGTTCATTTAAAAAAAAAAATAATAAATAAGCTGTCTCTCTATATTTTGTACATTTATAGACAAAGTACTAATAAAACTTCATTCTGATGTCCTCTTTCCATATTTCACCGGATTTGAGGATGTTGTTTGGGATGATTAGATATGTTTTTTCATGTAATTAATACATGCATGATATGCAGGTTTTTCCTTTGCAGAAAATCATATTGAGCTCATTCATCAATGTTAAATTTGTCAATATTCATGATAATTATTTGACTTTTTTTTTTTTTACTTGACAGTGTTGGCCAATGTATAGTGACAGGCAACATACACATTGTGAGAAAATTAAAGCAGGACATTGAACCAAAATACAGATTAATGCCTCTGAACGCAAACAGACTAATGTAAAGTAATTCCTTGACACAAAATGTTTTGTAGACTGTTTTGTCCCACTAAGTTAACGTTACTCAAGAACCAGTGATTCCATTCAGCAGCAGTGTATGAACAGGGTGGGGACATATTATGATATGCTAGAAAAATAACCAGGTTTGAGGACAGAAACACGTTAAATGACAGTGGTTGTTTTAAAAAGGTGTAACTTAACTTACGAATTTAGGCTTCTTCTCTCCGTCATCCCCACTTGAATTGCCCTGGGATGACACTACGACTCCAAATCCTTTCTTTCGATGCATTTTATTCTCCCTCCCTTGATTCGAACCTTCAGATCGTGGATGGCGGTAGTTATCCATATCTAGGTGAAGTTATAAAAAATATTTCTACAAAGTTTCCGGGTTTAATGCAAAACTAAGGGCTCATGATATCCCCAAGGTTGACCGTTGAAAAGACAAGCTCGAGCTCAGATTAATTTGAAGTTCGCGAGCGAATAGGCACGAGACGCGTTTGACAGTAGTTGTTTTCTAATAAGGCGGCTAACGACAGTAATCCAATTGCCAGTTCTTTAGATCTCACAAACACCCCGTTTCACAGCCCTAAGTTTGCGTAAGAGTTTAAAATACACTCCGATGTGACAAAATAGCCAATTTTTTTTTTTAAATGAGTATAGTATAGGTTGTCCAAGTTAGTAAAAACTAGAGCTCGTTTGAAACACATAGAAGGAGTATCCTGAATGTCCAGCAATCTGAAACTCCCGCCTCAGAATCAGCCAATGAAATGCGTTGGATTGAGCAACACGTGATGTTCGAGTAAAGAATCTTCCATAGGAAAGAACATTCACACTCACGTAGTTAACATCCGGGCTTCACATAGGCATATTTTCTTACTTTTTACTTTGACCAGAACTTTTTATTTGATATATAACATAAATGTTGTTTCCGATGTGAAATTATTAGGTTTTACTGTACTAGAGACAAAGCAAATTATTAAAATATAATTTGAAAAATATTTACTTATTGTTAAAATTTACTGACCAGTAGGCCAGTTTATGTTTTAACCAAAACCATTTTACCCAATCATTTTAATTTCTATATTCTATACTTCTATATAATATTTATCCTATGTATTATAATAATTATATATCAGAATATTAGGATTAAAAATTTATTTGTTTAGGGTCTTTTTATTATTATTTTAAGCAGTTTTACAGAAAATTGGATATAGATGATTCTATTAAAAATGTTTTTTTTACAAAACTAAGACTTGATTTGAATTTCTTACTGTCAAAATACATTTGGTTTAAAAAAAATCAAACAAAAATGTTTAAATTCCATCATCATTTCAAATTCTGTCATCATTCGTTGTTCCAAAGTATGAATTTCTTTCTTCTGCTGAACGCAAAAAGAAGATGTTTTGAAGACTGTCGGTAACTAAACAGTTGATGGGCCCCATTGACTTCTGCAGTATTAATTTTTTTCCAAATGGAAGTCAATGGGGCTTCCATTTTGGGTGAACTATCCCTTTAAGTGATTAATTTACACCAAAACAAAAGATAACATGTATGCCTTCATCTCCGAAAACATAATTTTTGTCTTACACTTCATAATGAACTCAAACAAGCTCAGTGCTGATTTGTTTTCCGTAAAGGATTGTGGGTGATTGGAGGATGCGAAGGATGCACTTGATGTATCCTTCAAAATGAGCTGAATGAAGGATGCAAAATGAAGGCTGCCTTCCAAGGATCCTTCAAATGAAGACGTCCTTCGGCGTCGCTTGATGACGTGGCAGACAAGATATGCAGCCTTACTAGGACACAGCCTTCCATGAGAAGCACCCAATGAAGTTCAGTAGGTGTCAGTGAAGAGTGGACTAGCTTTTAGCTAATATAAAGCAACTTTCACTGCATTCTTGAAATGTAATTGGCAGGATCTGCTGAAGAGGGAAGAAAAATCCTATTCTGTAATCAACCCCACCTTTTAAAAAATTCAAACTCTTCTGTATATTAAAAAGGACATTTTCCAGCCCAGTTTCTAGATTACACCAACAGTTCTCAACCTTTTTGACTCCAAAGTACCCCACTGTCAAAAACAATATTCAAAGGCCCCCAAGATATTTATAATAGTTTTTTTCCGCCAAAAAAACTAAAACCAGGAGTGGCAATATATTTAAATAATTAGATAAATAAGTGCAAATTATTCAATCAAAAACCATAATTGTAGAAGTTTCAATAACTGAAATTTGAAATTGAATTAAATGAAGTTGTTGCAGAAATGAATTAAAAGTCATCTTGATGTCCCCTTTGTGGGACTCTGCCCCCTGGTTAAGAACCACTGTACTTCCTGTGGTAAATTTAAGTTTTTATATATAGTGCATATACTAGACATATTAAGAATTTAAACTTATCTAAAGTTTTCCCTTTAATCAGACACAGCAAATGTATAATAACATTCAATGATTACAACAGAACATGTGTACTGTTTTCAGTCCTCTGTCTCCCTCTACTGCACCAATAGGATGATTCTCTCTCTCGCTCCCTCTCACATACATATATATATGAAAAGGTACACGTAAAATAGAGAAACATGTAAAATAAAACATGTAAAATAGAGAACATTTAAATTGTAATATTTCGAATTTTTACAGTATTTGTGTTTCAACTAATTCAAGAGACTTCTTTCAAAAGCGTTTTTTTTTTTTATCTTACAGACCCAAAACTGTTGAATGGTAGTGTGTGTGTGTATACTGTATATATCTCATATTAATAATATAATTAATAATAAAAAATGTCTACCATATGATAACCTAATAACATGCAGTCTATTGCATTGATTCCCATATAAAATATCTGTTATATGAAAAAACAAGACTGCACTCCCATGAACAGCACATTTATTCACCATTCAGCAGATAGCTTTCTATGTCTGTACAAGCAATATAGATTCTGTTAGCATATACTCTTTCTATAGTACAATAATCATTTACACAAATATACACAATTTAAAATATAAACCTGTTCCAAAGTACAACATATACTGTTTTTTTTAGCATTTCATTGAGGCAGTCCACACAATGTATTTTCTATGATGGGTGGACAGCACAGGCAACAGTAAGCTCAATCAGCACAAACCAAAAACGGTGACATGGAAGAGGATTTCTTCAGTACGACCCACAGTACAGCTGGGCTGGATAAGACTCTTTGGATCATGCACTATCAGGCCTTTCTCGATGCACTGACCGTGATTGTCGGTTTTTGAAGTTCATTGCTCTGATACGGTAATGTTTGTTCCTACTAACACCATGTTGTTATTGTTGTTTGTTTGTATGGCACATTTAAAACAGTCTCGGATCATGTACACTTGAATATGTCCTTTGTGCAAAACAAATATTTCCTCCACACTGAACCCAAGTGCATAATGTAGTGATCAAATAAAAATGTATGAGCGCACCCTCATTCAAACACATTCACACACACACCATAAGACAACATGCTTGTACGCATGCACATTAACATTTCTGCTTCTCTCTCTCTCTCTCACTCACTCATGCACACACATAGTTCAGCAAAATCATTCTAGACCTGGGAAATAATCTGCATATTAAAACTGGGTGATCGAGACTGTTTGGACAGTGGGCTTCCAGAGGAGAACGGACTCCCGGGGGAAAGGAGATCCTGGCTCTGCGCCGCTTGCCCAAGACGTTCCTCTTGCAAACTGATGGCTGACAGATAATGAGCCCTGTCTGCGCTGAGGCTTCCCAGCGACAGGCTATCTGTGGGTCCCGATGAGCCGTTGAGGCCGGTACAGTCAAGAGACTTGCTTGAAGACGTGCTGCTGGTTTTGGGTGGTGCGCCAGCAAAGGGAGAGATGTAATGCGGGTCCAGAAAGCGTCGAGGAGCGCTGGGACTCGGGCTGCGGCTGCTCTCTGCGGTCCGGAGGCTGACGGCAGGGGGAGGGGACAGGTGACGTTGGTGGAGGCTTCGGAGCGCGGCTCTGGTGTCAGCCGACGCGCTCTCCCTCAGCCTGGCTCCCCGATCTCGGGAAGGTCGAATGCCAGTTATGACCCAGTCACGTTTCACGCTGCTGGGCTGGCTGCTGCTGGAAGCCCCAGAGGAAAACCCTTCATCTGGGTCAAAAGAGTCCTCTCCGCAGCTCACACCGTCGGCATCTAAAACACAGCGAGGGGAAAATGAGGCAGAGAAAACAGAATGTTGGATTTTGAATATCTTGGAGGAAATACTAGCGCTTGCAAGGCAGCAAAAGAATAGGGTTAGGTGAACTTAGAGGTAAGCTCTGGCTTTTGGATGCTGCATCTGACACTCAACCGGTAGGAAACAACATGGCGCAGTCTTTGAAGTGTCAAGCTGCAATTACACCAGTCTTCATTCGCTCCATTCACTTATATTCATACACAAGTGTAACGAATGGACAATCAAAATGCTCTAGACATCATAAAACCTTCCCACTCTCCCGTTGTCATCGGCCCTCAAACCCGTTCTTCTCAAAGACCGGTATATGGTGTACTGGTGACGGGTGTATATCACCTCTGCTCCCCTGAACGATCTCAGCAAGAGACTGTGTCTGCAACCCATAGACAACAGCACAGACGGCACTAGCCATTTGGTCAAAGACTGTAGAGATAAACTTCCAATACACAAGTTCATTGACTTACCCACAAACTTTCTTAAATGTTTGTAGTATTTCTCCTCTGTTTTATGCATGTCCCTATGTTGTTGTTTTTTTAGCCTAGTTATGATTCTTTAGTTATGTTAGAGTAACTTCAAATGTTGATATCCAAAGATGATGTATCACTGCTTTAATGTTAAATCCCCTCTTTTCTTGGTATCAAAAGAATCCTCTTTTGATTTTATAATCAATGGTGTACAATATGTTATGATAAATTGCATCATAATATTTTTACCATACTTTTGTGTAAAGACTGCACAAATTCTCCATGCCACCGTGAACATGCAAATGGGGATAAGATGGAACAAAGACTTTCTCCCGGTCATCTTTGATTGATCACCTCACAAATGGGTGTGAACTGATAGGACCTTTAAGAGTGTCTGATTAGTTCAGATCTTTGCTCAATCTCTTTGAGACAACAAAGTCTCCTTAATAATTTCTTTGGATTCAACGTGGACCACCCCAAGAACCCAAACGAACGCTTCAGCGCACTCCTGGCAAAATCATCAAGAATCTCCTGCATCTAGACTTGTTCAGTAACCGAAGTCAATGCAAGTACCCATTCGCAGCCTTTAGATGCATTTCTAAGTTATTGTGCCCCTTTAAGGTGACCCTGATTCTCTGATGTTTCTCGTAGGTTGTGGTTAACTGATCGTAATCTTGCCATTCTCTTTCCTTCTCTCTCTCTCTTTCTTCACTTTCTTGATTCTGTATACAATCTTTGCTTAGTTGTGTGTGTAGCCTACTGTAGTTTCGTTTATTAAACCATTATATCCACGCTTTATTGTCTCCGTGTTTGCCACTCACAAAAAGATCAAAGTCACTTAAACATCTTGATCTAGCGATACCTATGCTATAACTCTGCAAGTACTTTATTTACTTTAGTTGGAAAAGGTTACTCTTTCTTGGCCAGGAAGATAATTTACTTCCTAGAATTGATCATTGATTATGCTTTCCATTCATTGGATGAACTGATTAAATAATTGTACTACTAATTCTGCAACAGTCAATTCTAAAACTAATTCAAATATTTATAATTAATAAATAATTTTGTGGCGAGCAGGACGAGGCCGAGGGACGTGAGAGAACGGCGCGAGGCCGGTGGCGTGAGTGATAATGAACGTCACCTGTGAGACGCACCGGTCTCGCATCTCTCACGGAGGAACGGAAGCATAAAAGGAGGAGCGACGACGCTGAAGATCGAGAGAGGAACAGGCCTGATTTAATGTTGTGTTTTGCTTATCTTTTGTGTAGCCAGCAGTCGGCTGCTGGCGTTTTATTTTATTATTAAATTTTTTAAAATTTCGCCAGTTCCCGCCTCCTTCTTCCCTGAATCTTAAACCCGTTACATTGGTGCCAAAACCCGGGAAGGAGAGAGGAACAGGCCTGATTTTATGTTGCGTTTTGTTTTGGCTGCTGGCGGATACTTTTGTTTGTTTTATTTGTTTCATTTTATTATTAAAAATTGTTGATTGTTCGCCGGTTCCAACCTCCTTCTTCCCTGAATCTGAACCCCGCTACAAATTCGTTATAATTAATTATATATATATATATAAAATTTAATTATTTATTTATTTATTTATAGGTAATTTGCTACACATGTGAATGTGGGAAACTCAAGCACGGGAAAATTTTGTTGTTGAACTCTGACGAGATGATTCAAGAATCACAATTCAGTGTGTAATTTCACTACCGTTCTAAGTTCAGTATTCTTTAAGTATACTTTATACTTTCAGTATTCTTTAAGTATATACAGTATACTTTAAGTTCTTATTCAGTAAGGATGTATTAAATTGATCAAAAGTAACAGTAAAGATTTTTATAACGTTACAAATGATTTCTATTTCAAATCAATGCTTTTTTTTTTCTAATCATCAAAGAATCCAGAAAAAATTCTTGTTCCAACAAAAAAAGCATAACTGTTTTCAACTGATAATAATTCCTGGGCAGCAAATCAGGATATTAGAATTATTTCTGAAGGATAATCTGAAGACTGAAGTAATGATGCTGAAAAATCAGCTTCGCCATCACAGGAATAAATACATTTTAAATATATTAAAATTACTTTAATTGTAAAATATTTCATATAACTGCTTTTCCTAAAAGACTTCTTTCAAAAACTTTTTTTTTAATAGTATACAGTACAGATGTAAGGAATGCTGCATTCAAGCCCACCTCAGAATTTCCTATTTCTAAGTTCAGAAATCGCAAATATAAAGGAGTTTGATTGGAATACAGTGGAGGTGCTGAACTAATATAATTCTCCCTCTCTTTTTCACTTCCTGACAAAGACAACAAGCTTTCTAGAACTAATGCAACAAAGAGTGAAGGATACACATTAGATGTGCAATTGACACATGGTTATCAAGTAATTTCTAATTTTCTAATTTTTATCACTATTTTTCATTAATTTTACACAAAATATTACCGCCACCATTCACAATTACAGTAGTGGGCAAAAGTAATGTCCGGCCTAGGAAAACTGACATGTTCACCCTTTATTCAAATATTATTAAAAATGTGTTAAAGATATATATAAGCATATTACGCAGTTTTTGGAGTCAGTTGTTTTCAAATTGAGCAGACATAATGTTTAGCCAGGCTGTCATACATAGAAATTATGTACATGCAAAAACAAGAGAGAAATAACAAAACCTTAATAACTGATTATGTTGTAGTCAATGTATGCTTTTTGTTTATAAAAAAATTAAACTTTAGAAAATAAAACCTGTAGCTGTAGTTTTGTGAAATAATTTTGTCTGATCAATACCTTAACCTAGTTCAGTGTTTTGTTCTTCCCTCGTATTTAAATTATTTAATTATTAAATTATTATTTCTCATAGTTTGATGGTTTAATTGAACTTGCAAGCTCATCAAAAACAAATATCCCCTCTGGATATCAGTTTTGGTCACTATTGTGCCTACAAATTATTATGATCAATAACAACAATCAACTTTCAACTTATTTAAAAAATGTAACTGGTAATTGTGACATGATGGTGGTACTCATGTGCACTCAATTTTGAAAAACTGTACGATCATTCCGACATGATTTGAATGCACCAAAAGAAGGCCACTCACAATTCAGTTTGCAAAAATTATGACTATTTTGAAAGCAGAACTTTTATCAATATAAATCTCAGGGGAATTTCCTTTTAAGAAATTTAAGATGACAGTGTAGTGCACTACAAAATTGTCCACAAAACATTGTTTGAATGAATCTGTTCATTAACTAACTCAAGCTAATTGAATTTCAGAAATTTGCGAAGAAGATCATCTTGCCTTGCAAGCACTGTAAAGGGCTCCTGAAACGAAATTGATCACAAATGAGAGGATTAAACACAAATGATCACAAGGTATGTGGAGACACTAGTAACAGACAGGAGGAAGTTTCCATGCAATGGGGTTACTTTAATATTGATAAAAATAATTGAAAATATTAATGATAATGAACACTTTCTATGATGAATAAGGGCAGGGCTTGTGTAAGGACTGTCTAACACAGTGAAACCGTGTAATGGTGAGATGTTCCTGAGCCCTGCCTACCCCCTTGCAAGGTTAGGTGAATGGTGCACTTTATCCGCCCGGATGCCACAGGATTGTCTGGTCTCTCCGGGGGGGTGTATCGGCTGGGGATGATGGAGGCGTAGAATTCAGCCGTGGTTGTGAAATCAAAACAATCTGAGATGAAGACAGTGAGCGAACTAAACATGATGCTGACAGAGGGAAAATTTCACACACAAAAATGGCCTCCATTTCCTGAAGCTTGAATGGATGCAGTAAAGGGACTGATGAGGATGTCATGTTAATGTTCTCATTATGATTTTAATGATCATGAAGGAAATAAATAAGCAGAAAGCAAACAAAATAAAAAGATTGGTCTAAAAGGCTGTGTGTGCATATTTCGCGTACCCTCTCGTTTCCAGCGGAGGCGACGAATGGAGGCGGCAGTGACAGCTGCCTGTGAGATGCATCTCCCGGCATGCGTTACTTCCACCTCCAGAAGGTTCCGCGAGCCCTCCGGAGGACGGGACGGAAGTGAGCGACTAATTGCATTTGCCACCTGAGGATCAGGGGTCAATGTAATCCAATGAAAAATTACATTTTCATTAAGAATTACAAATTAAATGTTGCTCTTGAAAGACATTTTCTTGTGGCAAAAACCACAACTCCAACTTCACAAGTACAGTACAGTATATTTTCAGGGTAACAATTTGAGAACAAGTTAAATTAAAAAATTGTCATGAATTTTAATAATTTAATTACTTGACATATTTGTTGTTTTTGCTCATTTTGCTTCAATGGCACAAGTTTGCCACAAGTTTGGGTAAAACCTAGGCTGTGTCCGAAATCCTTTACATAGGGCACCATTTAAAGGGAACGTAATTCGTATTGGTGTCCGAAACCATAGTGGACATTATCAAGTGCACTCATTCAATCCGATAATGCATCGCAAAAACGAGTGTACAACTGATGTACACTCAATGGCTAGAGAATACCCATAATTCACTGCTAGGGAATAGTCATGCCGAATTAATTCACGCGTCTCACCAGAAGATGGCGCAGCTGAATGGCTAGTCCAATGTGGGTACAGCGTAATATCATACAGGTATAAAATATTAAATTGTTTAATTAAGGTTTAAACATGCTAGTTTTCAAGATAAATATTTTCATTACTACTAGAATTAAACAGCAAGCACGAACTTCGCAAAGCGGCAGCCCTTTCGAATTCACTTTCATTCACTCCTTTAAGTGGACTATATTAGTGGAGTAATGTAGGGAATAGTGAATGAGGGTATAGGGGCGATTTCGAACACAGCTCTGATGATGATGATGATGTTCTTGCATAAATTTAAAATGATACAAAGAGCATTTTGTGGATCAATGGAAGCAAAAACATCTGTTCACAAGATTTGAAATTGGTTTGAATTTGAAAGTTGCTAATTTGATTACTGACAAAAAAATATCAGCATCTCAGACTTTCAGACCCCACTTTATATTTCCGTAAGTGTACTGTAACAAAAGCATTTCACATAATATAATGGAGTGCAGACAGCGGATGACTTACCAGTAATGGCTGGGCATGGAGGTCTAGCTGTGCTCGGTAGAGGATGTCATCCAAAGCTTCCCTCCCCAGATCCCACTGCCCATTATAACTGGAGTTGATATGAGAGAGTATCATTATGCAGATGAGATCATTAGCACACCACTCAAACCGTTAATTGAGAATTAACAGGAATTAAATATATAATACATTTCCTTCTCTTACTAATGCAAAAAGAAAATAGATCTGAGCGCTGCTCAGAAATACACAACCATTTAAAAGTTTGGGGTCGATAAGACTTTTAAATGTTTTTGAAAGAAATCTCTTATGCTCACCAAGGCAACCTTTATTTGATCAAAACCACAGTAAAACAGTGCATCTTCAGCATTCAGCAGAAATTATGCAAAATCTAGATCAAATAACCCTCTTATTAGAGAAGAATAGCGGCATGGAAAAAAAAAAGTTGACAACTGCTATTCACCGTAAATACGATGACGTACTTCCTTTTAATGTGTTAGACTTCCGTTTCGCTAGCCGGTAGGCAAGAAGCCATGTTATGGAAGCACGCACAAAACACTATTAAACACCGTGATGGTTAATATTTATCACACCCGCGGTGGGGGGATGAAATGAAGAAGTGGCCTGTCATCTTATGAGAACATTTTCAATTATTTTGTGTTGTGACTTGGAGTAGACTATCTTCGATGTGTCTCTCAGCAGCTCGTTTAACAAATGCCATCTCTGCATATGCTGTGAGTTTGGGTTGTCTTATGACATTCATATGGAAACGCAATGTGCATTTCACCAGATTTGTAACGTAAACAATCTATAAACCTACGCCACACAGGAGAATACATTAATATGTTTCTATATATGCAAACTGTTCATTCATCGCGACTTCAAAATAAAAGTTTAAACCCTAATGAGTTTGCGTGTTTTGATGTCCACATGTTATTATTCAAGAAATTACAGTGGCTGTAATATTTCTATCGTAAAGAAGTGGCCAAATATTAAAGGGATGATCTTCCGTGGGTCTGCCATTAACGAAGTGGAAAGAGCAAATGTACGGGAATTTTGGCAGTTTCTCACAGATGTCTCGCTCAAATACACACAAGACAAATACATAAACTACTGCAGCGTTTTGAGCCTTAATAACGTCATTTAACGTACCATTTCTCATGTACTGCATCGTGTCACACATTAAGCATGTGCGTGCAAATAACTCAAGATGGTGATTGAATGGTTAATGCAACAGATACACTGTTAACTATTTGACTAAAACATAAAAATAACAAGCAACTTGCATTGCCAGCGTGTTCACACATTACAATGATGCTTTTAACCAAAACCGACGCGCTTCTTGCAGTGCAGATAATAGGGTGCCCCACATCCACATTCAGTTCTGGTGCGGATTATACTCAAAACAAATATCTTGCAGGTATTTTTTACGCTTGAACCAGCTATTATGGCAAACCCTAACTGCAAAGGATGGCAGTCTGTCTGTAGTCCATATTAAAAGGTAGCAAGCCAGTCAAAACTACACAGTCGACAGCGTGAACCCGTAGTTTTGCATCGAGTCTGCGGGTTCACAATACAGCTACGATTAGCGGAAGTGGCTTACCGGAAATCTAACACATTATATTTATAAGATGGATAATGGAGATGCAGCTCAGAAAACTTACATGGCATGGTAAACAGCAGTCAGCATCTGCACCATAAACTCCGGCTCCAATCGCATACGGTAATACGGCTCCTTCCACGGCTTTTGCTGCTGCCGCGGGTAACCGCTCACACACAGCCTGCATAAAGAGAAAGATTCATAGAGAATTTCTAATGACATGTTTATTCAGAGGTCTTTATGCTAATGCTATGACCTGCCACAGAAATCCTTTGCTCTCTCTCTCTCAAAATCAATATTCCCTTTAATCCATTTAATCATTCCATCTCTGCCTGTTCCAGCAAGACATTTCAGAGAGAGAGAGAGAGAGAGAGACCGAGATGTTCCCGGATCGTTAGCAAAAAAGGGACTCATGCGCCCCCCTTACCGTGTGCTCATTCTGCAAGCCGATTGATGGGAGGACGCAGGCATAAAGACCACGGCTGAGTTGTAGCAGAGCATTAGAAAAGACAGCACCTCAAACCTGCAAGAGACACACACACACACACACACACATATATATATATAACCCCCTCTGACATCTGCATAATTTTACATTGACAAATCAGACAGCGGTACATTATGAGTCAGCGACTGTCGCCGTGTATCTAGCCAGGGGAATGGGTAATAACAAATCCCACTACATCTGCACAGATCTCGCGGTCAATGCTCCAGCAGTGGTTTAATGAAATAAAATGCTGAGATACCATTACAGCCAGCAGGAAAAAGTAACAGCTGAGTCATGGCAATAAAACGGTCCAGCGGGCGAAAGCGCGATTAATCAAAAGCCCAGAAATATTCCACACATCAAACCTACTTCCTCCACAAGAAGGAATAAATACAAAACCCCAGTCTGAGAAGAAAAAAAGCACCTGTTCTGTGAGGTGAACGTCTCTCTCTGAGATAGCAGGCCGCTGTACACCACCCGGATGAGGTCGTGCTGGTTCAGGGCTCCCTCGGTTAACGCCATGGACCCCAGGCTGGATGGCTGCATTACACACAGAAGTATTCAACTTTAATTATTCATTCGTTTAAGCCCTACAAATAAAAAAAGTTTTTTTACAGCCTTAAGTTCAATGGAAACATTCTAGATGATATGACTTGTGGAATTGGACTTATTTTCATTGGTAGAGCATGTAATCAGGTGTCAGATGGACTGTATCCTGCTGAAAAAACACTCTTAAACCAGTCTAAACTGGTTTGCCTGGTCTATTGGCTAGTTTTAGAGGAGGTTTGGGTACTTTTCAGATGAACAAGCTGGCCTCCCAGCTAATCCAGATAGATACCAGTTTGGCAAGGGTGGGGGACCATCTTAAAAAAGCTAAGGTATTATTATTTTACAATTATATATATATATTATGTTATATTATGTTGCCGGTCCAATTAACCCATTTCCGGTTCCGATTTATGCATGGTTGACCAGCGCATCTCTACTTTTACACAAAGAAATTTCGCTGCATCGAAGGCACACATTTTCACCAGTTCATGCATGTTCAGTTCAATGGAAATCGAACCCATGATTTTGCCATTGTTTGCTTAAGAAAAGCACATAGAGCAGACAGTTTTAAAAAATGTTACAAATTGTTTTAATACCGTTATATAATATACATATTTTCTCCTTTTTTGGTAATGTGTGAGAAGTATATGTTATGGTGAATTGTATTGAAACCAATTAGGGTCAATTTGACCCAGACCATAGTTTGTATTTTACTTCATACCTCATGGTATATTGAAGGCTTAGAGAGAGTTGGTATGGTGAATGACAGCAGTTTGGAATTTCCTTTGCTGTCCACAATTTCCTGTAACAGAAGATGTACACATACCATATGTCATCTTTAGATATTGAATTTCAGGAAATGACAGGTAATGTTAGCACATTGACCAATCTCTCACCAGGTTATAGATCCCCAGTAGTAGGGCTTCCACGCAGCCATTGCGGTAACGCTCTCTGCTGGCTGAATGACGCAAGTACACCCAGATGAGTTCAGGCAGGAACTGCAGGGTAAACCGACGCAAACCCTCCTCTGAGCTCCGGTACCACTCAAACAACTGATGACACACCGGAGCCAGCAGCTAGAGAGGAAGGAAGAAAAAAAAGAGAGTGATTTAAAGTCAAAGAGACAGTATGGGATGGACACAGGCACTGAGAGGAACACTCCTTTGCGACATGAATTAATTTACACAAGGAGGCAGCATATTTTAGAAAAACTGAACATAACAGATCAAGATATTAAAGACAATACGAAATTAAAACTGATTCAATCAGAATGAAATTTATTTCCTTATATTTTGCAGTTATTTTAATTCACACAATTTTCTCTTAAATATTTTCATAAATAAAATATATGAATTTTATTAAATAAATAAAAATGAATTGCCTTGACATAACTAAGATCACAAAGGCATGGATGGAATAACATTTACCAATAATAATATCAGTATCATTTTATTGTTATGTATATACTATTAAATTATTTATTAATATTTGTAATTAGCATTTAAACATTTTCTATTTTGAGTTTTTATTTTCATTTCAGTTTTAGTTTTAGTAATTTTATTATATGCTTTTGAGATTTTTTTCAGAGATTATCTTTTCAATATTTCTATTTAGTATTAGTTTCAGAAATTGGAGTACTTCAACTTATTCCAGGTAAGTCCCAAATAAAAATAACTCAACCAACATGCCATTTCAAATTACCATTGAAAGTTTGTATCAACATGTGCTTTCAGAAGGAATCATCACCCAACACATTACCCTTTTGACAAGAAAATAACCATAACATTTTTTAACAAAACAAATCATTTCAAACACTTCGTCATCGTACCTCACTGCAGGGCTGCTCCTGAATAACAGCATAGAGAGCAGGTACCAGAGCTTTCTTCAGACGCAAGCTGCCAGAATAGCTGTGGATTTGCTCTTCAGGTAAGGTCTAAAGAGGAGAAACGGTGCTTGGCATGACTAAGCAGCCTGAATCGACCTGGAGTTTAATTAACTTGGAGGCTGAAATATTCCTCCATTATGTTCTGAGATTCCAAATGTGGTTAATGGGACATTGCGCTCGGATCACTTGGGAAAGGAGGACTTTATTTGACTGAGCTATATAAAAAAACACCATATTAAAGCCTGCAGGGTCAAAACTTTGTCAATGTCAAAACTTCTCACCTTGAACTCAGAGAGCCATTCCTCCACCACACGCTGTGAGCTGAGCATGGTCCTCCTGACAGAGAAGATAAGGGAAATATGAAGAGAGTAAGAAAACATGTAAAGAAAATGAATATTAGTACCACACTTGCAGCAAAATCATGGCCCAAAATTAAATTTGCCACACCTGTCAATGTCACTGAAATTAGAGCATTTGCCAGGCAATTTTTTTTTTCACTGACCATGAATATAATTTGCATTATTCCATTAAGTAATGCAAAACAGTTTCATGGTTGGTTTTAACAGCATTTTCTCTGTCACAAGTTGAGGTAAAGTGCATGTTTAAATACCATAAATTTGTTTTTTAGACAAATATAAAGTATATCTACACTACCTTTCAAAAGTTTGGGGTCAGTAAGATTACTTTTTTAAAGAAATTAATAATTTTATTAAGCAAGGATAAAAGTTCACATTTCAAATAAATGCTGTTATTTTGAATTATCTATTTACCAAAAAATCCTGAAAAAGATTTATCACGATTTACACAAAAATATAAAGCAGCACAACTGTTTTCAACTTTGATAATAAGAAGAAATGTTTATTAGAATTATTAGAAGGATCATGTGACACTGAAGACTGTAGTAATGGCTGCTTGCACTTTGCCATCACAGGAATAAATTACATTATACATTATATCAAAATAGACTAATTTTAAATTGTACTATTTGACAATAGTACTGTTATTACTGTATTTTTGATCAAATAAAAGCTGCCTTGGTGAACATGAGAGACTCTAACCAACTTCAAACTTTTGGAAGCTAGTGTACAAATTATTTTTTTTTAATCTGGTTTGCTGGTCTTAGTTGGTCTCCCTTCTAGGTCACACTGGTCAGTCGCATTGTTTTCGTGGGGTTCGGTCACTTTTTAGTAGGCATGAAACTGTTACCATCTTGATGATAGTATTACCCGACAGTCAGTATTACCGTTTCATATAGTAATTATCATTTAAACCTTTTTTTTTCCACCGATAGGCCCTATGGGTCGCTAACCTCTTACAATAGCAAAGGCGTAGGTTGATGACGCAGTGATAAGCGGAATGATGGGACTTGCTGTCATGCTGATGGATCTAATAATGTTTATGGAGGAGTAAAAACATTCATGTTTTTTACCATGACTGTGGTATGAAGCAGGTCGCGATTGCTAATAAGAGACAGATATCATTCATATCTGTTTCATTTGGTCTAATGTTAACGTTACACTATCACACTAAACTGCATTCGAGTGTGTTGAAAGTTATAAGTGTTAGTTTGTTGGCTATATGAGACTATCAGTAAGCTAGATCAACATTAGAATAACATACTGATCATATTCTAACATTTCATCATGTTGAGCTATATAACATTAATTCGTTTTATGTACATTTGCTCACCTGTCTAATAAAGTACATGCAAGAGCAGCGTCTCTGTCAAGTCCAGGTTTGTCGCGGACGTGGAGCTCTTGGCATCTCGAAAACGCCACGCTGATATTGATCCTCGTTTTATTTCTCATTTTGTCCCAAAGTCTGCTTGCCATGGACCATAATGTTTGAACGAAACAACAACAGCGTGCCGCTAGATGTTACGCACTACGCAGTTGTCCAGTTAACATCTGTCGCCATGGTTACATTTGTTTGGTGTGAAAACATGGTGGAAAGCTGTGAGGTTTTACAAGGATGCTAAAGGTAAATGAATGTATGAATTTATTAATTATATGAATGCATTTCTAAAGGAGACTGGCGGTCTTCTGAAAAGTTTTCGTGGCATTTAGAATTTTCTTTTCTTCTTACCTCCGTGTTCGCAGCGCTGCTTTGTTTAAGGAGGTTACCAAGGAAACAGCTCTATTTCTGCTGTTCCATAAGTGCCACCTACTGGCAGAGAGTGGATTTTCAGAGTTACATTTTCATTCAACCTGTATGCTGCTCAACAGGTTAATGGAAAATAAGCTAATGTGCATTCTACCAATTTAAACCATGTGCAAATTCATAAGTCAACACCATTGCAGAGTATTTTCTCCTTAAAACTGCAGTGAAAAAGAGACAGTTTAAAAAACGCGGTTTGAAATCACCAGTGTTTCTGACGTCACAAACTACCTTGAAACCAATCGTGTAAACATGCCGGCGGGCTTTAGCATATCATCATTACTCAGCTGCGAAGCTGGGGAATCTCAAGAGTAGCCAGGTTATCCCGATATATTTTTCTGTTGATATGAAAAATCAGGAACATTTAGCTATATAATGGGTGAATTGTGTATATGATATATATTACAATGTTATGATGAACTATATGCCTTCTTCCACTGATGTTCTAAGTTGTTCAAAGCATTTCAAAAGATACTGGTTTTTAGAAGGCAGCCGTCTGACTCTGAGATGGCGAACGGGAACATGGTTTGTGTAACATTAGCAACATATTTAAGCTGTTTGATAACGGTCAAGCCAAAAGCGAATTACTGTATATTATTTACCGTTATGTGAAGAGACTGATACATAAAACGCATTACCATTCTGATACATCGACTTGTGGACGTCCGTGTATGAGTGGAAGCGGGGCTCATTTGCATATTCATAGATCCAAGTATACTAAATTAAGTAAGGGTGTAGTTACAAGATGGTTTTAATAAAAAGTTTCACAGGAAAAAACGTTTAAGTATGCCTTTTTGGTGATCAAAGATGAGTTTGAATAGATAAAATTCTGAATGTAATGTTTTTCAACTTTTTTGTTCATTTAAAATCTGGACGTCATTGCTAATGTTATTATTTTAATGTTTATGCCAAAAAATAGTGCAGCTAATTTTGTTTGTTGGTTTTTGACAAAACTTGGTGAAATGAATTCAAGTGTGTCTATCAGTATGTTTTGAACATTTCCAGCTCATTTTAACGATACCGTGATAATATTGATAACTCTGATCATTTTGGTCACTATAATCGTGACATGAATTTTACATTCCGTTTCAACTCTACTTTTTAGCTAGTCGCGGGCTAGGAGACCATCTTGCTTGTCTGGTAGACCAGCGTAAACCATCTAAGACCAGAAAACCATCTGGTTTAAGTGTGTTTTCAAAGAATCCCTGGAAATATAAGATGGTTTGATTTGCTCAACATCTTTTGATCACTACATAATTCCCATTTTTTCATTTGCGTTATTGTATTACTATCGTCTTGAAATGTGCAAATTCACCAGTACTTTCATTTACTCCACAAAACCATTTTAGTGTTCACTGTGGCTCACCTGACTCAAACCCAGCTCACAAGTGTAGACAAGGAGAGATGTGGCTCAGATTCTCCATGCCTCTTGATCTCTGGTCAAACAGCCGGCAGATAAAAAGAAGACGCACACATCCCGCTCAAAATATCCATTAAAGCTCACACACCTGCCCAACACACAGAGCATCACAGTTACTACGACAACCGTGGGCTCATGTTCCAAACTGAGAGCTTAATAGTGCAAACACACGCAGGAGTTGCCCCATTCAGTCCTAATACAGGACGTCTGTGTTGTTTATGCATGTTTGTGTGCAGCTCTTAAAATGGCAGGCTCTGCATATGGCAGTGTGACGGTGAGGGGGAGTGTGCTCTGCTCTGATTAGAAAGCAGTGCTGTGCTGGTGGTTGGGGAGTGAATCTGAGGTGAATAGAACAGATGCTTTACACGCTAAACAAAATCCTACTTTTGCTGTGAAGACATGACCTGAGATAGCCAAGAGGAAGCAGCGCTAACTGCATTACTGTACCGCTATTGTTGTACACTGTTTTTCACTTCAATTAAAGCTTTGCATATGTACGGGCACCGTTCATCACTGAATGTTGCAACTTACATAAAAAAATATATACATTTATATAGGTCGAGTCATTCTATAATTTAGGGGACATTTCACATTAGCAAAAGTGTAAAAACAATATGCTTTCTCAATAACTATTTGTATGCCTTGTATGCCACTACACACACTAAGTGCCACTACACACACTAAGTGCTACACTGTAACTTTTTTTGTCTATTCTGCCATATGTACAGTGACCATTTTTGAAAGACTTCTAAGAATTGTTTTTTTGCAGATATTTGTGTAAAATTATCAGCACGGTCACTAAGGACAAGAACATTTTTATTAGAGCTTCATGATTATGGATAAATTGAGAATCACAATTTTTTCAAAATAGAGATCACGATTCTGAATAGACAACTAAATAAAATAATTCTCAATAGTTCTGGCATTTAAAACGTAAAAAATGAAATAAAAAATTCTGTCAAAACATAGCTGACAATAACAGTTGATGCAAGTAACATAGCTGACAGGTAACAGTTGAAAATGTCACCATTTTGCCTCATAAATGACATTACATGATGCTGGTAACAAGATAACATGCTTTTGGGATAACCATTTTTTCAGGGGGTATTTGGTTAGTAACATACTGTAGTTGACAGAATTTTTGCAGACATCAATAAAATAAAATATTTTCCTTTATAAGGTATATTTAGATTTTGATATAATATAATATTCGACTTGAAATTATATTTCTGAAGAAAATTGTTAGAAAAAATATTATCATCAACGGACATGAAATTGAACCAAAATTATAGAATGACCCGGTTATGCATGTGAGAATTGGCTACATGTCAATGCATGCAACTTGGTGGTTTTGGTCATGTATTTCAGCATTTTTTAATCTCAATTTCAGTCAAATGTTAGTACATTCCTCTTCAACAGTACAATGTTTTTTCTTTCAATTTGGGCAGTGGATGTCAGAAATGTCCTCTGGTTTAACATTCTTTACTTCACCTAAAATAGACAAATAGAAAGTGTTTGTTTGTTTAGCAGGGGCTGGGACGGGACAGTAAAGCAAAAGAAGCATTCTTAAATATTCATACATTTTTTCCTTAAACATAAATTTTAACCTAAAATCTTGATGCTGTAACAAAAGTTCATGGACATGTTATGTCAAAAAAACAAAAGTGAAGGTTTATCCTGAGGCTTCGAAACGCTTTGACTCAACCATGACTAAAATATTTAAAAAATGCAACGTGGCTGCAACAAAATAGCAGTGAAATACTCCCTTCATTACACAGAAGCTGTAGACCTTCGGTATTAACACCTTACCTCAAGACAGGGGCAATCTGCCTGACCAAAACATTCCTCTGCTGCGTGGACGCAACGGTTAGCGCGCCTGCTCTCTCCAACCCTTGCCAACGGGTAAGAAGCTTACAAGATTCAGCTCCAGATAATTAAGTGTATACAGTCCCCTGAAGAGGGACGCACAGCCAGGCCTAAAATAGCCATTGTGAAAAGAGCTTATTGCAAAAAGAGAGGAAGAGAGAAAATGAAAGGTGATTTCACTGAACGGAGATCAAAGTAGTGCACGTTCAATGAGCATTAACAAGAGAGTTTACTATGATCGGCCTGTCGACTGCAGCGGGACACAACAGAAAGGTCATTGTTAAATAGGTTGCGCAACACACTCAACGTACTCGACTGAAAACGCACTCCAAACTGTCACAGACACACAATTTTACCTGCACTCGAAATCTCATTGAACACCAGGATATGCATATCTCAAGCTGTTCCCATAGTGAGGACAAACATATGGACAGATATACGAACATATGCACTCCTAGCATATGCATGCGTTCAAACACAACAAGCATTATTTTGTTCTGACAGTGCGAGATGCGTCTCATCACTCTCAATCCTGTCAAATTAGCCAGATGGTGTCTAATCTCACCCGGGCAAATCTCTGTGCTGCACAGAATACAAGTCCTTGGCAAGGGTCACAATCCAGCTCCTCTGAGATGAAAACAACCCCTTGTCGAGGGCACAAAAGACCAGAGTTGGTTTGATTAAAGATTTACTCTAGGGTTACATCAGTGGCAAATCAAGCCCCGGTGATTGCCGTCAGCCTTCCTGTGTCATTTGACTGTGGTTTTTCAGTGAACGCCGGCTTCCTGCTCTCAACACTGGTGCATCTGTGTTTTGGGGGGGGGTTGAGATTGCACACATAGTTTATAGGTGTGCCCTACTGCATTTGATCAATTCACTTTGTGCATGAGAGTTAAAACTGATGTTATGCCAGGTGGAATAGTGCCAATGCGTGTGTGGCGCAAAGGTATCCAGAGAACAGAGAAGGCATATTGAAAAATGCTTTAAAATGTAGCTGAAAGCCAAACCATTATGTTAATACTTTAGTGTGCATGTTTCTTTAAAAGGCATAAAAATAGATGATATGCAGAATGATGTTCGTTTTAACATATTAACCAATTCAGACCCAGTGTGGATTCCACTGGACATCACTCTCTCTGTTTGTAATGTTTTTTTGTTTTGTTTTTGTTTTTGCCAGCTAAACCACAAAAGAGTATTAGATTGGAGGCAGATAAATCAATTTATGAGTGATTGTTGATTTCTGTCAACAACAACAACAGAAAAGTAATAATAGCCTTCTGAAATTAAAAGCATGGGTGCCAGTGACACGAGGCTGAAAAAAACATGACATAATTTGAACTATTATCTTCAAAATACAGCACTAAAAGTTAATCTATGGGACTAAGTGTATAATATGTGTAAATGCTTAGCCTGAAGTGTTTATTTTTTCATTTCTTTGTTTGCCATATAGTTTTTAATAATCTAACCGTGATTCATGTTTACAGTAATAATATTTTAGTTAACAACACTAAAATTCAAAGTTATCAAAACAGCCTATATCAAATCCATTTGTACAATTATCTAAATGTTGCTGAGACCCACTGTTTACTGCAATATACATTGAAAAAAATATTGTTATTTATAATAAATTATGGTTGCGTTTACATTTGAAAGAATTTTGTATTTAGAGAGAAACAAGCATTATCTAATTCAAGTCTGAACGGGTTATACAAATAATCAGTTATACAATCATACGTGACATGTTGTTGTTAACTTTTTAGTGACCACAAATGTAATTTAATACATTTAATAAACATTCGGCCTAAAACATAAATATAACAGAATCGGTATCATCTTCCAACGTATGTGGTTCAATTGTATTTAAATAGCCTCATCTATGCTCTCACACACAGGTTTTATCAATGGTATGGTTGTGAATTACATACCAGTAGGATCTGGACTCCTCCGGATGCTGCAGATGATCGCTAGAGTCCTTGAGCAAAGCTGCAATGCGCCTTAAAGGACAGACCCGACACAACGACCACCTCTGAGATCAAGCAGAACATTACTTGTACAATCCCACCGGGCCTTTACTGTTAATATAAAGGAATCGATGGGTTAAAAAAAGGCCTTGCGTTTGCCTGACCGAAAGGTTCACTGCCGTGTTGACATCATCATGTATCTCCGCTCTCTAGCTCTGCTCTTCCTGCCAACTTGCAGCTATTTACCTGACCAATTGAGTCGCTCTGATCGAGCCCTCGCCGCGGCTGGCCAATAGCTGCGCAGTGCGGTGATTTGTGAGCTTATCGGTGCTCATCGCACTGCGCGGTTATTGGCCAGTCGTGTCGTGGTCTTGATCAGAGCAACTCAATTGGTCAGGTGAATAGGTGAACCGTGTAAAAACGCACTCAGGGAAGTGTAATTTGACTGGACTTCCAGTTACTATCAAAGAGACAGTTAGGTGTAATTTAAATTCCTTTTCATGTTTGCAATTTTCTTGTGGTATAATGTGTGGGGGTCATGCAAAAACAGCAATCCTGTCTGGGTGCTGTTGCTCTGCATTTTCCATAGGGAATCTGACTAACTGTGCACACGATATCATGGGACTAATAGAATATTGTCAATGTCAGGCAGTTTTATGTCCCTTTTTTGATATATGGAGGTTACATCAATATTTCAAATTACTTTTATGCATACATTTTAACTCTTGCCCCAAACAACTATGAAAAATGAAATTATGATTTACTGTTCAACATGTAATCATAAAAATATACATTATATATAATACACATAATACATTACCTATAGAGCTGTATTTTTTGTCGAACTACGCAAAAATTATGAAAATGTTTTTTAATTGGATCTATATACTTAAAGACAGAATTGACGAAATTATTGGCTGTAAATGTGCTTTTGGAAAAAGTTTTAATAGAGACTATTTTCTTAAAGTCCACAGGGCCAAAAGTGTCCAAAGTTGAAGGAACATCCATTAACAAAAAGCTTGTTTTATTATTAACCGTCTTACCCTCTACTGCTTTATTGTATTTTAAAGAGAATACTTCAATTTGGAACATAAAAACAAAAGGCAATTAGAGCATCTTATTACCACTGTGGTAGAGGATTTTATTACAAACTGAGGCGCATGTTGTTAACATTTTGTAAAAAGCAGAAATTCAGACATTTCAAATCTCCCCAAAATTATTTTTAAGTCCATAAAACATACTGCATGCAAGTTCTTTCAGATACAACGAAGAAATCACAGTCTTTCATTAGTCTGCAGAGAATATTGTAGTCTTTTAGGCATTTAAAGAAGCAAAGAAGAATAAATTGTAAATCCAATGTAATCCTTCCACAAAGGCTATTTTGCTTGAATCTTACATTTTCAACAATGAGTGCTCCTCAATGACAAAACTGCCATGCTTCCAACTCACAATGCACTTGGCTCATGAACAAAAAGCTCTTAATAAGGGTTTTTAATAGACACCTGCCTTTGACAGCAAATTCACAGTTGCTACAAGACCTAAATATTTCTAACAGTCCCTAGCTGTACCGCAGTCCCTCTGGTAGAGATTTTTACCAGCCTCGAGTGGGTTTCCATGTGTCTATGATCTTCCCATTAGAATGGACAAAATAGACCGGATGCATCATTGCTGTAGCACAAGCCTGTCAACAAAACATACAAGAGATTAGGTTTTCTTTTCACCAACCCGCTCTTAATTTGAAAGGAAATCAATCATTCATTGCACTCCGATGTGCCATGTTCAATTAGCATTAAGGAGCAGGAATGAAAACAATGGTACTGTAAGTGCAATTGCCAACATTGATTGATGGTATGACAAGCCCTCAGGCTATGTTAAATGCGTGCTCTCAAAAAAAAAGTTTGTGCTTTTGTTTGTTTTTGTGCAGTTAATTATTGGACATATTTTCTTATTCTGCCCTGGTCATGTTAATAATTTTGCATAGTATTGGGATTATGCATTTTGTTGTAATATTAAGAATATTAAGTAGTGCAGAAAATAGCATCTTCTTGACAACACAAACCAAACTATTCAAGGCCTCAGCTACAACTACAGTGTTTGAAGGCGGGTCGAAGTAGACGTTGTTCACAAGCAGCCAATGAAGACCTCAGGTGGACATTATGCAAATGTTTTACAAACCTACATAGGTTTGTGCAAGAAGTAAGACTGGAATTAGTTACTGACAACTCGTTGCAGGCAGTTCTTTCATTTAGGAGACAATGACTCTATTTATCGTGCACTTTGATCTTTGAAACTTTGCAGAACTTTTACATTCACAAACAGCTATATGCATGATGGGTAATATCCGAAAAAGCATAACATGGTCCCCTTGATGCACAACAAATGGATAAAAATGATAGACCACCAGAAATGGCTTAGTCAAATGGAGAACGTCCTTTCATACAGTTGAAAACTGTGTGTTTCTGTGTGTGCTTTGTTGCAGTGAGAGGGTTAGTAACTCACATGGTAAGGCATGAGTGTGAGGAGTGACCCCAGCGGGAACTGCTTGAAGTCCAGTTTTCCAGAGATGGGCTCCACCCTGCCGTGTTCCTGAGTCATAGACAGTAGTCTGCAAAACAGACGACACCCTTCATGCTATTTATATCATCTGACTCACAAAACCTCCTACTCCCACTGTTGGGAAGTAAAAACAACAACAACATCTAAACGTGTAAAAAAATGATTATGAGATGTCACTGCTTAGTTTTATTTCAGAATGGATTTAATTCAATGCAGATAGGTGGCTTAAAGGGGTGGTTCAGGATTTTTGACATCGGACCTCATTTCCAAGTTAGCCTGGGTGTTATTTATCAGTGGCTAGCGCGAGTCAACGGTATCAGCTAGCCTGCCATTAAAAACAGTTTACCCACTCCACTGTACACCAAAAGCAAATAAATTATAACGCCAGACTATTGATGTAAGTGTCTGTTGAGAGAATAACGTTAGAAATCAAACTACTCTTGCATCTCAATGATCGTATTACATTTACAGGAACTAGTTTCTCAGCAGCGGCGGAAGTTTACTTTGCTCCGGTTAGTAGTACTGCGCCGAAAATAAAACACAGAACAGAAGCGCACTACAGTCGGGACGTCTAGCTAGCTAGTAGTAGCCTTGAACAACGATATTGAAACATTCGATTGTAAACGAAGGAATTGGCAAAATGGTGATTCGGTGTGCATTTCGAAATTGTAAAAATAAGTGATTGTCATGTGGACCGGTTCTCTCGGTTGCCTAGGTAACTTAATACCCCTCCGCCGCTGCTGACTATGCTAATAAATAAATACAGGGAACAAAGTATAACTATTGCAATGCGATGAAAGGGTAGTTTGATTTCAACATTAGTCTCTCAACAGACATTTGCATCAATAGTCTGGCGTTATAATTTATTTGCTTTTGGTGTACTGTGGAGTGGGTAAAACTGTTTTTAATGGCAGGCTAGCAGATACCGTTGACTCGTGCTAGCCTAGCACCGGCGAACTATGCAACTGGAAGGACTGGATAAAAATTTCTGAAAACTGTGTCCACTGATAAATAACATCCAGGCTAACTTGGAAATGAGGTCCGATGTCCAAAATCCTGAATCACCCCTTTAATGAAAAATCTAGGGATGCACCAAGATAAAAATTCATGCCAATAACAGTAAGTTGGTAATTATGTTATGGCTGATAACTAATAAATGGTTGATATTAAAATTCTATACTGTCTATATAACTTAAAACACTACAAATGCTACAAGTAGAGCAGTTAAATAGATTAATTAACCGGATCTAACATAAAAGTTAGTAAATATAATATATATATATACACACACACATACACACACACAATATATTTACAGACTTTTATGTTAGATGTGATTATAATCGATTTGTCGGCACTAGCAACAAGTGAATTTAGGCATCACGACATTATAATCTACAGTGTGAAAAAAATAATATTTATCTTGACATTTGCAAAGATAACATTTACCAATGTTATCAAATTTTTAGTTTGTAAAGACTAATTTTAAGTGCTGAGTGAGATGATCAAATGTTTGGGTCTGTAAGATTTCTTTTGTTTTTAAGTTTTTAAGTCTTTTAGGCTCCATTTATTTGCTCAAAACGCAGTAAAATATATTGTGAAATATTATTACTATTTAAAATAACATTTTGGCTATTTTAATATATTTTAAAATGTAATTTATCCCTGTGATGACAAAACAAAATTTTCAGCATCATTACTCCAGTCTTCAGTGTCACATGATCCTTCAGAAATCATTCTAATATTGTACTGCTTAACATTGTGTAAACCATGATCATTTTTTCTTTGATATATAGAAAGTTCAGCATTTACTTGAAATATATATATTTGTTTGTGACATTATCAATGTCTTTACTGATACTTTTGATCAATTCAATCCTTGCCGAATAAAAGTACACAAAAAAATCTTACTGACCCCAAACTTTTGAACAGTAAAGTAAATGGAAAAATATGGAAAATTACCACAAAAAAAACCCTCTAATATCTGCCAATAACTGATATGGTATTGGCAATATTGATATGGTGCCATTTGTGCATTCCTAGAAAAAAATTCTCATATCCACATATATGAGGACATATCAAATATAAATCCACATAATGATCTCTTACTTGAGTTCCGGGTGTCCTTCAATGATGGCGTATCCGGTGGGTAAGCGGCCCCCACCATCATGACTCAGAGCTGTCCACCCACAGTCTACAAGTAACTGGTTCCTGTGTGGATAGTGACCTATGACCCGCGTCAGTACCCGTACTGCAACATCCTCAAGTCTACAGGACCCAACGAGGGACTGCTGCACGTCTGGATGTGCAACAGATAATATTATGATTCCAAACAAACCGAGAACATCACTGCTTATAATGATTAAACAGGAGAACATGGCAACGCGGACCATAAAATACGTAGTTCCCAGGATGCACCTCACTCAACTTGGCCATGTCTGGAACTGGGTGGCTACAGGAAGGGGTGGAGCCAATGCTGGATTTGGGGGTGTGTATCCCAGCAGCCTTCAGCCTATGGATAGTAGAAATAGCACTATCAATGCATATTGAGAAGGGATGCACTGATATTAAAATTTTCGAAATGATGGTAAGCTGATGATAATGTTCATTTTATGCCTATATCAAATTTATATGCTTTATTTTCTTAATAAATTCAAAATTAAACACTAAAAAAATTAAATTATTAACTTTAAATGCTAAACATACATTTAGGCATCACAGTAATATAATGTACAATATCAAAAAAAAATATTTTCTTTTGTTAAAGATTACATTTACTAGTGTTTACAATTATGTTTGTCACCTATATAGATTAAAAATAAAACACTACAAATTAAAATCAATTATTTTAAATAAAAGCGAATTTAAGCATCGCAATATTATAATGTATAATATAAAAAATATATAATTTTTTTAATAATTTCTGCAAAAGATTACATTTATTAGTGTTGACAAATGATCATGTTTTGTCGTCTAAATAAATTAAAAACCAAACTAAATCAATAAAAAAAAAAATAAACTATTTTAGATGCTGAACTTAGGCGTCAAACTATTACAATGCATAGTATAAAAATATGAAAATTATTCTTTTTATTAGTGTTGGTAAATTATAAGTTCTTACAATTATATGCTTTGTTGTCTAAATTAATTAAAAACAAAGTAAAATCAATAATTTTTAATTGCTACAAGTGAATTTAAGCATCAAAATATTATTATGTATAGTGAAAAAAATTAATTTGTATCATTTCTGCAAAAGCTTACATTTATTAATGTTGTTAAATTATCAGCCTCTAAAATGATCATGCTTTGTTGTCTAAATAAATTAAAAATAAAATGAATTATTTTAAATGTTGAAAGTGAATTTAGGGATCACAATATTATAATGCATATTGCATAGTGCAAAAAATGAATTATCATTTTAATGTTTTTTTTGCAAAAGATAACATCTATTAGTGTTGCTAAATGATCAGTGCTTAAAATTATATACTTTGCTGTCTAAATTAAAAATTAAAAATCATTTTAAAAGTCTTTTTTTTTATTTAGACATCAAAATATTATAACGTACAATATAAAATATTTATTTTTATAAATTTCTTTGCAAAAGATTCCATTTATTTGTGCTGTTCATTTATTTGCTTTGTTGTCAAAGCAATTTGACAACTTGGCAATTTTTGCTAAATTTGTCATGTTTTAATAAAAAATTAATAAATTTAAAAATAAAACGTTATCATTTAAAAATAAAACACTAAAAACTCAAATCAATCATTTTAAATGTTACAATTAAACTTAGGGATCACAATAGTATAATGTATAGTGTAATGTAATATGTATAATAATAATTAATATTCTTTTTTTTCAGAAGATTACATTTATTAGTATTGCTAAATGATCAGTGTATCCAAAGATAAACTTTCACTGAGCGATAGATGATGTCTGCATATACTTCTCCATGAACTGCAGCGTGATGGTAGTGGTTTCCTGAGCAACGGCTTTGATTTGCTCCTCCCCCTGACAGGCGTAGGTGTTCCCACAGTGGGCGTAAATTCCTGTCAGCTCCACCCCTGCAGTATCCGAAACCTCCTGGGCAAGTTTCAGCGCAGCTGGGTCAAAGTGAGGAACACCCGCTGTCGAAACACAAAACAAACAAACTTATCTTACTGCAGTACACCCAAAAACCACACTTCAAACATCTGGTGAACTCCCTCTTTAAGTGTTACCTCTCCCATTGTCACAATCCAGTTTCATCCACACCTTCCAGACTTTTCCCTGCTTCAGAGGTCTCCTCTTGAGTTCCTGTAGGGCAAGGCGGTTGTCCACTAGGATGTGGAATAGAGAAAGTCTCTCAGATAGCTCAGCACAGTGCTCCACTTTATCAAATGGCAGTGGGTATGCGTACAGTATATCATCATAGCCATTATCAGCATAGAATGATGCCTCAGCTAGAGTAGAAACCACGATACAACGACGAGAGCCTCCTGTCATGATGTCCGCACATTCCCTGAAAACAACAGACATGTAACATTCAAGATGAGACAACAATGATTTAATGATTAAATGGGGGAAAGGGCATTAGAAGTATTTACTAATTGAACTAATTAATCAACTAATGTTAACAAATGGAATCTTATTGTAAAGTGTTACCTTCAAAACTGAAAAATGATTTGTTTGAAAAGTGTTTGTTAAATTATTTCAAATAAATGCAACTTGGTTTGATAGTTATATATATATATATATTTATATATATATATAAAAAAAAGAAAATTCCAAAAATGAAAATTATTCCATAATTTACTCAGCCTCAAGCATCCTAGATGTAGATGACTTTCAGCCAGAAGTCTGAGTTCAAAGATATCCTGGCTCTACCAAGCTTTGAATAGTGCCCGAGTTTTCGAAGCTCCAAAAAGCGGGTTAATAAAAGCCTTCTGAAGCGAAGTGATGGGTTTTTGTAAGAAAACTACCTATATTTTAAACTATAATCAGTGGCTTCCGGTAACGGCCGTACGCGAGTCGACCTCTGAACCGCATGATGTAGTGTAAGCTTAGGTGAGAATTGATGAATGCGGGTGCGCAGAAAATAAAGCAAAACAAAACGCAGATCATGAATAAGAAGTCTAAAGAAAGAAGTTTTAAAGAAAAATGTCAGAGGATTCTGATATAAGAGAAGTCGTCGGGTCAGAGGTCACCCTTCCGCTGGAACTCGACTCTCTCTTGAACGTGCGTACGGCCGTTGACAGAAGCCAGTGATTATAGTTTATAAAGTTTTAATAGTTTATAAAGTTTTAAACACATTGTAGCGACAAATGACCATCTTGTCACTTAGAGGTGTTTTTAGGGCTATCTGACGCGTGGCTCCAAACAAATGCACTTCCAGTCCAGTACTGCATTTATCTACTTGATGAGCATAATGGCTCATACACACATCGCTTCACTTCAGAAGGCCTTTATTAACCCACTCGAGTCGTATGGATTACTTTTATGATGAATGAATGCACTTTTTGGAGCTTTAAAAACTCGGGCACTATTCACTCCCATTATAAAGCTTGGAAGAATCAGGATTTTTTTTTTTTTATATAACACCGATTGTGTTCAGCTGAAAGAAGAAAGTCATATACATCTAGTATGGCTTGAGTAAATTATGGGATAATTTTCATTTTTGGGAGAACTATTCCTTTAAGTGTCCAAATACATTATTTCCAAAATGACTAGTGAACCAGTGAATATAACCTATAATAACATATTATAAAAGTATTTTGCAAGCAAAATATTTGAGCATTTTCAAATGGAATCATTCAATAGTGCTGTTGACATGAGAATCTTACAGTGTTTTGTGTGTTTTCATGTGAGGTCGGAGCTGGACCCCCAGTTTCTGGAAGCGCTCCCGCATGCCTTCAGCATTTCTTTTCACTTTATCCAGGTCAATAACCAGCGCTGGAGTACAAAGGTCTTTGATGAATTCAACACTGGCCATTATCCAAAAACTTAAACAGATAAAATACAACAACACATTTAAGCAAAATGGAAAGACTTGTAACAAAATGCAGGATAGTGCTGATAAAATAAATGTAACAATTTTGAAATTATATAATCTCAACTCTATAAAGCATTTAATTACAGCTGTAAATAAATCAGAAAAATATCGAGTAAACATTTATGGTCAAAGTGGCACGCGTCAAACGGTGATGACAAACTTTAAATGTCAGCTTTTCTTTCACTCACCATAAAGCGCGACTCGAGTTCTGATCAATGACAGCGAGCGCGAGATTGTGAAGCCAGAATCAACACAGCGTCGCAACCTCAACATACCACAAACTGGAATTTTCAAACTAAAAGCTACTGACGAGATTCTTTGTTGTCATAAAATATTTAATATATAATTTGTGCTTTTGGAGCAGCAAACCATTTCAGATATATTATATTATACAGTCACTTATAGGCTAGCCCTCATCCAAAGAAATCCCACAGACCCATCCATGATGATGCAGGTGAGAGATCTTTAAAATATCTCTGCATTTGTAGCACTGGTTTGGATAAATGTGTAGTTAACACTGGACATCAAAAAGTCTAATCTTGTGTCCCAGATGAACTTTTTGTTGCTCATTAAAGTGGATTATTTCTAAGTCAGTTAATATAATGGCTAATTAAGGCATGTAGTCATTAACACTAAACCCTCCTCTCCCAGTTGGATAAAATCCTCAATTACCAGAGCCGCGTCAGAGTATCAGGAAAAGACCTTTAGGCCTGTTTTCACTTTATCCCTGGATGTCTTTCAATAGAGTACTGAGAGTTCTGTGGCGCTGAGCTGCAGGCTACATGACTTCTATACCTCCAATCCTTTCACACAATTCTGGATGTTGGTGGTAATACTTCTGTTATATGATTTCAAATTCCAGTCGTATTTTAGGCATAAACAGAAGTATGTTTTTGAAAGAAGTACCTTATGCTCATCAAGGATGCATTTATTTGATCACAAATACAGTAAAAACTGTAAAATATTGTAAAATATGATTACAATTTAATATAACAGTTTTCTATTTTAATATATTTTAAAATGTAATTTATCCCTCTGATGGAAAGGCTGAATTATCAGCAGCCATTATTCTTATTATCAATGCTTAAGACAGTGCTTCTTAATATTTTTGTGCAAACTATTCTATTCTACTCTTTCAGGTATAAAACTTTATTTTTTAAAAGTATGCAGGAAATATGTTGGTGACCCAGTGCTGTTGTGGTGCAAAACCAATATACTGTAGGTCTCATATTTCACTGGTAGTGATACATTGACAATTGTGCAATATTTTCTACCATTCTGTTTGACAGAGAGAGAGAAAAGTAGTAAACAAGTCTCCATTCTCATGTGGAAGCCTTTCTTCATGCTCTTCCAGTTCATGATGATAGATTTGTATTAGTGGCTACAAACAGCTAGAGGGTGCTGCAGGACTCAGAAAAAGTGTATGAATGTCACATGACTTTTAGTGACAACTTAAGAAGGTTAATACCATAAGACAAAATAAGATGAAACAAATAAAACATGTACACACAGTAAAACAAGATGTATTTAGGAAAACTGCTTTTTAATTTAAAACTCAGAGCTGTTAGACATGAGATGTCAAGTTTGGCTTAAGACAGGAGATACACACAATAACGTCTGCAACAACAGACATATCGCTGATGACTGGCAAAGACAATCCAGCAATGCTCCTGGCAAGCCATGATAAAGCACGTTCCTTGTGGCTCCAATTAGGAGAGCTTGGAAAGCGGAATTAAGAGCCATACAAAAACACAAATCCAATGGCTTATGAGCAGAATAACACGAATAGGACAGTGCACAGAGCTTGTAACCTTAAAAAGGGGTTTTCTGTGTTGTTTCTGCATGCTTTGCCAATCAAAACTGTACCTTTATTAACACGTGCAATAACAAAGTTGACAAGGGGGACCGGGGAAGGAAACTGTAGGGGTCATAGCTCAAAATCTTGAGTTGAACAAGTGCACAAACACCCTCAAGTTTCGCATTATGTCCAGCCTATGCTCATGTAAGCCAGCATTCTTCATAAAGGAAACACAAAGCATGTTAATTCACGCCTGTCTTCACATTCCCCTTATAGATGACAGATGGAGAGGTGAATGAGAAAGAAAGTCGCTTCCTGACTTTCTTCTACCCTCTGCTCATCATCTCTCAGCAGCACTCTGGAGGTCCAACCCTGTACACTCCTCTTCATTCATCCCTCGTTCACTAGCTGGGCTCTGACGGCTTGTTTAGCTCCACCTTCACGCTCCTTTCACCGGAACCTGAAAGACAGAAAGAAAAATGTCATAAAGGTGAATACAGACCTGCTCTTTGCTCTCTCTGACAGTCCATGTCTGTTATTAGGTAGAAGATTATCCACTGTGGTTCATTATTTTATTATTTTAAGGAATACTTCATCGTGAAATGAAAATACTGTCATTATTGTCATACAAGCAAGCATACAATGAAAGTGAGCGGTTACTGATTACTAAACTATTAATACTTCTATTCAGAAAGAATGCGTTAAATTGATCAAAAGCGACATTTATGATGTCAAATGAATGCTGTTCTTTTGAGATTTCTATTCTAAGAATCTTGAAACACAATGTATCATGGTCAAATTGAATGTTTATTGGTTTATAACAGGAAATAACATACAATATAACTCCCACAAAATATTAAACTGTTTTCAACATTGATCATAATAATAAATGTTTCTTCAGCACTAAATCAGCATATAAGAATGATTTCTGAAGGATCATGTGACACTGAAGACTGGAGTAATGATGCTGAAAATTCAGCTTTCCCATCACAGGAATAAATTACATTTAAAAAATATTCAAATCAAAAGCGTATTTTAAATCGTAACATTTGACAAAATTATAGTTTTTACTGTATTTTCGATCAATTAAATGCAGTGAGAGCATAAGACACTTTTTTCAAAAACTGACCCTACATTTTTTAACACTACTGTATACTGTGAGACTTCTGAAACAATACGATAGATCATCTGTGTAAGAAACTGCCTGAAATTTGTGCAAGAAAACCTATAATTAATCATATGAGCTGCTTTTATGGTGCTCTTCTTGTTTTTTAGCTACTTGACAGCCAAAGTAACCATTTACTTCTACTTGACAGAAGAGTGGCGTGAACAACCTGCTAAATTTCTACTTTTGTGTTAGACAGAAAAGAAAGGAATCATATGGGTGTGAAACAACAACATGAGGGTGAGTAAATGTTCATTTTTGTCTGTATTCCAACAAAGCAGTCTGGCCATAATCCCATAGATACAGCACAGAAATCTATAGATAATGTTGTTCAGGATCAATGTAAGTGCCTGGTCATGTTTGAGCAGACCTCACCTGTTAGATATTTCTCCTTAGCTCGAGCACGCTCATCAGCGTCAAAATACCACACCGTAATAGCATACCTGGATATGAATTCACACAGAATTGTATACAAGCATTAGCAGCTTACAGAACTATTTTACAAAATGAAATGTGTCACTGACCTTGTGGCGTAAGCTGGCTGGACCTCATGTGGGTTCCGTCTGTCTGACCAAAACAGCAGAAGTCTGTCAAACTTGGGCTCTATGTCTGCAAACTGAGAGGTTCCCTCTGGAAAGATCCGCAAAAGGCCACCGTGGTCCTATAGAGGGAGCAGATGAGAATTATGCAGCCAGATTGTTAACAGGAACTAAGAAAAGGGGTCACATCTCCCCTGTTCTTGCCTCACTGCATTGGCTACCAATAAAATTTAGAGTCGACTTTAAGATCCTTCTTTTTGCATACAAGGCTCTACATAGTTTGGCCCCAGATTATATTTGTGATTTTATTAGCCCATACACAGCCTCTAGGTCACTAAGATCTTGTGATCAGTCACTTTTATCTGTCCCTCGCTCTCGGTGTAAATCAAAAGGTGATCGAGCTTTCTCTGTAGTCGCCCCAAAGCTCTGGAACAATTTACCTTTAAACATCAGGACCCATCTCTCCATCTCTGGTTGCTTTTAAATCCAGCTTAAAAACCTATTTTTACTCTCTTACATTCGAGTAATGTTGTGCATGCATTTTAAATTAGTCGGTGTTCTACGTTTCAACTACTTTTTTTTATTTTATTGATTTATTTTATTGTACTGTAAAGCACTTTGGATCAACTACGGTTGTGTTAAACTTGTGCTCTATAAATAAAACTTGACTTGACTTGACTATGGTAAATTCCAGGGGTTGGACAGTGAAACTGAAACCGTTTTAGACAAATCATTTATTAGTATGGTGTAGGGCTTTCAGATGAGCCAGCACCAACTATTTGTCCTCTTTTGAACTCTAATATGTCTCCCATTATGTTGTGTGGATTGCAATATTTTCTGTACAGCGGTGTTACAAAATTTGATTTGTTTTAAATTTAATTTAGCACATTAAATATTACCATAAGTTATAAATACTTCAAAATTTAAACTTGCACTGTCCACCTTTCTTCATTAAAAAATTCCACCCCATGAATTGTACTTTTGTGTGTGTGTGTGTATATATATATACAGTATATACACACACACACACACACAGAGGAATTACATAATTATATTTTAAAACGTATTCAAATAGAAAACTTTAAATTGTAACATTTTACAATTTTTTTTTATTTTTACTATATTCTTGATCAAATTAACAAAGCCTTGGTAAGAATAAGATGTTTCAAAAACATTAAAATTCAATTACGAATTTGGATTTCAAATTTCATTTACATACAACAGAATGTTGTGGATGGGAAACCTCTGGGAGGGAATGTCTTTTTTCCTGCTCCAGGACAACCTGTTGCTAAATTTAGCTTAAAGAAAAAAATCTGACCCAACTGTGGCTTTTACATAAGCCAAGAACACAACAGGTTGCGTGAGACGGCTATTTTTCTCTCCATTCAGTGAAGAGTGTGACATAAGAGAGAGAGAGCGCTAGAATTCATACCATGTATTACTGGCATCCTGTGCAGCTTGAGAAGGATGGAAAATATCAGGGTTGTATGTGTGTGAGATGTGACCCATCCTTACATCAGAGCACTGATACAGAAACCGATGCCTGGAAGAAAACGGCGTTTGTTTGCAGACTGTCCTGCATTCTTACGAGCCTCAAGCAAAGAGCGAGTTCAACCTTAAACAGCATCTAGATAAAGAGCAACATGCCCTTGAGTGTTTAATGTAGACTAAACACTACATCCTTCTTTCCCTTCTACCATCCCTGTATCTTGCCTGTGAAACTGTCCAACTCTCTTTTTAACATTCACTTCATATAAGAACATCTGATCAACTCTGGATGGTTTCCATGGCCAGTCGGAATGTTCTAGAGCAGAACTGCTCTCTGACGCAGTGCTGGTTTTAACAGCTGGAAGGTGACGGAAGGTGGAAAATGTTAGGCCTGCGGTCACAGCGAATGCTCATGGAACTTCAACAGTAAATGTTTAACATAACCATAAGAGTGGAGGCAGAAATTTCACAAGTTACCTATACAGATTTCCAAATTCAATTCCAATTCTGATTAGATTATGACTCAATTAGGTATATTTTAGTAACCATTTTGTGTCCACTAAAGTATACAGGGCTGTGTTAGACAGATTCAAATCATTAAATAAAGTTGTTTACTTGAACTATTCTTTAAAAGAACCAGTTCGTAATGTTTCGGGACTCAAGGACCAGTCATTTGGGAATCAGTCTACACTATTATTATGTTGTTTATTACACTACATTATGTCCATTTCAGATTCACTATAAATAACTGGTACGTAAGATTCGCTTGTGTAGTCCGATTCAGACACATTTTGTGAAGCTGTGAATACATAGGATATATATATATATATAAGTGTATTAATTAGTTACTTTTTATGGAAAGTAGTGTGTTGCATTACTCCTTGGTGGGGTTTGCTTGTTTTTTAATAAAAAACCCCAGAAAAGTTCAATTTTTTGCCATTGCACACTAAAAAGTAATTAAACAAGCCTAAGCTGAACTGAAGGAAGTGCAAATTCACACCTGTACAGTAGAGGGCGAAGCTCAAACAAACCTTTCAGCCGTGTTGCCATTCTGGATTGCTGAGTAATAGGATGCAGGAAAGTTCAACACTCTTACTTCAGCAATAAAAACAAAAAAAAATGTAATGTAATGTTTATCTAAAGCATAATGTTTACACGGCGTACACAACGCCTTTGCACTTACTCCTGATTTCTTTCAACATTGGGACAGGAGAGGTGTCAATGAAAAAAATGGGAAAACAAAGTAACTTGAGTTACTTATTTGAAAAAGTAACCCAGATATTTTGTTGGAAATTTAAAAGTAATGCGTTACTTTACTACTTGAAAAATAGTAATCAGATAACATAAATTGCGTTACTTATGTGTTCCCCCCAACACAGCTAGTCAGGTTGTATGTTTTTGATTTACCAAAAAGAACCAGCTCGTAGGGGTGGGATACCAAGTAAATACAGGGCCAGTATCGCCGATATCGATACCAATACTTTTTAATTTTAAAAGCATGCACTTTAACTTACATGCACTTTCCTGTGCTAGAGCAGTGTGTCATGATTTATGAGGTGAATGCATCATTAATATGCTAAATCGGAATACGTTTTCATGACCACTAAATATTTTGTGATTTGTGCTCTCAACTCGCCTGTAATTAGTCTGTGACTTTTACCAAACTACCCTAATTATAGTAAATGCACTATTGTACACTAGCCTACTGTTCAAAAGTTTGGGGGATGTAAGATTTTTAATTCTCTTCTGCATTTATTTGATCAAAAATACAGTAAAAACTGTAATATTATTACAATTTAACATGTGCTATTCTGTCATTTATTCCTGTGATCAAAGCTGAATTTTCAGCATCATTACTCCAGTCTTCATGATCCTTCATGATGAGAATTCATTTTAATATGCTGATTTGCTGCTCAAGAAACATTTCTTATTATTATCAATGTTGAAAATAGTTTAATGTTTTTGTGGAAACCAAATCATTTTGCATAAAATGTATCATGATGAACAAAGTTGAAAGAACAGCATTTATATGAAATAGTTTTTTTTTAACAGTGTAAAACCCTTGACTGTCACTTTGGATCAATTTAATGCATCGATCCTTGTTGAATAAAAATATTAATTTCAATAAACAAATCATACTGACGTCAACATTTTGAACCGTTATGTAAACTTTTCATTTGTTTATTGCGAAATAACTCCCGATTGTTTCTCTGTCATCTAAGCAAGGCTTCGTTTCCCAAACGCACTGAGACAGAAGCACCAGCATCGAACGCTCTCTGTGATTGATTGGTTTCGTCTTGTATCCAGATGACTAGGAGAAATAGTTCTACCCTACACAATTATTCGCTAACATTCGCTTATTTTTAAACTTAAAAGCTTTTTTTACGCACTGAATTGCGTTCTAAATTAATAAAAATTACCGGTAAAAAAAACACATTTGGATCGATATTTTTATGTGAGGATCGATCCTTTTCGATACCACGTCAGTATCAAAAGTATCGATACTTCAGGATCGATTCGCCCACCCCTACCAGCTCATAAGAGTATTTTGTTTCAGGAATAGGCTGACACTGGTTGCACGGTTTGATTTTGATTCACCCCAAAAAAAAAGAACAACAAAAAAGAAAATCGTCTTATTGAAGTATTTTGTTTCAGAAGTCGGGTTACACTGGTCACACTGTGTTTCTGATTCACCAAAAAAAAGAAAGAAAAGAAGAGTAATTTCTCTATGAATCGGACTATTGGTTGTGCTGTGTTTTTGTGATGCCCACGTGGTCAACTGATGAGAAATATGTTTCTTTCCATTAATTTGCAGTACAATGTACAAATTTACGTAAAACTTAAACACTAAATATTTTCTTAAATTTATTTTTCTATTATATACTAACCCAACAGTTTCACTGTTCTAGTAGACCTCTAATAACAGCACATAAACAGTTTCTTGTGTGGCCTATTTATTTAAAGTACCAACAGCAAAGTCTCTGCACAAGGTTGGTTTTGAACTTCCATTGAATTGAATGCAAGCTCAGATGCAAGTTTAAGCAGTCTACATCAGATAAGATACCTAAACAAACAGAGAAGCGCTAATCTCATGCAGTTTTACATGCTACAGAATGTATACAAGATCAAAGTTCAAAGGAAGGGGGAAAAAAAACTCCTACCTTGGCATCCCAGTCTTTATTCAGGTAATATATGCATGTGACACATCTCCCATCTCCATTAGGGTTATCCACATGCCGTACATATCCTGTCCCATCGCCAGGGTAACACGCCACCATTGCCTGGAATGAAAAACTAGTTTTAGTAATTGGACAAAATAGCCAATCAAAAGAACATTTGATGACGATAGACCTTTCACAGAGATTGAATGCAGCACATATTAAAGGGGGAGGGGGAATCAAGGGTCCTAAAAAAGGGCTTATGCAAAACATTTTAATTTTTGCTTTTGAAGTGAAATATGATCAAGATATATTCTTCATGAGACTCACTGTTGTTACCCTGTATTTGTCTAATGGAGTTCAGACCGCTGAATTCCATTCAGATACTGTACGATACCACAGCACACAACTACATGAATCAAAGTGGAAAAAATAAGGTGATAACTGTGAAATTCTCAGCACTGTGATGATTGTATCATTTAATCTTGTTGAATCTGGGTTATGAGGCTGAGGGAACAATGAAGCCATTGCTGGAGTCTTTCCTTTGCTGAGGTTCTTCCTTTCCTGCTCTTCATTTGCCCCTTTTATTTTGGTCACCGAGTTTACATGGAAAGTATTAATTAATCACAAAGAAGAAAATAGCAGTGTAAATGTATTTGTGCACATGGACACATCCGTTAGGAGCAATCAGGACAGTGTTACAAAGGAGAGAGTGAGTCAAAAACTCATAAAAATAGATCATCAGTTAATCAGTCCAAGTGACCTGCATATGACTCGATTAAACTACATTTAGGCTATGGAGCAAACAACATGTACTTCCTTATAATTAGAAGTTTAAAAATAACTAAAAAGGTTGGAGAATATTCCTCTTCAAGTAAAAAACATGTCAAACTTCAAACAAAACCATGATTAATGCCAACGATCACCTTTAAATCATTAACAAAATGCTTCAAACAAGCACCCAACAAACAAACACTTAAATATCAGAAACCTTTGGGCTAATACTGTGAGCCATGTTTCTGTGAACTGAAAAAAAGCACAGTCAGAACAGCTCTCTGATATCGATCCCCTCCGGGAACTCGCCTTCTTTTTCACCCACTTCTGCACGTAGGCTCCTGAATCTGATCACTTCACTGATAGTTTGTGACCTAACACTATTTATAATCAGCACTAGCCCAGCAGGGAATTTGTAGGCCTTGACTTAACCCTCTAACCCTAACCCTACAGCATAATGTCAAAGGGGCCGAGACGTCCTCCCCAGGGACACGACATCAGCGTGTTTTCCACTGACTCTTAGCATGTGTGTGCGTGTGTGTTAGGCCTGTCTGAGGAAGGCAGTGAGGGAGGGTGTTTTTATGGCTGAAAAACAAACATCTCTTCCAACATTCTTTGCCTTACTTGCATACATACTAGAGGTGAAATGGTTCCCATGAAAAAAATAAACCTTTCTGGTTTGATTTGCATATGTAGTGAAGTTCAGTCCATGTCATGTCATACAATATTCATGTCATGTCATAAATTTTTTATTTACTAGTTTTATGCCATGTCAGAATTTAAGGCTATTCTCATGGCAAGAACATTAAAGATATATTTAAATTTTAGATAAAAAAATTTTAATAAACACACACAACTAATCAACATATATAGAGGTATAAACAGTATAAATATATTTATTTAAATTTTCAAGACACATTTACATAGTCAAAGACAAAATCTGTATAACATAAAATGTGTAAGAATTGTAAAGTGTCCAGAGCATTATCAGGAGGACTCATTTTCAAACATTTTCAACATTGTCAAACGAATTTGACAAATAATCCATTTTCTTGTCCGTAATAATCAATAATGCAGGAGAAACTGTAAAATGAACTACAGCAGTGCTAAACTGTTCACTGAATCATACACGAATTATCAATGTATGAATCAAACTCACTAAGATTGCCGCCAGTTTCTTTTCCACGCATCATTTTATCCATGTGGTAACAGTCCAATCTTTTTAAACAGTGAAATCGCTCCGGAACTCAGTCCTGTCTTGCTTGCATTCGAGACGGTGATGTGAGCTCCACTGGCACTGACATTCTTCACTCCTGTTGGTTGTCACTCACAAAATTCGCTGCTCATTTTAACTTATGTCGCGTGACCAGAGGCGTCGCAATAGGGCAGGCAAGCCAGGCAATTGCCTGGGGCCCCGCATTTTAAGGGGGCCCCCGAGGGCTGATCATTCAAACAATCAGGAATGTTCATATAAAGACGCAGTAACATCTCTGCATCCCCCTTAAGTAGGGCCCCTTTCTCGTTACGCTGGTTATGCTTTTACGGTCTTGCCTCAGCAGCCTTTTTCAAACTTAATCGCGGTAGAAAATGCATGACTTGATTTGTTAAACATGAAAAGGACTTATCCGTCTGGCATGGCCGCTCGCTCTAACGTTAACCTAGATAAATGTACGCTATTATTAGGCGCATATCCAAGTGTTTGTGCGGAGTGTGGAGCGCGCACTGCATGACATGGAGGCGGCGGTGCGATTACTTGCATTTTCCTATAAACAGTGGAAACAACTTAAAATACTCTATAATTTCTGGCCATACAGAAAAGATTAATGCATCAGTCGCAACTACATTTATTTGTGTAAACTCACACTAACAAGAAAAAGTTGTGCTTTTGTAAAATAAAATAAAACAATTAGGGCGCGCTTTCATCATCTCCGTGAACTGGAGCGCGTCTCAAAAATAAACAGAAACACAGCGTAGCCTATACTAGCTTCACATACATGATAAATATATCTAAAGCTTGAAATGTCCACTTTTAAACTAAAAAATTCGAATCGAAAGCAAATATCATCTGATTATGTTATCCGTATGATTAGTTAACAATTAGTTAATGAACTGATAAAACAATAAAACAAAGATTAAATAAAGATGCTATAGGCTATAGCATTGCTTGTTCCACCACGCAATGACTGTTTTTAAGGTGACAATCTGTTACGCATTTGAAGATTTACTGTATCTTGAAGATTGTTGTATTGTATTGTATCTTCAGTTATAAAGATGAAGATTGCACATAAAAATATAAGCACATAATGTTGTAAAAAATAAACAACTTATGTTCTTTTAGATGTTCTGTGTTTTGACTACTTTTTGAATTTTGTATATTAATATCTCTAGGTAATAAAGATATATTAACAAAATCGTATATATTATATATAAAATACATATATAGGCCTATATAAAAGGGGGCCTCGTTGATTAATTTTGCCTGGGTCCCCCACTCAGTGTTGGTTCGCCTCTGAGCGTGACTCCCGTCGCTTGACACGCCTACATTCTGTCACCAACGGTCACTGTCGCTGGTGTTGCGGGAAGTCGCCAGCCCTCCATTGAAAATGAATTGGATCATGTCGCTTTGTCGCTGACAGTGTGAACTGGGCTATAGGATAGCCGATATGATGCTTAAAAAAATACTTAATCAGCCGCAATACCGATCCTTAAGATTCTTTTGGGGCACTGGTTAAATAGTCATCTATTAATGCTTGATGATGGCAAATTTATTGGCCAATTATAATAAATAGATAAATACTATAAATTACCAATATCAGCCCTATGACCACTATGGTGGCAAAGTATTGTTAGTCTCATTTTTGGCAGTAATTTACAGTGCATTATTCTGCAGCATATTTTTTTTTGTTATTATTTAAAAAATAAAAATCAGCAATCAGACTGGTAACAACCTATCAAAGTGTTAAAATATCGGTATCCAAATTGTACCTCCTGAAAAGCAACAAACCAAGTATTTACTGAAACTGTGACTACAGAACCATGATGCAAACTGAACAGTGGAAATCTGAACCGTTAGACCCAAAAACACAGAGCTGCTAACAGCAGTGTGTGTGTCCCCTTAACATTTCTCCTCCCCAGCTTCCTGAGGCCTATAATTTGATATTAGATTTCCAGTGAACGAGCGTCATCATTCCAGGAGAAAAGATGCTAGCTGAGGAAAACAACACATGCTGGGAACAAATCTAAAAACGACTGTACAAGAGGACCTTTTTTCCAAGCAACATAACTGTTAGCGGTGCTGGGGTGGGGTTGACTATAAATCACTCACTTCAAGTGGAAGATGGGGAATGCAGGAGTCACGGAAAAGCCAAACTAGGGGCCAGTCAGAAAGACAATGACTATTGTTATCATTTTACTGTTAAAAAGGCAAAATTATGCCCTTTTACGAAATCTTTATTTTGTTTTTGGGGTCTACTAGAACAGGTTGAGTTTTTTTTTTTTTTTTTTACATATTTCACATTGTTGCAACACCTCTCTTCCCACTCGGTAGTAACACTAGTTATACTAGAAATATTGTGACGTGTACGTTCTCAGAAGAAAACTAAAGACTACAATCGAGATGTTTCAGGAGTTCAGAAACCGTGCTTAAGGTTACAGATAATAATAACTCCCTTTCGAGTGGACTTTGTGCTTTGTAACTTTGCAGACCTTTTTTACGCTCAAACAGCAACATTACAGACTAAAGAATGCTGAAATAAAAAAAGACATAAGTCAACATGAAACAGAAGCTCCGATAGTTTTTATATTTGAGTGAAACGTCTTTTTGAACATGAAAAAATGTAGAGCAGGTCCATTGAATTGATTGGATCATTGGATGTGATTGACAGGTTGTCGCGCCCTCCCACCAAAAAAAACCCCACATTATCAGAGAAAAGATGTCGCTGCAAGTAGGAGTGGAAGTTCTTTTGATAAAAGATTATGAAGGCACATTATTTTAAAAAAGAATAATGATATGCACGGGTAAATCATTTATAATAAATACTGCAATATTCCATAAAAAAAAAACTTTCAGCTCATAAGGAATATACAGTTTTCATTAGGGGTATACCTGTGGACACGATTAACTGGTAGAGACATGACGTTGCCGTGCTGCGCAGTCCAGGCGCGGAGTTTGTGGGAGGGCAGGGGGAGCATTGACGGGATCTCAATCTAAGGATACAGCGGGATCTAAGGATACAACACAAACAACTAGTGATGCACGATATATCGGCCGCCGATATAATATCGGCCGATATGGTCAATTTTTTACACATCGGTATCGTTCCGATGTCAAAATAGGGCTGATGTGAACAGGCCGATAATCATTTCTGTGTATTTGACGTGTGTGTAGGCTTATGTGGGGCCGGCGGGGATGTTTGTTTTTGCACGAGCGCATACATTACACTCACATAATGTGCTGAAGCAGGTGCTGGAGGCGCAAGTTATGGCACTCTGCCTTGTGCTGACCGACCATCAAAGTATTGTCGCGCTGGAGTTACGGGGTTATGATGTAGCAATTAAATCACCTCAGACACACATGTAAGTTACATGTTTCACAGTGATTGCTTTTGTTAGATTACTGAATAATGGCATACTGTCGGGGGAAAATGATGATGAAAATGATCAAGGTAAGAATGACACACGACACGGGTGCATAAAAAAGATCATCTTTATAATCCAGTAATAGCTAGCGGTAGCCTTTAGCTAGCGATACTACTTCACAAACTAGACACAAACACGTTTCGAACCATAATCAACAACTTATCTAGTAACAAGCGCTGCATTAGAGCAGGCTTGTAGGATATCTTAATTCACAGCCCGTAAGGCTACATGTAGGCTACAACTGAAATAAAATGCTAGCTCTCGCCTGTCAATGACAGTCCACTGACTGAAAACTACGCAAGTTGGTCAGTTGGAGCCACAACGACACACCCATTATACACCAGCAGCGGGAATGTAGTAATTTAAAGCCTACCTTTTGTTGAACCCTGGTTAAAATCCATGTCAAACAACCGACGAGAAAGCAAATCCTTTACAATGCGGAACTACTAACTGTTAGATAACGTTACAGTTCTTTAGGGACATCTAATCTGTAGCCCTGCCTTAGCTCTGAAGCTCTGTGACTATTATGAACTGTCTGCGACGTCAAGATTGCAATGCTGGAATATGTTGTGGTTGTGTGTGTGTGTGTGTGTATGGCGCGCGCGTGTGAGAGAGAGAGAGGCGCGGGCGAGATCGAACAGTGGAAACAAAAACATACTCCGTCATTTTGTTCATACAGGACATTCCAACTATGCTTACTACTTCAACTTCTTGTTTATACATGTGAAGCCATTTTTATCATAGTGAGTCTAATAGGGTTAATATTGATTACATTTTAAGTGTTATCATAACATTGTGCTATAAAATAGAAGTTAAGGTCTTTTGCCTTAGTAGTTTTGCCTAACTGTTGTACAATGTTCACAGAATACAGTGACTTGGTCTCAAGTGAGTTAGATGTTTATTGAGAATACTCAGGGTTGGCTTATTCATAGTGTGAATTCAGGACACACTTGTATCCTTTATAAAAATGTATTTTTATATAAATATTTATTTTTTCTTCTGAAAATCTGATGACATATTTTGCACACAGGTAAAGGTGCCCAATATCAGTCATTTCTGAAAATAAATTACAAAAGTTTAAAAAAAAAAAGTGTTTTGGAAAATAGCTCTTTATTTGATTATCATAAAAATTTGTTTTCTATACAGAGATATCGACATCGGTAAATATCGGTATCGGCCATAAACAGCAATATTAATATCGGTTATCGGTATCGGCCACAATTTTCACATCGGTGCATCACTACAAACAACAGTAACATTATAATAGTATACAATATATAATATTAACAGTAATATGTTTCAAAAGTGGAGAGTATTGTGTGACTGTTCATTTTTCTCGTGTCTCAAAAATGTTTTAAATGTTTCATGAAGTAGGCTACAACAAAATGCGAAATATAACTTGTTTTTTAATCACTCTCATTGCCACAGTGTGTTTTGAAAAAAGGAAAGAAAAACTTTAAAAATCTTTTCGTTTTGGTTGAAGATAATATTGTAACGGTGCAAAAGTGCTCCACATTTCATTGATCCTAATTGTGTCCGAACCAGTGCTTGAAGTGGGGAAAAAAAGGTGCCGGTACTCTCTTGCATTGGCAAATCATGACATTTGAGATTTCTACTGTGAAAAACAAAACTTGGAGATATTGCTGGTACAACAACAATTTATTGTTATTTATTAACAACATAAATGTATTTAAACAAGTCGTGTGTGTGTGTGTGTGTGTGTGTGTGTGTGTGTGTGTGTGTGTGTGTGTGTGTGTGTGTGTGTGTGTGTGTGTGTGTGTGTGTGTGTGTGTGTGTGTGTGTGTGAAAACGGAACACCTCCAAGTGTGCAAGTCCAAAAATACATTTATGGTGAGATTACTAGCCTACATTTTATTTAATTAAATGCATTTATGGTAAGATTATTATATTTTCATGTCAATCTGTGTTCATTTTGAACACGAACCATGCGCTGTATCTTTAATTCAGCACGTGCAGCGCAGCAGAAATAGACTCTGTGTGGAAACGATCGCTGCACTGCTGTATAGCCTACACACCGCTCCTTGAACGGATCGCTGGATCCGCGTGCAGTGTGAAAGCTATAACCTGTTAACACGGGTGCGGAAAAAATACACACCACATACGCACTGCAAACGGAGTATATGTGAAACGGGCTTGACACTGACGCTTTTTCTGTCAGTGGTCGAGTACCGGCTACATGCGAGAAGTAGCGGTACGCAAGAAAAAGTGCAGGTACGCTTAAGAGTAAAATGTAGAAGTGTACCGCCCCACTTCGAGCACTGGTCCGAACGAAGATGCAATGCGAAGTCAAGTGGCTGTTTATGCGAAGTTCTACCTGTTTACAAATATGATTGTATTGTTGTACTGTTTTTTCTTGGGTTAAAAATAAATTTGTGTTTAATTAGCATGTTTGTTTTGTCCATATGTGCTAGTGCTGAGTTCCCCAATTGATAGGCCATGCAGGTCCCAGCTGCTACAATGATTTTTCTTTTTGGCCCCCCCTGGCTCGAATGTCAAACTCTGCCTATGGCGCAGTCCCAGAAGCTTATCATTTGAATGTGTTTTTAAGCCTTGCGGTTTAAAAACAAGTAATTTTAAACCATTCAAGCGCAATAAGTAGCTAAAGAGAACTCATTTTGGTATACGCGCACTGTCTAAGAGACAGTTTCTGAGCGCACACACCTAAAACGTGTGCACATAAAGTGTGCCGAGTACTGAACTGAGTTCTTTTTGGCGCCTTATTGGGATTGAATGAACAAATAAACACACTTGTCAAAATGCCCGTCTTTGCGAGTATCCTCGTAAACACAGTTGTTTATGTCTAAAGAACGTAAACAAGAGTTGAAAAACAAAGCGCATGTGTATCAGTATATTAGATCCATGCATTCGGTCTTAAAGTGACAGCAGCCTAATGTTCCTACTGCCATCTGTGCCATTAATGTTAATCAAAACAATCTCAATGCTCTTGACTTAAGAATAAATGTATATTTAATTGAATGGTATCAAAAATTGTTATCATAAAAACATTATTTAAAGCAAAAATTACCGTATTGTAGAAGAATATATCGTTATTGTGAAATAAACGTATTCATAGTGTGATAAAAGATTTTGGTCTTCGCCCACCCATAGTTTTCAATAACCTTCGCACCTCGGCTCGTTTAATAGGGGCCTTTCCAGCCAAGTCTCGCAGCCTGCAATGGCACGCAATACACGACAGATCACAATACATGTGACAACATTTCAACTGAAACGTTTTCCCTGGTGGCAGGTGCAAAAGCGAAGGACAACGTAAATAAAGATAAAGGGAGGGGCGAGCAAGCATGTGCTTTAGCCAGTGGGAGAAGGATATAGGGGAAGAAGGAAAGAAAGACAAGCCAGGACAAAAAAGCGAGCTGAGGGCATTGACGCAATCTGCGAGCCCCCCACGTGAATGGGCCAGAGCAGATAAGGGTGAAATCGCTCAACGACGCTTCAATCGTTCAGGTGGGGGTGAGTGTGAGAGCCAACTGCGTCAGAGTAAGCAGGGCATGCTGGGATGAGAAAACAACCGGGTGAAGAGGGGTGGGTGCGGACAGCACGCATCAACATCACGCAGCAGCTTTTGCGTCAGGATGCCATGCCGCCACTCTCCCATCATCACCTGCAAAGATCCATGACCGTGGAGGAGAGTAAAGGAGATTGAGGGGATGCCATAGTCCCACAACACAAAGAGCATTTCAATCAGAGCTTCAGTGTGCGTGTATTCCGGTTTCAATGTCTCAGACACACCTGGATGTGACGCTGTGTGCACAAACAGCTGCGCCTTCTATCTATATATTTATTAGATTGTCAATATTCATGACAAAAGCAGAATGTTTTTGATTCCATTTGCCGATATTATTGAAAGGGTTTTTTTTTGTACTAGTAGTAATTTGCATTGATGCGGCAATTGCTTTGTTAAACATTACTAGAAAAATTCAGAGTTTGGTTTATGTTGTCATCAAAAAGGAGCTACAGTGCAAAACATATACAGATCACATGACAAACACCCCAAAATGTATTCATTTTCTCACCACAATGTCATTCCAAAACTTACAGGACTTTCTTTTGTGTAACAGAATATGTTGGCAGAATATTTATGCTGTTTTGTTAACATATAGTACTCTACCATTCAAAAGTTGGATGGCCAGTAAGATTGTTTTAAAGAAATAATGCTTTTATTCAGCAAGGATGCACAAAATTGCTCAAAAGCGACAGTAAATACATTTATAATGATAAAAAAAGATTTTATATTTCAAATAAATGCAGTTTAAACTTTTTATTATTAATCCTGAAAAATCCTGATTTTTTTCTTCAAAATCCTAATTTTGTTTTTTATCATGGCAACCAGAAAAATATTAAGCAGCACAAATGTTTTCAACATTAATAATATTAAATGTTTCTTGAGCCACAAATCAGCATATTAGAATGATTTCTGAAGGATCACATGACACTGACATTTATGCATTTTATTCCACACAGACATTATTCCATCCCCAGGTAAAATTATAATACACGTTATTTTTAGATAAATACACTGAACTACTGATTCAAACCGATGCTGTTTTAGCTAACTAGCTTAACATTTCGACAAATATTTTGCTATAAAACATTATTTAAAATGTATGTTAAAATGTACATAAAATCTATATGTCACACCTATCAACTGATTTGCAGCATGCATAAAGTCTTCAATGATTTCCAATTAGAAAACATTCCCTTAATATGTTAATCATGCCTGTCATTATTTAATATTTACTCCAACAGATCTCCATAACAGTAATTTGTTTTCCTAGATTAAGAAATTTTCCTGTAAGAGGCCTTCTTGGGTTTACAACATGTCCTTTCTCCTTTATGTGATACTGCATCTGTTCCAGTGAGCAACGCAGAGCTGATATAAACCTGAGCTACTGGACTTTAGCCAGACAGACAGTTCTAATAGTCCAGCTACGTGCAGAGCGTGCAGCTGCACTGCTGTTCCGGCGCTGACACCCTGGCAGATTGACACCACACTGCACCATTAATAAACACGTTGAAGAAAAAGCAGTGACAGCGCACAACATGTCCAAGAGATAACTCATAAGCTTTTGCTGATGAAAAATAGGCACAACATGCAACTAACAGCACACACACAAAAACATCAAATGCATGTAAAATACAGGTCCTTCTAAAAAAATAAGCATATTGTGATAAAGTTAATTATTTTCCATAATGTAATGATAAAAATTAAACTTTCATATATTTTAGATTCATTGCACACCAACTGAAATATTTCAGGTCTTTTATTGTTTTAATACTGATGATTTTGGCATACAGCTCTTAAAAAAATTAGCATATTTCATCTGACCAATAAAAGAAGTGTTTTTAATACAAAAAAAGTCAACCTTCAAATAATTATGTTCAGTTATGCACTCAATACTTGGTCGGGAATCCTTTTGCAGAAATGACTGCTTCAATGCGGCGTGGCATGGAGGCAATCAGCCTGTGGCACTGCTGAGGTGTTATGGAGGCCCAGGATGCTTCGATAGCGGCCTTAAGCTCATCCAGAGTGTTGGGTCTTGCGTCTCTCAACTTTCTCTTCACAATATCCCACAGATTCTCTATGGGGTTCAGGTCAGGAGAGTTGGCAGGCCAATTGAGCACAGTAATACCATGGTCAGTAAACCATTTACCAGTGGTTTTGGCACTGTGAGCAGGTGCCAGGTCGTGCTGAAAAATGAAATCAGATGGAAGCATGAAGTGCTCCCAAATCTCCTGATAGCTAGCTGCATTGACCCTGCCCTTGATAAAACACAGTGGACCAACACCAGCAGCTGACATGGCACCCCAGACCATCACTGACTGTGGGTACTTGACACTGGACTTCAGGCATTTTGGCATTTCCTTCTCCCCAGTCTTCCTCCAGACTCTGGCACCTTGATTTCCGAATGACATGCAAAATTTGCTTTCATCCGAAGAAAGTACTTTGGACCACTGAGCAACAGTCCAGTGCTGCTTCTCTGTAGCCCAGGTCAGGCGCTTCTGCCGCTGTTTCTGGTTCAAAAGTGGCTTGACCTGGGGAATGCGGCACCTCTAGCCCATTTCCTGCACACGCCTGTGCACGGTGGCTCTGGATGTTTCTACTCCAGACTCAGTCCACTGCTTCCGCAGGTCCCCCAAGGTCTGGAATCGGTCCTTCTCCACAATCTTCCTCAGGGTCCGGTCACCTCTTCTCGTTGGGCAGCGTTTTTTGCCACACTTTTTCCTTCCCACAGACTTCCCACTGCGAGGTGCCTTGATACAGCACTCTGGGAACAGCCTATTTGTTCAGAAATTTCTTTCTGTGTCTTACCTTCTTGCTTGAGGGTGTCAATGATGGCCTTCTGGACAGCAGTCAGGTCGGCAGTCTTACCCATGATTGCGGTTTTGAGTAATGAAACAGGCTGGGAGTTTTTAAAAGCCTCAGGAATCTTTTGCAGGTGTTTAGAGTTAATTAGTTAATTCAGATGATTAGGTTAATAGCTCGTTTAGAGACCCTTTTCATGATATGCTAATTTTTTTAGACAGGAATTTTGAGTTTTCATGAGCTGTATGCCAAAATCATCAGTATTAAAACAATAAAAGACCTGAAATATTTCAGTTGGTGTGCAATGAATCTAAAATATATGAAAGTTTAATTTTTATCATTACATTATGGAAAATAATTAACTTTATCACAATATGCAAATTTTTTGAGAAGGACCTGTATAAACTTAATGCACCAAAAAGATAAAAAGCATGCTTCATTATTGGTCATTATGAAATCTACAGGTGTTTTACACATCAGCTTTCCGCCTTCAAAAAACAACCTCACAAGTCTCCTGTTGGTTGCACGCAAGGTTTCCTGACATAAGGGTACAAAAACAAAAAAATCACGTAACTAAACATGGATGCAGAAGCACAGAAATATTATACATCCTTCCTAGTGAGGTGGGACTTTCCAAAGGGAATGCAATGCTCTAACAAATACGCTCAAAAACAGCCCATTCTGATCCAGTGCCAGCATCTCTGATCACGTAATGTAAACATGACTACTTGGCAATTCATTGAGTTTTACTGTTGCAAACACCTAGAAGGTTTAGCAGGAGGTGACAAACCCCAAAAACCAATGATAAACAATAATACACCAAAAACACCACACAAAAAGCTTGAGGGGAAGAACGATATTTTCTGATTCCATTTGTGTTCAGATTCACAAGCTCTTGATTCAGTTCTGATTCGATTTAGATTCGGCTGTAAATTATACAGGGGTTTCAGACTGCATCCTACTGAATTACTCATTAGAAAAAGAACTGGCTCATAACAACCATTTGTTTCGGAAATCGAGCTACACTGGTCATGCTGTATGTTTTTGATTCACTAAAAAGAACCAGATCATAAGTGTCATTGGTTTGTGAATTGGACTACACTGATTGGTCACGTCTTATGATTGTTTTTGCGTGAAGACAACTCCTGCCATTGTTGTATATATATATATATATATATATATATATATATATGTAAATATTACCAACAGGGTCCACACTGTGCAAATATTTATTGTGAGAGACTTCCTCAAAAGGACTACAAGACTCAATAATGGAATTGTTAAAGTCCCCATGAACCAAAAGTTGCAACTGACTTTCAAAGTGAAACGTAATATTGAATACAGGGCAGGGTTTTATTTTAGCGCACGTCGCTCATAGCAGACTGACGGTTGGAGGGGAGTGGTTAAGGATATTCTCCCCAAGCTGTCAAACTGACATTATCAGAGATGGAAGGTCAATCCAGAGTAGAAGCAAATTTTCAGATTTTGATTAAAGATTACCATGACAAATAGGGGTGCACCGAAATTTCGACCGCCGAAAATGTTCGGTCGAAAATGGCATTATCGGTTTCGGGCCGAAATAAAAAAAAAAACAGCCGAAAACGTAAACCGAAAATGAATGTCAGCCGCCCCTCCCATCCGTGCGCAAGCGCTTAGGTTTCACTCGTGGTCAAGCTGTTATCATGCGTCTGCCTATCAAAGATAGGGATGTCTCCCGCATATTGATAGCGGCTCCCTGATGCCCGCAAATTAGTTCAAATCTCCCGGAAGAGCGAGCGTGCAAGAGCTCGTGCTCCAAACCGTGTAGCGCGCGCACGCCAGACAGGGAGAGAGCGAGAGACCTTGCGTGTGTGTGCTAGTGTGCCACATGAAGCGCATGTAAGACCCCCAGTCCAATTTTCTGTGTGTATAGCAGTTACATTAAAATTTGCGTAGCACTGCACAACTGTGTTTCCTAAGGCTACATAGGCTTACATGTTGTTTACAGTTTGAGTTTGGATTAAGTTCTAGTGCTGTTTTTGCACTGTTGTTTTGCATTGTTTTGCACAGCAATTTAAAATGCAAGTAAAAATTTTTTTACATGCAGCAGCAGAATAGAGGCACACTGCCATTCTGTGATTTTGTGTGCAGTTATTCAGATAATTTTGGATCTTTTTGCACAAATGTTAAAAAAATATTTTATTTGATGGAACATAAAACTTGAAGAATAATATTATTTGGTATTATTATTTATATTTATTGTTGAAAATATTTTAGGTTTTGTACTGTATATATATATATATATATATATATATATATATATATATATATATATATATATATATATATATATATATATATATATATATATATATTAGTATACGTTTTTTAAAGAAGCCATTTTCGGCTTCAGTTTCGGTTTTCGGCCAAGTGAATCCTAAATTTTCGGTTTCGGCCCAGAATTTTCATTTCGGTGCATCACTAATGACAAACATTTTTTTTTCTGCTTATTAACTTGCACGGATTAATTGTTAACCACAAGACTAGTAATGTGAGCTAACAAAGTAAATAGGGTTTCATTTTGATATCATGATGACTTTAAGGAACATTAAAGGAGTAGTTTTTGTTTTTTTAATCAAAATTACTTACCATCATGTATTCACTCATCCAAACCTGTATGACTTACTTTCTTCTGCGGAACACAAAATAAAATATTTTGAAGAATACTGTAACCAAGCAGTTTTGCTGAAACTTCCATTTTATGGTAAAAACAAAAATAGAGACATTTCTCAAAATATCTTCTTATATGTTCGACAGAAGAGAAAAAGTTTGGGATACAGGAGGTTTGGGATGAAATGAGGGTGAGTAAATGATGACAGAATTTCCATTTTTGGGTGAACTAGGCCTATCCCTTTAAGAAGATTCACAATAATTATATTCTATGCAATTTTAATGTATCAAAACATTACGCCTCCAAATCTATGAAAACTACACCTATTCTCAATCCTTTCTCTACTCATCTCCTTCCCTTCCACAATCTACAGCCTCACTGAAGTCCATATATATATATATATATATATATATATATATATATATATATATATATATATATATATATATCCTCTGCCTCTGATCCTCCAACATTGAACAATCTCAAAGCTCATTCATAGTTTAATATCAATACAAAACATAAACATATTATCCGTTCATTGTGTTTTATGTAACAGACTCTTTCCCTTCGGCTGATTCTTTCATAAGCCTGCTGAGCATCCTGAATTGTTCAGCTGTACATCTGCGACACTCACAATGACATAAAAAAAACTATGCAGTCGCAGGAACTGCTATCACCTCCCATCAAGCCTTCTGATATTCACACTACAACATCCTGTCCACAGCCTCCATATGCCTTTGCTTTAAGCACAAATGATAAAGTACATTTTTATGCTATTTACGGCATTTTATCTTTAGCCATGGAAACATTTAGAATAAATGTTAAGCATTAATGTTTCTCTTTCATAACACTGTCGTCTTTATTGACCGTCTGATAATGGTGTATGTGACTGATCGGAAAGCATGCCTGTGACGGCTTGCTCTGGCGTACAGGGAGTGAATCTAAAAAATAAAAAAAGGGAACGCAATACCTCCCCAGGCACAGTCAGTGAAGTACTGCGGTCCTTGTCTTTAAATACGAGACTCTTCGAACTTTAATGAGCCAAAAGTCCTGAAGACCTTGAAATCCAAAAGATTCACCATATTGTGTGATATAAAACGAGACATACAACTTAACTTGTACATATTCTTACATAATCGTACCAACTCTTGCAAAACCATAAGCTAACTGTGTTACAAATTTCCTGTGAGTCACAATAAGTGTGCGTGTGTTTACAGCAAGAGTGAAAAGGTGATGGCTTCCCTTAAACCCTGAGAGGTTGGAGGTTTGTCCAAACATTGTGCATGCGTTGGGTACGCCTGATAGCAGCTGGTGGTCGCAGGCGTTCCCCTGACCTGGGCAAATATGAGAGCCATGCTGGTCGTGGATAACTCACAAAGGCACTATCAGTAACAGTCTGCCCCAAAGGAAGCTCCTGTTTTAAAAAAAAAAACGGTCAGCCTGACATTTTTGCGGGGATAGAAAATTCAAGAACAATTGAATCTGGGGGAGAGACCTAAAGGTGCATATATTCAGAGTCTTTAATGTCTTTAGTCCAGAATTTTTAATGTAGGAGATTTTCATGTTTGCGACAAATCTGATCTGAGTTTTAACCTAATCCATAAAAGGTGTGATATTGTGTTAACTGGGGCTTTCACTTGATCCCCCAACCATATGCTCACACACATTTTCCATGTCATTACTAGATAAGAAAATAATTATTTCATAGCTATTGCACTTGATATAAAGCAGAGATGAGCGCAACTATAAAGAAATTGCCTATGACATTTCTAGGCCTTTAAAATGACCTGATATTTTCAGCTTTCCCTTTCCCAGATAACGTCTTGAAAATGTAAAGGTTCAGTATGCTTATGTTTGAGTTAAGCCTCCTCTTCATCACAGAAGTAATAGTAGTTTTGGACTCTATACTGACACCTATCGGCATGACTTTGTTTACTAATTAATTCACACCAAAGCGGTTTAGTTTTTGTATTGTTTCTTTTCTGTGTATCTCATCCTACCCACATCTGAATAAGTGTCAAAAATATTGATATTTCGATATGTATCGACACTGAAATATTGAAAACGGTTTCAATATTCCTTTTCTGCAGTATCGAATTCGCTGATACCAGCTGCATGTTCTCACTCTTTCTTCCATCTAATGGCGAATTGACACACACCCGCCTTCTCTCACTCGTCTCATTCGCTTTAGTTGAATAGTGCTTGTATTGTGCATCATTTTAGTCATTTCCACAGGTTTTGCGCTCACACAAAAAGCGCATGCACCACTGATCTGTATAAGTGGCGAGCGCACATAAAGCCACCTTTCAAACGGCTCGCTAGAGTCAAATTGACTTTTTCATGGCTTATTGCACTTAAAGATGGCGTGAAAGATAACCCAGAAAGCCGCGTCTGACAGCAGGTGAACAATGAATTAAGCTTTCACGTCGTCTTGTGCTTGAACGGACAATTTCACACAAAATTATGTCAAAATGTCTGTCTTGGCGAGCATCCTAGTAAACATAGTCGGTTATGTCTAAAGTGAACGTAAACAGTGGAGAAAGAAAACGCATGCCATGTGTAACAGTTTCAATTAAAGTAAAAGCAGCATACACTCTCAGAAAGAAAGTTACACGATGGTACATATAATGTTCCTCAAAGAACAGTTTTGTACCTTTTCAATAATAGTATGATACGATTATACAGTTTGGTACCTTTTAAGGTACAGTTGAAATTAAGGTGCATAATTGTTCTCACATCAAGGGTACAGTGATAGGCCAAATTACTGTTTAATTCATGATTGTTTGCTGTGTTGAGTATTTGGCATAGCAACAAGACCTGATTGGCCAAAACCGCTTCAGCGGGAAGCAGGCCACAGGACTGCAGCGGTCCAGGGTTTATTTTAAATATCAAACTTGAAGAAGACGAAATTAAAAGGTGAGTTCTGATAATTTATGTTTATAGTTAGTTCACAAGTCGAAACTATAAATGTTTCAGCCACTTAACGTAAACTTAGCGAGTTAAATTAGCTTTGCACCAAATGCTTTTAGCCATTTGACTTGTATAACTTTACACTTTTTAATGCAATTATTGACTAGTATTAAGTCATCGCGTGTACATACTATGGCATTTGTTCTCCATTGTCCATTATAACTGTTAACTTTGCTATTAGGCACAGCAACATGAAACTGATTGCCCAAGGTCGCTGCAGCCGTTACTGCATTATAATACACCTGCTGTCTGTGTTTTTAATGTTATTCAAAAAGCAAAAGACTCTTGACTGAATAATTTTTGTAACTTTAATAAGGATCCATTTATATTTAATGTATACAGTGAAGACTATGCAGTTAATTATTTTACATTTGGCTACTTAATTCAATTTTTGGCTACTTAATTCAATTTCTGTACCTAATCTATATCTAACTACTGTTAGATCTACCTGTAAAAACCTGAAAATATAAAACCTGAAAAAATAATTGTGACTTTTTATTTCACAATTCTGACTTTTCTTCTCATAATTCCGAGTTTACATCTTGCAATTCTGACTTCTTTTCTTAGAATGGCGAGATGTAAACTAGCAATTGCTAGTTATAAGGTCAGAATTGCAGGATATAAACTTGCAATTGCGGGTTATAAAGTCAGAATTGACTTAAAGAGATATAAAGAGTGATATGGTTTTCCATATATTGATTTTTTTTAAAGGTATCTCATCAAAGCTGTAAAATTCAGTATCGTGACAACAATACTGTATAATAGAAAGATTAGTTGTTGTTTTTTTTTTTGTTGTTTTTTTGCATGTTAATGGTGCGCATCTGGTAACCTGCAGCGGTTGTGTGGCTGGTCATGTGACATGAGGAAGGCATAAATCTGATTGGTCGTTTAATATGGCAAGCCCAGCAGCAGCCCTGATATACGTAGTAGCAGGCTCTACCTCTACCTTTTGGAAATTGTAGAATAAAAACAGCCATATATGACGTCTTTGCCATTTTAAAGATATTTTTTAAAGAAACTTTTTTAATCAGCACAAAATTACAGAGCGCACCTTTAAGTGTCATGCATCACAGTTCTCCTCTAATGACAGCTCTACTTACTTTCGTCCTTCCATTGATCCTGTAGTTGTCCAGTTTCCCGTTACAGTGTCGGATCAGATCGTCCATGCGGCTCATGAGAAACGCTATCCTCTCACAGCCGGCCTCCTTCCCCTCCACCCAGGTGATCTTATCCCCCCGAATGTCCTTAGACGAGTCGCTCCTCTGACTGACCAGCTGTCCGTCCGTAAATCCGCCGGTCAGGTAAAGCGCCCGCACGTCCTCCAGAATACTGCGTCCGACCTCGTCACCTAGGAAGTTGTCAACCACACAGATTCCGTGCTTGTTCATGCAGGGCACGATATAGTCCGTGGCCAGTTTCTGAGGGGACGACCGCGTCTGTCCGTTGGGTTTCGAGCTGTCCGCGGTCGGTTTGCTGTCAGAGCCCGTGGCGGACGTGATAAACTCTGACATTCTTTCGCCGGGTGACGTAAGAGTAGAGTCACTCTGAGAAGAGTTCGACTGCTCTGAAGTGTTCGACTGTTCGGCGCTGGGCTCTTCAGCCGGCGGCGGCTGCTGCTGCTTCTCAGCCTCCTTACACACCCGCTTATGCTTTTTCCAGTCCTGTCTCTGGTGCTCTTTGCTGCAATAGAAGGAGCTACGACACCGTCCGCACTTCATCAGGTTCTCCATTTTCCCGCACAGCTCGCAGTACTGGCGCTCTCGCTCCAGACTGTCGCTTTCCCTTGAGTTTCCCTCCATGTTTCAGCGCTATGTTGTATTACAGTATCAGCCTGCAACTTCACTACAAGTATCCACAAGCGAAATTGTCCCTGCGCCCCCGCTGCCAATTTCATTCCATTTGACGTAAGGCAACGTGACGCTCTCACATTCCCGCGACATCTATGGTTTGACACTTGTGAAGTCTCAGCGCGAGCCGTGAGTTTGATGGAAGCGCATGGCGCCTGCTGTTCTTTTTCTTCAGCGCTCACCGCACGTCAACCATGTGAGCATGCGCACTAGAGACAGGATAGACAACACTGTGGGCATGATTCACATGTGCTTCTCACAACTTCATGTGGGCAGAATGAAAATTAACACAAATAAATATATAATCGGCCAAAAACATGTAATGAGCAGAAATACTGCATCTGCGTGTTAGAAGAAAATAATAAACACAAACGAATAAATAAACTCCCAATTTGCATAATAGAAAGGCCAAAAAGTAAATAAACACAAATAAACTAACAACACTTCAATCAAAAATGTAGTTCTGGGTCTAATTGTAGGTAACTAAACTAATCAAAACTATGTGCAAATTATTTTTCATTTTAAATTTAAACTTAGTGTATCCAAAGAATTGGAAGAAAGCAAATAGATTTATATTTTATTCTAATTTTATTCTAATTTATATAGGCCGAGCACAACATAATGGAAATTCAAAGTGGTAAATAAGTGGTAAATAAACCAAAACAAAGGAAGAAAAATCTATTTTAAAATCTTAAAAAATGGTTACTGACAATTCAGCACTGTCAACATTAGTATTGTATTCTTGACAATAGACTTATTTGTACCAATTGTTCTTGGCTTTGTTGCGCTCTTGTGTTGCCATCTTTCTCTTTCCTTTCTCTCATGTTTACTTTGTTTTAGATAATATACGTTTATTTTATTTATTTTTATTTTTTATGATGTGTATATGTGTGATGCTCTGTCTCTGTTTTTAGGGTGACTGTTTAACATTCTGTCAAGGGTCTACGGATGAAAAATAGCCTTTTGGGCTAATTCTGGCATGTTTACATTTATGTTTATTAATGTGCAGTGCCCCTGTAAATAAAAACATAAATAAAAAAAAAATATATATATTTTAAAATCACTTAGAAACATAATAACATATTGAAAATAAAAGAAAACTACCAGGACTGCTTTTCAATGGAAAATGACCTTTAATTAAACTTTACACCTTTAAATCTTTAAGAAACTGTATTTGCTGGTTTCCTTCAAGTAAAAATCTCTATGCAGCCATAAAAGCTTATCACTCTTTAGTTTCTTTACTGATGGCATATCATAAAGCAAAGTCCAAATGAAATCTTGGTTTGCATTCTAATCGAGTAGCATAAAAAGTTATTTCCATTGCCCAATTAACCTTATTCTCATGGGAGCACTAAATATTAGCTTTCCACTGTATAAGATAAAACTAAAATGATCCTCTGCTTCCTCACCAATGTTGACATACTCAAATAACAGTATTATTGTTATAGCCTTAATAAAATCCTCCTTCAAATGATGGGTTGGTTTATATAGATGTAGATTCAATGCACAGCATTTATTTTGCTTATGATTTTATGTAACAGTGACATGTATGCCAAGTGCTTATGTAATGAGAAACTTGTGAAATTCATGATGACAGTTCCCTTACCTCAATTACAGACGGAAAAACACTTTGTAAGTGTCGTCACAATTTTTTTGTGGAGCATTTGGATAACACTCAAGCCTTTCATGACTGAGATTATTTTGTCCTCGTTGGGTTCAAGGGTGAAGCGACGGCCATGACTTTGTGAGTCTAGTTTTGGCATGGCTGATGTTTGGAGTATGATTTCTCACAGAGGGCATTGTTGGCCTAACTGCCCCACCGAGCTCCGATACGCACACAGGACATGTTTATTTACAGTCTCAGTGTGCATGTTTGTGTTTATCTCTCTCTTATGCAGACTGCATCTCAGCCCTGGAATACTTCAGTCATACAGAGCTCAGGGTGGGCCCACATCCAGGACCAGTCCTCATCGCTGTCCCTATGGAGGGCTATCCCAAGCCTGAGGCCATCGCCCCCTCCTTCATCTTCCCTACATCTCTCTCTTGCCCTATACCTCAGGAGGATGTTCTATTTTTGACTGGACTGTGTGTTGATCTGTGGCAGGGCAAAGGAAAAAAGCAGTATTTTTTTTATCATAAGTGCATATGTAACTGTGCTTAAACATAAATGTGCATCATTTTCTGACCAAGACATGCAAAGGCAGAGAGTGAATAACAATACTTCTGCAGAGCTGCTTATGGCTGAATTGAAGTCATTTTATAATTCAACATTGATGATAATAATATTAATAATAATAATAAGAAATGTTTCATGAGCAAAAAATCTGCATAATGATTTCTGAAGGATCATGTGACAGTGAAGACTGGAGTAATGGTGAAAATTCAGCTTTGCATTCACAGTAATACATTCCATTTTAAAATATATAAAAATAGAAAACAGTTATTTTCACTAACAATAATATTTCACAATATTACTCTTTTTACTGTTTTGAGCAAATAAATGCAGCCTTTGTGAGCATAAGAGAGATTTTAAAATCCATGGTTTTTGAAAGAAACTTCACCAAGGTAGCATTTTTATTGCATACAAATACAAATACATATTAAAGGTGCAAATTATCATTACTGTTTAAAATAACTGTTTAATAATTCTATTAGCCAACTACGAAAAATTGTGTAAAGTCGTGCAAAAGCAGTTATTATATGCCTTTAATTTGCCACGAATAAACTTTTATTGTTATCTCAACACAGTTCTAAATGGTTGTGCTACTTGTATTTATAATTTTATTAAGAAAGCAAACTGCAGGACAAAGAGAGAAGTGGAAGCCCCAGATACTGAACAGGTCACAGCAAACCGATTTCAAGATGCAAGAATTTCAAATACAAAGTTCCATCTGCAATACTACAAAAACATAAGACAACTTCTGAATAATGTTGACATTGAGCTGGACGTTGGGAGAATATAAGGTCCGGGAGAAGTGCTACAGAAAGGATGCAAAGAAACTTATCATGATTATATTAATAACCTGACAGATTGAATGCCAAAGGTTTGCAAACATACAAGTTGAAGATGACCTAATATAGCACTTATTTGAAAAGACATTTCTAAACACTGTACATGTACATGCCTTAATAGTTTTTTTTTAATCAACTGAATGCAACCTTGGTGAATAAAAGTTCAGATTTTAATGCAATACATTTTTTTCAAACTATTGAATGGTAGTGTATGGTACATATTTATTTTATTAGGTAAATTTGAGTATCTCTTTTAAAATACCAAATACTATTTTTTACTATGTTTATGTTAATGGAAAGTGTACAGTATGTTTTATCAGATTAATCTAATTGAGCATCACCTAAACTTTTTACTTTACTTTTCCAAATATCTAAATGAGGTTTAACGCTGCAGTTTTGCCTTCAGTAAACAGGTTAACCGTTGCACACCTTGACCCATATAAAGTCAGCAGTCCCAGTGAACATCCACCCTTGATCTATTGTCTTGAAAACAATAGTGGTGTTGACCTGACTTTGACACACACACACACACACACACACACACACACACACACACACACACACACACACACACACACACACACACACACACACACACACACACACACACACACACACACACACACACACACACACACACACACACACACACACACACACACACACACACACCCCTCAGCTGGGATGTTTTTCCGCCTGTGAGTGACTTATCTTTTGATGCTTGGACCACCTTCTCAGTTCCATTAGTCAAAGATCAACAGCTGGTAAGAAACGGGGCCAAAGTCTTTCTTCCCCAAGACAAAGTTTTGATATTCTTGGCTGTAGCATAAAGCAGGTGTCCTGTTTAACACACACACACACACACACAATTTTCTGTGTGTCAGGTTATTTGATGTGCCCTTAAAAAGTTTTTTATTTGTTTTCCTGAGTATGATGCATATGTTTGATGAGAACTATAGGCCTATTTTTCTTGATTTTCTTGTTTGGCTGTTAATGCATGTCCGTATGCATTACCAATTTGTTTGCCATACCAAAGCAAACAAAAATTTGCATGAAAATGAAACATTAATTTTTAAATATTTATTATGTGCTGCTTAGCACCATACAAAATTGAATAGGACTTATATTTTTGTTTCTTTTTTATCTTTTGACAAGATCTGACATTGTTTAGAGATTATATTAGCCTTAATACATTTTTTTTTCCAATTGCTAACACACAATTTTGCAAACTAGGCTGAAAAAACACCTCATATCCTGCAAAATTAAAACACTGCAACCAAAACTACGTGTAGCATTATCAAAATCAAACTTTTGCACGAAATGGTACACAGTTTATTCATATTACCCGATTTTTGTCTAACCAACTACACACTATTGGGCATAATGAAGAGCACTCTCATCTTTAGTATGCTTTGCCATAGTACTAAAATAGTTCCAATTGTAGAAAATTCTTCAGATTGTTCACATGCACAGAAATCTTTGCAGATACACACACATGCTGTTGAAAATGTTTTCACCAAACAAGTCAGTGCAACATATGCACAGCAGATATAGTATTGGACTAAACAAAAATATGCTTACAAAAAAAGACAAAACTGAAAAAAAGACAATAATTATTGCAGAATACAGTGATGTGAATAAGTTAGGACACCCATGCTAAAGTTGCCTAAAAAGAGGAATATCTCTGCCAATCTCTAGGTATGGTGAAGGGTGTGTGATGATGTGGGTCTAATTTAATTCCAAAGGCCAAGGGAACTTTATCAGGATGCATATTATCCTTGATCCATCTAATAACTGGCCTTTAAAAATAAAAATTTGCCTGACTCTATGAGAGTTTAACATAGGGGTGTCCTGACTTATGCACCCTGTATTTTAAGGAAAAACATTTATTTATTTATTTATGATACATTATTCATACACAAAGAAAATTGGTGTCCTTAAAGGTTGGATTTTTCCTCATTTTTCTAATTAAGGCATTGAGATCAATTTCCAAAAGATGATTTTTTATTCCTCTTTTTAGGCAACTTTAGGATGGGTGTCCTAACTTATTCACATCACTGTATATATATATATATATATATATATATATACACACAGTGGTTAAAGTGGGATTTGGTAGGTGGGGGAACCCTCAAATTTTGTGTAGGTGCAACAGGGAAAAATGACTCACCGTGGGACAACATATTGAGTATCCTGGTATAGCAATACTTTTTGGGACAAGAGTGTCACTGGCACCACATATCACAATACTTATTTACTTGATAATTTAATGGTTTTATTTTGGGCCATCAACACTGATATGATGACGATACTAAGTAAAAATTGCTGAACACTGGGCCAAAAATTGAGCCCTGGCATTGTAGCCACATCAGCCCACATTACCCCCCACAGCCATGTGCATTTAAATGTGAGGTAGTCACTGAAGAAAGTAAACATAGGCTCAACTGATGAGTTTTATGAATCATTTTCAAGTTAATTTACTCAAGGCTACCAGATCAGCATTGCCAATAGGAACCTTCTACAAGCTTTGGAATTTGAAAAGTAATTTTAAATAATACAAATTATAGGCTACGTTTAACGCAGTTAGTGGAATTGGCAGACCTTCCCTTAGGCATGCGTTGTGGAAACGCGTCAAAGCATTCTCAGGTATAAATATGCAGCATTAATGCACAGTGATTTTGAACGAATATTTAATGTCGATAATGGTTACATAATGTTAAAACTAATCCTGCTATTGATATCTTTGTAAGACTCCCGACCCTATAGAACAGTGGCAAGGGAAAACAATGTCGGGCGAAATATCGAACATTAACTTTACCGCGCTAAACCACCCTGAGTGCATTTCACGCATTTATAATGGAGGAGGGGAGGTTGGTCGGCCAGTCGGTCCATCTCGGGACCAGCGAGATTCGTTGAGATTAATGAATCTATTTATTTAATCATTTATATGAGGTGCCGGAACACAGTTCCGGACCGTTCCGGCCCACTTTAACCCCTGTATATATATATATATAAAAAGGCAAGAAAAATAATTGGGCAGTATCTTGCCGCACAGCTGGGTCTGGCCACAACGCCTCGTCCACATCACAGGCAATATCTTCCCTTGCCAGACATCGAGGGAAGAAGCGCCTTGAGTGCCTTTTCCATCCCTGAATCACACCCACATCAATATCATCACATGCCTCTTCCATAGCCTGCACAAGAGGCATGCGCACAAAGGGCTGCCGGTCGTATACCTTCCCTCTTCTATGGGGTTAAGAAATGGTGAGTATGGTGGGAGGTATTGCACGAGAAATGGTGGGTGGTCAGCAAACCAATTTTGGACTGGGACTGCAACATGAAAGTTCACGTTGTCCCATACTACAACGTACCGGTTACTTTGATGGTCTGCATCATTCATACGCTCTGGTGGTATGAGAATGTTGTGGAGTCTGTCCAGAAATGTGAGAATATGGGCTGTGTTGAATGGTCCAAGGTTGGCATGACGGTGGAGGACACCATGCATATTGGAGATGGCAGCGCACATTGTGATGTTCCCACAATGTTGGCCAGGAACATCTATAATGGCTCTGTGGCCAATGAAGTTTCTCCCCTTCTTCTGGTCTTTGCTATGTTGAACCCAGCCTCATCTATAAAGATGAACTCATGTGGGATTGCATGAGCATCCATTTCCAATACTCCCTGAAAACAAAGAACAAAAATCAGTCAATATGGCGTTATCCAGTACACTGGGAAACAATGTTGCGTATAGTATACTGCAGTCAACATTGTACTTACATTCACATATGCTCGTCTGACCTCTTTGTTTCTTTGAGAGTTTCTCTCAAACAGCACCTTATAAAGTTGTTTCATTCTGATTTGGCTTCACTTGAGAATGCGAGCCAATGTGGACAGACTGACTCGTTGAATGTTGTTGAATATGGTGTTGTCTTGGATTATGTGGCTTTGAATTTCTCGTAATCTGATTTCAATTTTTTCAAAAAAACAAGTTTACAATGGCAGCTTCCTGTACCCCGGTGAACATTTGGCCCCTTCCTCCACCATGGTTGCGTCTCTCAGTCCTTTAGAAAAACAAAAAAACAAAAATACAGGGCTTGGACAATGCAGCCTAAAGATAATTCCCCCACAGTAGAGTACAATGTACAGGAAACTTGTACAGTTAGTGTTTGACATCAGCCATTCATGAAGTAAACAGTGTCACCCAACTGATACACTATGACATGGGGTGTACTACATGTGTACATGAAATTTTGGTCACACCTGTACTCCAGTCTAAATGTCCAGATGACACAAAACGGCTTCAGTTGGGCTGCACTCTCGGTCCAGCCTCTCGCATTGTCAGCCCATGGTTGATGACATGATCAACTAAGGTTGCTCTGATTTCATTTGAAAGTTGTTGTCCTCTTTGGCCATGAACTCCTCTACCAGCTCTACCCCTACCTCTCACTATTCCTCCCCCTCTCATTCTCCCCCCCCTCTCATTCTCCCCCCCCCTCTCATTCTCCCCCCCCTCTCATTCCCCCCCCCTCTCATCCCCCCCCCCCCTCTCATTCTCCCCCCCCCCCTCTCATTCTCCCCCCCTCTCATTCTCCCCCCCCTCTCATTCCCCCCCCCTCTCATTCTCCCCCCCCTCTCATTCCCCCCCCTCTCATTCTCCCCCCCCTCTCATTCTCCCCCCCTCTCATTCTCCCCCCCCCTCATTCCCCCCCTCTCATTCTCCCCCCCCCTCATTCCCCCCCCTCTCATTCTCCCCCCTCTCATTCCCCCCCCCTCTCATTCCCCCCCATTCTCCCCCCCTCTCATTCCCCCCCCTCTCATTCTCCCCCCCTCTCATTCTCCCCCCTCTCATCCCCCCCCTCTCATTCCCCGACCCCTCATTCCCCCCCCTCACCCCCCCTCTCATTCCCCCCTCTCATTCCTCCCCTCTCATTCTCCCCCCCTCTCATTCTCCCCCCCCCTCTCATTCCCCCCCCCTCTCATTCTCCCCCCCTCTCATTCTCCCCCCCTCTCATTCCCCCCCTCTCATTCTCCCCCCCTCTCATTCCCCCCTTCTCATTCCCCCCTCTCATTCTCCCCCCCTCTCATTCTCCCCCCCCCTCATTCTCCTCCCCTCTCATTCTCCCCCCCTCTCATCCCCCCCCTCTCATTCTCCCCCCCTCTCATTCTCCCCCCCTCTCATTCCCCCCCCCCTCTCATTCCCCCCCCTCTCATTCCCCCCCCCCCTCATTCTCCCCCCTCTTCCTCTCTCTCTTCCATTTTTGTTGTAAAAAAAAAAAGGTGCTCACCTGTGGTCTTTTCATAGTGCTTACATCCTAAATGAAGTGTTAACAATTAACCATTGAGATGTTTGGCCAGGTGGCACATGTATTGGTCCAATTAGCTCATGTAGTGTCATTTTGAATGGCAGCGTTTTGAAATGGCAAACATGTGACTTCATGTCAGATTGTTGTGTCTTATGCAGAGAACCGTGTTCAGTGCATTTAAAAAGTGCCATTTTGAATTGCTAAATGTGTGTAAAGCAGAAAATGTGTTTAGACTTTTGGAGACACAATAAGATGTTTTGCTCTCTTTTTAAATAATTGTGCTGTGCATGTCATAGCAATTGGAAAGAAACTGTAATATGACTCAGCTGTGGCTATTTAGCCTCATATATATTATTTACCATACTGTTCAAAAGTTTGGGGTCAGTAAATATTGATCAGAAATATGGTAAAAACAGTAATATTGTAAAATAAAAAACTGTATTCTATTTTAAGACATTTTTAAATAAATAATCTATTCCTGTGATGCAAAGTTTAATTTTCAGCATCATTACTCCAGTCTTAAGTGTCACATGATCCTTCAGAAATCATTCTAATATGCTGCATTATATATATATATATATATATATATATATATATATATATATATATATATATATATATATATATATATATATATATATATTATATATATATATATATAATAGGCCTAATAATTAAATACATAATGCATTGCATTGTTTTTGTAACAACATAATTTTTTATATAATTTTATGCATCCTTGCTGAATAAAAAGTTAATGACCCCAAACCTTTGATCAGTAAAGTATTAAGGTCTTAAATGAAACAAAAGGACTAATATGGCACAAAATAATACAATTTCTAAGTTAAAAACTTTTGCAAAACCGTATACTTAATTACTGTACAAGCGGAGAAAGAAACTGATCCTTTGGGTTTAAAATGAAATGAGGACACATGTAAGCTCGTTTGTGAATGAATCTCGCATGATAGACTTGACTTCTGTCTTTCTCCACTAGAGGTCACTGCAGATTAAACTATCATAAAGCATTTGTAACGCTCAGCCTTCCATATGCATCATATTTAAAGGTGCAGATATTTGACAGATATGTTTTTGAAAAGTAGCTTCAAGCAGAAAAAATAAATAAGCAGTGCCTGTTTCTTTACAACAGTGGCCTGTTCTTGCAGTATACTAAACTAAACACTGCTCTGTCCTACATTATAAAATACATTAAAATACATATAGCCTATTTATATAAATCCGAAACTGCACACTTTCCTGAGTAGGAACTTTAAATAAGTAATTTTTTTATTAATTATTTAAGTAATTACAAACGGTATCGTTTGCATGCGTTTTTAAGTATTGCGGTTTAAAAACAAGTGACTTTAAATCTTTGAAGCGCAGTTAGCGGGGAAAGACAACTCATTTCGCATCAGAGAGACTTTTTCTCTGCTCTGTCTGAGAGATGCAGAACATGAAGCCGCTGCTCATAGCACGCGTGAGATCTGAACCGAGTGCTTTTTGCAGACTAATTGGGCTTGAATGGTTAGATACACATACTTATGTGTCAAAGTGACCAATTCTTTGCAGTAAACAGTCATTTATGTCTTAAGTGAACATAAACAGTTGAGAAAGAAAATGCAAGAGTAGATTGGATCCGTGCAGTTGGTCTTAAAGTGACAGAATCCAAATTTACCTGCCGTTGTTATTAATGATAATAAAAAATCTTGACTGAATAACATTTGTAACTTTAATAAGAATTATTTATTCATTGTATATTTATTTAACCAAGTGAAGACTATGCAGTGTTTTTTTTATAAATTTGATTATACAATTTATGTAGTATTTCTTATTTCTAGTGCTTGAAGTTTTTGTGCCTGTTCTATTATAGTTTGTTTTTGCTTGTAATTAGTTTCTTTGTTCTATCTTTATCACTGTTTACTTGTCTTCGGTTAGCTTGAGTTTTTCTTAAAAAGCAAAAATAACAATATTGTCATATATATATTGTTTTGTAGTTCTTTGTAGTTTTTCATGTTGATGATTAGGTACTCCCCAGGTGTATCTTGTTTCCTCATTACCTTGTTAAGCTTGTTTGCCCCTGTGTATTTATAGCCCTTGTGTTTCACTTGTTTCTTTGTCAGTTGTTGCACATGTAATGGTTGCTTCTGGTTTTGTTATCCTCGTGGTTTTGTTCCTTGAATTCTTTATCTGTTCATTGTGTTACTTTATTAAAAACCCTGCATTTAGATCCTCGCCTTCGCCTGCTTTCTCCTCATTACAATCGCCCACCCCTAGCTGGAGGGATCACACAAACATCAGGACCTCAAGCGACAGGCATGAATACACGGTAACATTAATACAACTTCATCCTTCCACACCAGTAGCTGTTGGTATAAACTCTAAAACCACCAGGACCAAAAAAAAAAAGACAGTGAAACAGACAAAAACACACCTCTTAATTTACAGCAGTGTGAACAGTTAATGCTCCAGTTCACAGCTGTATAAGAACTTTCAAACAGAAGCCTAACTGCTCTGACCATTTAATATGGGATCAGTAAATTAAGTTCATGCCTGAGAAAATTAGCTGTTTATTCACACCAAACGATTCAAATGTTACAGGGGCCGCTGCACTTTACAAGTATAGACCTGCGATTGTGGATGTCAACACCCCGGGTGCAGCAGAACAGCTCCATTTCTACAGTTAGTAGACGGTACAGGGGTGATGGTGGAGTTAAGGAGCTGGGTTAGCAATGTAAATGTTGCAGGTTCAAGTTTCTTTAGTAGTGATGAATACGTGCTAAAACCAGAGGTGGACAAAGTACACAACTTACTTACGTGAAAGTACAGATACTGTACTAGCCTACTGGTCAAATATTACTCTCTTACAATAAAAGTTGTAAAGATCGTTAAAAGTACTTAAGTATCAAAAGTAAACAGAGGTGTAAAGTCCAGGGGCCTGTTTCAATAAGGAGGTTTAACCAACTCTGAGTTAAAACTTGAACTCTGAGTTGACTTATCCTGAGATGGGAAACTCTGTTTTCGGTTTCAGAACAGCTGAAATGAGTAAGTTCAATCAACTCTAAGTTGACTGACTCTGAGTTAAGCGCGTGCACCACAACTATAAAAAGCCATTATCAATGGAGTGCAGATATTATGAGTCACCATGGTAACAGCGCCAAACAAAAAGAGGTCTGCATATTTCTCACCTGCAGTACACAAATTTTTTTTTTAAGCAACAGGGCAGCAGCGACGATCGAGAGAGTTAGTTTGGGAGAAAATAGTTGCTCTAGTCAATGCGTAAGTTTACATTTTAATTACTGTTATACAGTGTTGGGTGTAATTACCAAGTAATCTAAAAACTGTAATTTAATTCAAGGGATTACTCTTAATTCTTCTGTAATATAAAGTAAAATATGATGTCATTGTATTAAATACTGCATAGACTATTGAACAATTCTGTATAAAACAATAGTGGATTTAACATAACATAACATTTTTAAAAGGTATATTTTAATGTAACCTTCTCTCTCTACACACTTTGGTCAATTCAAGAATAATTCATGCAATTGTATATTGTTAATTTGAAAGCATTACAAGTGCAGTTTATTGTCTCTTTTGGTATTGTTCAAGTGGTTGAGGTTGATATGGGATTTATAAAGTAATAAGTAGACCAATACTTTCTAGAGATAGTAATTATTACTTTAATCTAATTACACTGTTAAAGATGTCATTTGTAGTTAGTAATTAATATCTATCTTAGAGTAACTTACCCAACTGTTATAATATCAGAGGTGAAACTGGAAAAACAGTATGTTATTCAACCTAATTTTAATTTTCATGTAGGTGCAATCCTGCAGGCATTAAAAGAACATGGCAGCAGCTGAAAATGAAATATAAAAACATAATTCAGTCAGGTAAGGCTTGAGCATATCATGGATGTAGGCTACCTGACTTTACAAACATTTGACATATTAAATAACGAAATAGCATCCAGTGTCTAGCAGTGCAGCAGCTTTTTTGACATAGATCTAATTAACACAATGAAATGTTTATTCTCATTTGACTTCTACTCAGCCAACAGAAAGAAGGAAGAGGCTCGCAAAGATGGAGATGGAGATGAAGATGCAGAGGTGATGGAGATGAAGAGGAGATGGAAATGGAGATGCAGAGGAGATGGAGATGCAGAGGAGATGGAGATGCAGAGGAGATGGAGATGCAGAGGAGATGGAGATGCAGAGGAGATGGAGAGAAGATGGAGATGCAGAGGAGATGGAGATGCAGAGGAGATGGAGAGGAGATGGAGATGGAGATGAAGAGGAGATGCAGAGGAGATGGAGATGCAGAGGAGATGGAGATGCAGAGGAGATGGAGATGCAGAGGAGATGGAGATGCAGAGGAGATGGAGATGCAGAGGAGATGGAGATGCAGAGGAGATGGAGATGCAGAGGAGATGGAGATGCAGAGGAGATGGAGATGCAGAGGAGATGGAGATGAAGAGGAGATGGAGATGGAGATGCAGAGGAGATGGAGATGCAGAGGAGATGGAGATGAAGATGGAGATGGAGATGGAGATGCAGAGGAGATGGAGATGAAGAGGAGATGGAGATGGAGATGGAGATGCAGAGGAGATGGAGATGAAGAGGAGATGGAGATGAAGATGCAGAGGAGATGGAGATGAAGAGGAGATGGAGATGAAGATGCAGAGGAGATGGAGATGAAGAGGAGATGGAGATGGAGATGCAGAGGAGATGGAGATGCAGAGGAGATGGAGATGCAGAGGAGATGGAGATGAAGAGGAGATGGAGATGGAGATGCAGAGGAGATGGAGATGAAGAGGAGATGGAGATGCAGAAGAGATGGAGATGCAGAGGAGATGGAGATGGAGATGCAGAGGAGATGGAGATGAAGAGGAGATGGAGATGGCCCTGAGCCTGAATGCTGGAAGGCCAATGGCTGAGGGAATTCCTGGAGGGACTTCATCAGAGCCAGTCACTCCCGAAGATTCAAGTGCCTTCATAAAATGTAAGAGGTCTACATATGTGTTATTTTTTATATAGGCTGTTTTTGATATTTCCAGATATTTTACTTTGGGTTGGGTTTTTTGTTGCTCCCAACAGATTCTGATGGTAATATCTGTCTTTTGGAGCCTCCTGTCCCAACAGAACCCCAGACAGTTGTAAGTAGCCTACTCAATACACCAGAAATTATGACAAATAGTATTATAAAATGTGCTCAACCAAATGCTCATCTTCACAGGACGATGGGGATGAAGAAACAGTTTTCTGCTGCCACAGAGAGCCCAACAGAGGAAATGTTAATATTATGTGTCTACACATCAAACAATCTACACATTCAAATTTCTTCACATTATTTATGTGAAGTAGCCAATAGAATCTAAGTTTATATCTAAGTATAAACGGATATTCTTATCTCTCCCCCGTCCCCAGAGTGTGGAAGAACAATAGGAGGAAGGTACATCAACTTCTGGTGCACAGAAGAACATAGTTCAGTGATTTAATTCTGTAGAATTTGTTTAGAACTACATGATGTAACTCTAATCTACTGTATTTTCAGTTGCCAGTTAAGAAGTTATATAGACTTCATCTTATTAAAAAACTTGGGGGAAAAAACAGCAATGAATAAATGTACCGAAAGAATGAATGAGGTGTTTAAACACCGCTTCCTCTTTAAAAAAGGGGAGGAGACCAAAATAAACTCTGGGTTTACGGAAGTAAACCTGCTCCCGACCAGGTTAGGTTCACAGAGTAAGTTACCATGGTAACTGACTCTGAGTATAAGTTACCTCTCTTTCAGAAACGGGCTTGACTCACCCTGCTTTCTCAGGTTTGACTTACCTCCCATTCTGAAACAGAAAACCCAGAGTTTCCTTCATTTCAGGGTTAACATACTAAGAGTTTTCACTTAACCTCCTTTTTGAAACAGGCCCCTGGGGTCAGAAAGTAAAAGTCCTGCTATATGTTTATTCCATGAACTCAGCGAGCTGGTTTCACTAATTAGTTCTATCTCCTTGCTGAAAAACTGTGCTAATCAGCAAATCCAGGTGATTGAACAAAATACTGAGGAGGACTTTTACTTTCTGAACCTGGACTTTACACCTCTGAAAGTAAGAAAAGTAAATGTCAATGCATTGTTTTATTATTGTTGTATGTAATATTTACAGTATCTTATGCCTCTGAATCTATGCCTGCCTACCCTCATATCAATATCAAATTTATTTCTAGAAGTGAGATTGAATAAGTGCACTCAATAACGTCCACAATGGTTTCGGACACCCAAATGGCTGTTCCCTCAAATAGTGCTCTATTTAAAGTTTTTTGGCTTTTAGTATGAATATGTTCGCCTTTCTGTTATCTTTAAGCTAGTGTGCTCCAAAACAATGACAAAATTTGCATTTAGAAGACCAAACCCAACGTTGAACATGAAAATCAGGTTGATGTCAGAATCCAACGTCAGATTGACATTAATCTCCAACGTTGGACAGACGTTGTATTGTGGTTGAAAATGAAAATCGGGTTGACGCCAGAAAACAACATCAGTCGGGTTCTGACTTGAATCTGACGTCGGGTTCTGACGTCAACCCAACTTTCATTTCCAACCAAAATCATCCACTGGCTGACGTTACTACTTTCTACTCAAGAACCTTGACAGAAATGTAGTGGTGTCACGAACACACACAGGAGAGAGAGATACAATTGCAGTAGTTTTTAATTAAAGGGCAATCCAAACTCGTAGTCATCCAGGCAGGGGTCAAAATCCAATAAGGCAATCCAACACAAGAAACTAAACAAGAACAGGCATCAGAAGTGTGGTGACATTAAACAAGGACTCCGTGACACACGCTGAAACAGACAGGGTTATATACACATATTTAACAAGACTAACACAGAACAGCTGGGAACAATGATTACGGGGAACAGCTGAGTGCAATGAACTGATGAGTGACAGACAGAATGCTGGGAATTGAAGTCAAATGTGAAGGACACCGTGAGAATGAGGACCTCTAGTGATAGACAAGGGAAACACAACCAGACACTGTGACAAGTGGAGTAATAAGTACGATATTTGTCTTTCAAATGTAGTAAAGTTAAAGTAAAAAGTCATTACTCAAGTAAAGTACAGATACTCAAAAAGTGTACTTAAGTACAGTACTCAAGTACATGTACTTTGTTACTGTCCACTTCTGAAAACCATACATCATTTTAAAACATTTTTAATTGATCACCATGGCTGCATTTCTTTGACAAAATATGGTAAAAACAGTAATATTGTGAAAAAAAGTAAACAAAATTTAACAAAACAAAATTTTGAGTCAATACATCAACAAAATCCAATCATTATGGTTGTTGTAGTGCTGTGCTGGAAATTAATTTTCAAGGAAGTACAGTGTCTATTAATGGGTATAGCTACAGTAACATCTTCAGCTAGTCAGTTTGAGATCCTTTCCATCTAAACATGCTATATCTTTTAATAGTGAATGTTTTATGAGCAGTAGGATATTCATCCAAACAGTCACGCACAGCCAAAGCACAACCAAAACAATGTTCTTCTGTAAAATGCGTGTAGTTTTTTTTTTCATAGTGTACCTTTAATATACTCTATGTTAAAATGTAATTTATTAATGTGATGGCAAAGCTGATTTTTTTCAGCAGTCATTATTTCAGTCTTCAGTGTCACATGATCCTTCAGAAATCATTCTAATATGCTGCGCAAGAAACATTTCTTCGTGTTACTACTACTACTACTATTATAATTATCTTCAATGTTGAAAACAGCTTCTTAATATTTTGTGGAAACCGTGATGCATATTTACAGGATTTATGATTAAAAATAAAAAACAATTGTAACAATGTAAAAGTCTTTATTCCTTGCTGAATAAATCTATTGATTTTTTAACAAAAGTTTAAACAAGTTTTCACAGCTTTTAAGGGATAGTTCACCCAAAATATCTCCTTGTTTGTTGTACTGAATAAAGAAATGGATTTTGAACAACACGAGGGTCAGTAAATAATGACAGAATGTACTTGTACCGCCACCTGCAGGATATTCTGTTACAACTATGACCTCTTGACCTCTTGTTTTGTGACTGTGCCAGCACTCTTCCTGAGGCGCAGCAGCACAGCCTACATCTGTCACTCCTACATAGAACAGCATGTCATCATGAACAGAAAGTCACCCTCCATCCCAAACATATTGTAGCTCCACAGGCCACGACTAGACCGCTGTAAGACCCCCTCACCCCCCTCCCCACTTAATAGCTTGTGGATGTTTTCCTCCCCTGTAATGTTTGTGCAGATTATCACCCATCACCTGATTCATGATGTGTCACTTTTTGCCCGGTTGCACTTGTACACTTGGCCTTGGCAGTTAGTTTTTATATTAGATGAGATCTTTTCACGGCATCTGGGATTTGAACTGTCCTTGTGGCACAACAGCGCTAACAAATAGAATGGGAGGATTTTATTGTAATTTCACTCACACTGACCCCAATTGTGATGCCACTGCCCTGAATTCATAGGTTTTTGCTAAAAAGCTTTTTAGAGGCGATTTACCCACCACATCTACACATTGCTTTTTAAATGTTGTTTTTGCCCACAAATATATTTCACTATATCACACATTGACAAGGACAAAAAGGCTTATATTGAATGTTTTTCTTGGCAGCTGTGAATATCCATGCCTGTTCCTGTCAAAGAAGCACTCTGTACCTCGGGCCTTACAATATGACACATTTCCAGCTCTCTCGCTGCCTATAGAGCATCTGCTTTTAATGGGTTAAGTTGATCTTCAAGCTAGATGAGCAATTTGTTTATTTACTCATTAAAGAGGAGAAGTATTTAAAGGAATATGGCTATTTTCAACTGTGTGCCTCACAAGATTAAGTAACATGCTAATCTGTTGTCACATACAGACAATATTGCTGTTGTCACATACAGAAGCTGACAGTCTAAAGCCAGATAAGATGTGTAGAGGCAAATCTGCAGCCACTGCGTGATGCTATCATGTCAATATGGACCAACATTTTTGAGGAATGTTTCCCGCACCTTGTTGAATCCTTTCCATGAAGAATAAAGGCAGTTCTGACGGCAAAAGGGAGTCCAATCCAGTACTAGCAAGGTGTACCTAATAAAGTGGCATTTATGTAAATAAATAAAATATGCATTTACTTTGAGAATGAAAAATAATTATATATGGCTGGCAAAAATTGTTGTGAGTGAACTGTGACCAGCAGATGTTCTGTGAGATGAGATTCACCCATAAAAATTAATCCTCTGCTTTTGTTTCGCTAAATTTCACAGAACGCTAGGTCACAGTCTACGGCTCTAAGGCAGTCTTTGGACCCTATTTTAACAATCTAAGCGCATGGTCTAAAGTGCACGGCTTTATGAATCCACTTTTTCTGAATCCACTTTTGGAAAAAATGGATGGCGTGCCCGGCGCGTGGTCTAAAAGGGTTGTCCCTATTCTCTTAATGAGTGATGGGTGTGTTTTGGGCGTAACGTCCAATAAACCAATCAGAGTCTCATCTCCTATTTCCTTTAAAAGCCAGTTGCGCTTGCGCCATGGCGGATTCGCTATTTAAATGGCGGAATTTGTAAGCGGAAAAATGCTTCTCTAGCGTGGAAACAAATCTTCTCGTGCGCGATGTTAAAGTGCGTGAGCAGACCGTCTATGGGACAAAATGTACGTGCGTTGTGGACCTGCCTATAGGCACATATTACTAACGCGCTCTTTAAATAATAAAAAAAATATTGCGCCATTGACTTTGACAGTCTATTTCAGTTGCCTCAAAAAAGCAACGCGCCAACAATACGCCTGAACACACCTCATTTTCACACCAGCACAGCCATGGGTGCACAAATGGGCCCAAATGCATTTGCTATTTAAACAACGTGGCGCAGGATGTGAAAATCAAGCTGAAACTAGCAAAAAACAGTAGTTTTTTGTGCCGGGTGCATGACAGGGCCCTTTATTTATCTTTTTCTCTGACCCACACACAACCTTTGACACATCCATGACCTTTGGATGTCCTGAACTGTGAGTAATCAGATGTTTACATGGTTGTAACTTTCTCGCAGGGACTTTGTATCCGTGAACGCAGATTTCAGTCGAGACCGTTTGTGTGGCCTGTCACAAGATTTCTTTCTTTCCACTTGACATTTCTAATGCTGATGTGACAGCTGAGCGTGTGAACGTGAATCCCTTAACCTTAACTGAAAGCCGGCCACAGAGCCTGATGACTGTAGAGAAGTGACAGCACTTTATTGGGCGGAAGATGGCGTTGACGCTAAATTCTCTTGCAGCCAGAAAAGTGCAAAGCAGACATACATATGCAATCAGTCATTTCTTCTCTGCCATCGGCCTGGACAGCTCTGTGCGATCGTGCACGTCCACGGGTGCATTTTAACACCTGTCAGAACTTGCTTTGGCACACTCGCATGTGTGAATCGCTTGTCAGCATGGAGATTGTTGGCCAGCCTCTGCAGGAACAGTGAGCAGTTCCATAATCATCAGGTAGTTTGTTAAGCAACATGTTTGTTTGTGCATTTGTTTGTCAGTTGTGGTAGTCTACGCAGCATCGTTGCTTCAGTAACTCAGCAGACAGGAGGTCGAAGGCATGTCTCCTTCTCACGCAAGGTCCCATTGCTGCTTGTGAGTCACTGTACTGTATGTGTATAGTATGATGGAGGAACTGTAAATTGGCAGAGACAGTGGAATAATACTTAGAAGCACATGATAAATCATGTTGCCTGCCTAAAGTCTTTAGAAAAAGAGTGTGAGTTAAGATGTTTGGCACACTGGCTTTAGGGTTGGTTGGCACATAGAATAGACTATAATATAAGAGGAATGAATCATTCAACACATATTTTATTACTTATATCTACATGTAATATATACATATATAGAGTCGTATGATCAAAGAATCACGGTTTCCACAAAAATATTAACAACATGTTCAACATTGATGATAATAATAATAATAATAATAATAATATGTATACTGTGCAGCAAATCAGCAAATTATACTGATTTCTGAAGGATCATGTGACACTGAAGACTGGAGTAATGATGCTGAAATTTCAGCTTTGCCATCACAAAAATAAATTACATTTTAAATGCAATACTATTTCACAATATTACTGTTTTACTGTAATTTTGACCAAATAAATGCATCATTGCAGATAGATTAATTGACTGGCATAATAATTGCACAAAATATTTAGCAAAAAATAAATATTATGCCAACCAACCCTACATGTAGATGCAGTGGACTAGAATGCTAAAATATGAGTAGGACAGCTTTGAACAACATTTGGGTCTGAGTCTGCAATTTTCTGCTTTGTTGAATGCATTCACACAAACACACATATTCAGATTACCCAAGGGGCAACTCAGCACCTATGGCCACTCTTAAAAGCTGTAGCAAAAATCGCTCAAATTTTGTATCGCTTTGCCTCGCCTCCTGCTCCTTCTCGCGGCTTTGCATATCGCTAGTGCAGCAAAGCAAGCGTGATCTTAAATTGGACTAAAAAAAAGCGGTTAAACATCCCAAATGACTTTATTCAGCTTGTCTTTCTGACTTGAATAAAATATTTATGCCAGCATAAATGGCCCTGTCACTACGTTTTCCTTTAAACAGAGTGAATAGAGCAAACTCTGTCTCATTCAAACTCTGTAAGCTGTAATTCAGGCACTTCCTCCAGAGGATGCAATAAACTTTCATTCCCCTGACCGACACTTTTTCTACATTTCCTTGTGTTTTCGCATCACTTTGTGCATCCAGACGGAATAAACACAGGCATTGTCTATTAAATGAGGCAGAAGGAGAAGTCTAAGGCGTGTGTACCTTATCTCGTAGGCGTTAATTGTTGCCACATACAGCAGATGACAAGATTTTGACTGACAGCTCCCCCACCATGTGCTTCTCTGTTCAGGCTAGTCATTAGATCTCCTTCCTTGAGCTGCAGTTTGTGCTTTCTCTGAATTGGAAAGTAGCAGAGATGGTGTCAGAGAGAGAGGAAGACATCTTCGAATTTCACTATGAATAAAATACAGAGACAGACACATCATACGGCGATCACAATGTGACATGTTTCATGCATGCCCTGTCTCTGTGAAACAATACATGGTCTATAAGACCAGGAAGACAATGTTATCCGTTAATATTCCCTTGACTTCATCTCAATGGCACTTACTTGGCTGATCGGAAGTACTTAGTTTGAATCTGCCATGCCATCTTTGCTCATGGGTGACATCATGACAACACTGATTGGCTGATGGCATTATAAGAACAAAGACAGGCCCAAATCCTTCCTTCCTTCTTCCAATCTCTATATTGGATGACAAAAGTAAATCAGACAAGTATTTTGATTAGCCTATATTTATATAGGTCTTTGCTTCAGTTGAATGGAAAAACACCTGGCGATCACTAAAACAGAAACTAGCCATTATCTGGTGTCAAGAGAACAAAGAAACACAGACTCACATTCTGCTTAATAATGGGTTTTAAATTTGATCCTGAATCCCTGATGTTTTACGATACTGAGTTTGCATGAAATTTTACTAAAGTGAGATTGATGAGAAATGAATTAAGCCAATTAAAGAAAGCTTATATAATAATTCTCATATATAATTTAACACATAATTATATATATTATATATGTATATATACACAGACATATACATATAATTATAATTTATCTAATTAACAAATGATATTATGTTTTTTAGTTAATGTGATTACTGATTGTATTGTTTAATTTTGTTTTGTCTTGTTCTTTCTGTTGCTGCTGTAATACTCAATTTCCTCTCAGAGATCAATAAAGGATGTCAGAGTCTCTTGAGTCTGTCCGAGTGTGTGTGTGTGTGTGTGTGTGTGTGTGTGTGTGTGTGTGTGTGTGTGTGTGTGTGTGTGTATACAGGTCCTTCTCAAAAAAATTGGCATATTGTGATAAAGTTCATTATTTTCCATAATGTAATGATAAAAATTAAACTTTCATATATTTTAGATTCATTGCACACCAACTGAAATATTTCAGGTCTTTTATTGTTTTAATACTGATGATTTTGGCATACAGCTCATGAAAACCCAAAATTCCTATCTAAAAAAATTAGCATATCATGAAAAGGTTCTCTAAACGAGCTATTAACCTAATCATCTGAATCAACTAATTAACTCTAAACACCTGCAAAAGATTCCTGAGGCTTTTAAAAACTCCCAGCCTGTTTCATTACTCAAAACCGCAATCATGGGTAAGACTGCCGACCTGACTGCTGTCCAGAAGGCCATCATTGACACCCTCAAGCAAGAGGGTAAGACACAGAAAGAAATTGCGGCGTGGCATGGAGGCAATCAGCCTGTGGCACTGCTGAGGTGTTATGGAGGCCCAGGATGCTTCGATAGCGGCCTTAAGCTCATCCAGAGTGTTGGGTCTTGCGTCTCTCAACTTTCTCTTCACAATATCCCACAGATTCTCTATGGGGTTCAGGTCAGGAGAGTTGGCAGGCCAATTGAGCACAGTAATACCATGGTCAGTAAACCATTTACCAGTGGTTTTGGCACTGTGAGCAGGTGCCAGGTCGTGCTGAAAAATGAAATCTTCATCTCCATAAAGCTTTTCAGCAGATGGAAGCATGAAGTGCTCCAAAATCTCCTGATAGCTAGCTGCATTGACCCTGCCCTTGATAAAACACAGTGGACCAACACCAGCAGCTGACATGGCACCCCAGACCATCACTGACTGTGGGTACTCCAGTGCTGCTTCTCTGTAGCCCAGGTCAGGCGCTTCTGCCGCTGTTTCTGGTTCAAAAGTGGCTTGACCTGGGGCGTGTGGCACCTGTAGCCCATTTCCTGCAAACGCCTGTGCACGGTGGCTCTGGATGTTTCTACTCCAGACTCAGTCCACTGCTTCCGCAGGTCCCCCAAGGTCTGGAATCGGTCCTTCTCCACAATCTTCCTCAGGGTCCGGTCACCTCTTCTCGTTGTGCAGCGTATTTTGCCACACTTTTTCCTTCCCACAGACTTCCCACTGAGGTGCCTTGATACAGCACTCTGGGAACAGCCTATTTGTTCAGAAATTTCTTTCTGTGTCTTACCCTCTTGCTTGAGGGTGTCAATGATGGCCTTCTGGACAGCAGTCAGGTCGGCAGTCTTACCCATGATTGCGGTTTTGAGTAATGAAACAGGCTGGGAGTTTTTAAAAACCTCAGGAATCTTTTGCAGGTGTTTAGAGTTAATTAGTTGATTCAGATGATTAGGTTAATAGCTCATTTAGAGAACCTTTTCATGATATGCTAATTTTTTGAGACAGGAATTTTGGGTTTTCATGAGCTGTATGCCAAAATCATCCGTATTAAAACAATAAAAGACCTGAAATATTTCAGTTGGTGTGCAATGAATCTAAAATATATGAAATTTTAATTTTTATCATTACATTATGGAAAATAATGAACTTTATCACAATATGCACATTTTTTAGAAGGACCTGTATATATATAAAAAAGTTAGAAACGAAGGGTTTAGTTTGTAGTTTTAGTGCGTTATAAGTAAAATTATATGAAAAAACAGAAGTATAGTATACCTACAGAGAATGCTATACCTCTTTTTAAATTTTGCTTTTCGTGACGCTGACAGCCATAAGTAGCCTATAAAGTATAAAAAACACAGTTCCATGCCATACATAAACAAAAGTTACATGGTTAACTTTCATTTTCTGTAGAGGAAAAGAAGCATTACTTCTGTTTTAATACTGTCAAATAGCATATAATCAGAGAATGTCTAATATGGGGAGAACGTTCACTCAGTAAACTTCCGGCTTCTGAACTGGTTGCAGTTCCACTCTGGTTCCATATGAGGGCGCTCACAGGACGAGTGCAGAATGAATGGAGGTCTATGGAGCTATACCCCTCAAAATCCTCTTTTCTCAGGATATAATTTTTTGTCTAGTCATTTGAATGTTGTATTCGAAAGGAGATGCAAAGAAATTACTCATTGCTGGGTGTTAGATTTTTTAGCGTCACTTATTTGCTTTAAAAAGTCTTTTAAAATGTCAATGACGTCATACACATCGTTCCACCAGATACTGCTTTACGGCAATCCTTCAGTCACTTTGGTGCTTTCGCGCTCTGCACTTTCTTTTCTCTCGAGGCATCGAGAACACAGCTGACACAGGTAAACACACGTGCTAGAAGAGTTTTTGTTTTGTTGTTTTAAAAGACCACGCTGAAAATACACACACACATTCTGGTCCCGCTTCGGATGCCACGATGCCATCAAGCGATATCTCTGGTCGTAATCAGTCCTTCACTGACCAATCAGCGTTAATTAGCAGAATGGTAGCCTGTAATGGGCAACAACAACTCAACCTGTACGAAATCGAAAGGACATAAGTACTCGTTCTTCCAACTTTCGACCTATAACCCATGTTGAACTTGCAAAATCTACAATCAAATCTGAGATTTCTCAATGGCAATCGGGTGAAAGAGACAAATTTAGCCGTCTAGCTCCATAGACTCCCATTCATTTTGCACTCAGGGCGATCGCCCCCCAGTGGAACTCTGGTGGAACTACAACCCAAATTCGGTACTATAGGCTTAATAGGGAGTGAACAGGCTCTCCGTAAACGGGCTCTGATATAATCAAGTAAAGACAGCAAGCTGATCCAACTATTACTCAGGGGATAGTGACATCTAGTGGTGTGGAGGTAGAGCTACAGGCGCAGTTATCACATGCATAATGGGATTGGAGAAATCTCACCATAACATATTCACAATCACAACAGTACACATTAAAGTCTGAATTACGAGTTACTGGTTCAGTGAGGGTCAGGGAAAAGTTTCAGCGTGTCCATGTGATATCTCCTTAACAGAGGCTTAAATGCTGACATGGTTCACAGCTGCACTGTCTTCTGCACTGCAAGTCATTTTACTGTATCATCCACATGCCCAAACAGTGAACTGGATGCTGAACCTAACTTCCAATGACATTTTCTCTTTGCATTTGTCTATGACTCATTTTATGCACTTTCTGGTGCAAGGCGATCTAAGCGCATGCATATATAGCTTTACTGAAAGTATTCTTGCATGTACACTGAATTTTTTATACAATACTTGCATTTTGAATCCTATATGGTCATGCATCATTTAAGATGAAGACTTTAGCGGGTAGTCATTCGGTACTGTAAAATCTAATGGAGATGGGTTTTTGAGCTAATCTATAGTGAACAGAAACAGTATACTTTGTAAGCCTCTGAGTTGGTAATGTAGATGCTTTAGTCTTTAACATTCTGTGAAACTGCATGAGTTGGTCTGTTCGCCCATTCATCCATCGGCAGTGCAACCACCATCCAACATGTTCATGTGCATAAAAAAATCTTCTCTGTAAGGTTCATTCCTCCACTTTCTTCTTGGATGACTAGTGCAGTTTCTTCACTCATGAACAACTGAAACGCACTCTGACTATGAGGAGTGGCAGCCAAAAAAGAAAATCACACGTGAAAGAAATCCTTCCCAACATGCACAGAAGGAGCCTCATATAACTCCCATATAGGCTGCCTGTTGACACATGACAACGACACTGCCTTAAAACATTGATGTTTGAAACTTCATCTAGATAGTGTTTATGACTGCACTGCACCTGTGAGCTGTGACGTGATTCTACACGTTTTGTAGAATCTATTTTCAACGCAAACTCATTAATTACTCACCATTACAGTAATGAAAATCATCCTGCATGGAAAAGATTTAAAAAATAAATGATACAACACACAATATACCACGATTGAACTTACATAATTTTACATAAACTTATATACCTTTAAAATGTACTTAATTTAAATTAATAATACAAATTATTGTTAAGATTTCTTTACACTATTATTTTCATGACAACTTTTCAAATTCTTCAAATTCAAATTCTCAAATTCTTATTACTGTAATCAAAAAAAAAAATTATTATTATAATAAGATTTCTTAGCACTATTATTTTCATGACACCCATTCACGCGTAAACTTGATGTTCGCTCATATCAGTCTCTTGCTGTATTGACACCCCACCAGCTGCCATGGAAACCAAATCAAATATAAGATTTCACTTCTCAATAAGTGTAGTGATGAAATAAGAGAGAGAAAGACACAGAGCATCATCAATGGTTGGAAAGACAGCAATAGGGAGAGAGAGAAGTACTAATTATCTCTTCATCCACTCCTGGGAGAAGGATTACATTTCATATGGTATTAGATGGATAGATGAATATATCCTTGAGTACATATTCATTCAGACATGAAATAACTTTCATGTCTGAAATGTCTGTCCGAGGTGAAATATGACTTCATGGGTGTGATATTGCAAGCGTTGCGCAAATTTTTCACTTCATTAGCACATGTCTGCTTATAAAAAAGATGAACAGAGAGAAAGGCAGACAGAAACGGAGAGTGTTTTGCATTAAATTAAAGGATGTTCACAACCACACCTCATACCGTGTCTTTTTCAGTGCTCTCTCTGACTGTATAATACAGAGATATGATTTTCGAACACTAATGTTGCCTGAATAATGGCATTTTCACTTTTTTGGACACAGAAAATGTTGACCTCACTTCACATTTACTGGTAAAGCACCTTTTATTCTATCTCTACAGTGGCACTGGAGTCAATTTGGATTAGCATCGGAAAGATTAATTTTTAATTTGGTCAATCTGAGACATATAAGTGCAATCCTATTAGATCTGGCCCATAGAGACCACTACATGTTTAATGAGGATTTCACCACTCCTGACCATGATATACAGGTGCTGGTCATATAATTAGAATATCATCAAAAAGTTGATTTATTTCAGTAATTCCATTCAAAAAGTGAAATTTGGATATTATATTCATTCATTACACACAGACTGATATATTTCAAGTGTTCATTCCTTTTAATTTAGATGATAATAAGGCTATGTTTACACATAGCCGGGTATTTAGAGAAACTAATATTTCTCCCCCCTCCTTTTTCAATAATAACATCGTGCACACAACCCGCAAAAATATGCCGCGAGCGCCATCATAACTATGCCAAACCTATGGGCGGCAGTGTAGGGAGAAGGATAAAGCCATGCAAGCCAATCAGAATCCTCAGAATCGACAAGAGAGAACCTAAAACCCCGTTTCTCCCAGTTGACACGGCAACACATAACCGGCGTTTTCAGAAATCTCCACTTTGGCCGGATTTTTTAGAAATAATCGTTTTCTGTGATAAAAACGGGGTTTTCGTGTAAATGAGAGGCCAAACCGCAGGGAAATATCTGCGTTTTCCCTTTGTGTAAACATTTACATTTACATTTACATTTATTCATTTAGCAGACGCTTTTATCCAAAGCGACTTACAAATGAGAACAATAGAAGCAGTTAAAACTAACAGTAGGACAACAATACGTAAGTGCTATAACCCCTCTCAGTTTAACTTAAGTGCAGTGTTTTTTTTTTTTTTTAAGAATAGAGGAGAAGAGAAAGTGTTAATACTACTGAATCAAGTGCTGCCAAAAAAGATACGTCTTCAGCAGTTTCTTGAAAGTGGCTAGTGACTCAGAAGCTCTGGTTGAGTTAGGCAGATCATTCCACCAACAGGGAACAGTCATGGTAAAGGTCCGAGAAAGAGATTTTGTGCCTCTTTGAGATGGTACCACAAGACGACATTCGCTAGCAGAGCGCAGGTTTCTGGATGGCACATAAGTCTGAAGTAATGAGTTTAGGTAAGAGGGAGCAGTGCCAGTGGTTGTTCTGTAGGCAAGCGTCAGTGCCTTGAATTTAATGCGAGCGGCAACTGGCAACCAGTGCAATTTTGTGAGGAGAGGAGTGACGTGTGCTCTCTTTGGCTCATTAAAGACTACTCTGGCTGCAGCATTCTGGATCAATTGTAGAGGTTTGACAGAGCAAGCTGGAAGACCAGCCAGGAGAGCATTACAATAGTCCAGTCTGGATAAAACAAGTGCTTGGACAAGGAGTTGTGTAGCATGCTCTGTAAGGAAGGGCCTGATCCTCCTAATGTTGTGCAAGGCAAATCTGCAGGACCGGGCAGTTCTAGCAATGTGGTCTGTGAATTTCAACTGATCATCAATTAAAACCCCGAGGTTCCTAGCTGACCTTGATGGAGTTATGGATGACGAGCCTAGCTGAATGGAGAAGTTGTGATGAAGTGTTGGGTTGGCCGGGACCACAAGTAGCTCTGTCTTAGCAAGGTTTAGTTGAAGGTGGTGGTCCTTCATCCAGCCAGAAATGTCTGTCAGGCAGGCTGAGATACGAGCAGCTACCGTCGGATCGTCAGGCTGGAATGAGAGGTAGAGTTGCGTGTCATCAGCGTAGCAATGATAGGAAAAGCCATGTTTCTGAATCACAGATCCTAGTGATGTCATGTAGATGGAGAAGAGGAGTGGTCCAAGCACTGAGCCCTGAGGCACCCCAGTAGCTAGATGTTGGGTCTTAGATGCCACACCTCTCCAGGACACCCTAAAGGACCTACCTGAGAGGTAAGACTCGAACCATTGGAGTGCAGTTCCCGAGATGCCCTTCATCTTTAGGATCGACAGGAGGATCTGGTGGTTAACTGTGTCAAAAGCAGCAGACAGATCCAGCAGGATGAGGACTGAGGATTTGGAAGCTGCTCTTGCCAGTCTCAGAGCTTCAATTACTGAGAGCAGGGCAGTCTCGGTTGAGTGTCCGCTTTTGAAACCAGACTGATTGTCGTCCAAGAGGTTGTTCTGTGTAAGAAAGGAGGAGATCTGGTTGAAAACAACTCGTTCAAGTGTTTTCGCGACAAATGGAAGAAGAGATACCGGTCTGTAACTTGTTAGATGTGCTGGATTTAGATTGGGTTTCTTAAGCAGTGGGGTTACTCGAGCCTGCTTAAAAGCTGTGGGAAAGGTACCAGTGTGAAGAGAGGTGTTTATGATGTGCGTGAGTGTGGGTACAACTGAGGAAGAAATGGCTTGAAGTAGATTAGTGGGGATAGGATCAAGCGGACAGGTAGTAGGGTGATTGGAAAGGAGGAGTTTAGAGACTTCCGCCTCTGAAAGTAGAGAGAAGGAGGGTAGAATGTGTGCGTTTGTTGGTAAAATGTGTGTGTCAATTTGTGGATTGGTAAAACGGGGCCTAACTGACAACTAATGAAAACCCCAAAATCAGTATCTCAGAAAATTAGAATATTGTGAAAAGGTTCAAAATTGAAGACACCTGGTGCCACACTCTAATCAGCTAATTAACTCAAAACACCTGCAAAGGCCTTTAAATGGTCTCTCAGTCTAGTTCTGTAGGCTACACAATCATGGGGAAGACTGCTGACTTGACAGCTGTCCAAAAGATGACCATTGACATCTTGCACAAGGAGGGCAAGACACAAAAGGTCATTGCTAAAGAGGCTGGCAGTTCACAGCTCTGTGTCCAAGCACATTAATAGAGAGGCAAAGGGAAGGAAAATATGTGGTAGAAAAAAGTATACAAGCAATAGGGGATAACTGCACCCTGGAGAGGATTGTGAAACAAAGCCCATTCAAAAATGTGGGGGAGATTCACAAAGAGTGGACTGCAGCTGGAGTCAGTGCTTCAAGAACCACCACGCACAGACGTATGCAAGACATGGGTTTTAGCTATCGCATTCCTTGTGTCAAGTCACTCTTGAACAAGACACAGCGTCAGAAGCGTCTCTTGCCTGGGCTAAAGACAAAAAGGACTGGACTGCTGCTGAGTGGTCCAAAGTTATGTTCTCTGATGAAAGTAAATTTTGCATTTCCTTTGGAAATCAAGGTCCCAGAGTCTGGAGGAAGAGAGGAGAGGCACAGAATCCACTTTGCTTGAAGTCCAGTGTAAAGTTTCCACAGTCAGTGATGGTTTGGGGTGCCATGTCATCTGCTGGTGTTGGTCCACGGTGTTTTCTGAGGTCCAAGGTCAACGCAGCCGTCTACCAGGAAGTTTTAGAGGACTTCCTGCTTCCTGCTGCTGACCAACTTTATGGAGATGCAGATTTAATTTTCCAACAGGACTTGGCACCTGCACACAGTGCCAAAGCTACCAGTACCTGGTTTAAGGACCATGGTATCCCTGTTCTTAATTGGCCAGCAAACTCACCTGACCTTAACCCTATAGAAAATCTATGGGGTATTGTGAAGAGGAAGATGCGATACGCCAGACCCAACGATGCAGAAGAGCTGAAGGCCACTATCAGAGCAACCTGGGCTCTCATTACACCTGAGCAGTGCCACAGACTGATCGACTCCATGCCGCATTGCTGCAGTAATTCAGGCAAAAGGAGCCCCAACTAAGTATTGGGTGCTGTACATGCTCATACTTTTCATGTTCATACTTTTCAGTTGGCCAACATTTCTAAAAATCCTTTTTTTGTATTGGTCTTAAGTAATATTCTAATTTTCGGAGAAACTGAATTTGGGATTTTCATTAGTTGTCAGTTTTAATCATCACAATTAAATGAAATAAACATTTGAAATATATCAGTCTGTGTGTAATGAATGAATAAAATATCCAAATTTCACTTTTTGAATGGAATTACTGAAATAAATCAACTTTTTGATGATCTTCTAATTATATGACCAGCACCTGTATATGGTATCAAGGCTGATAGGCCTATTTTATGCAACAAAAATATTTATGTGCATGCATACAAATCACATCATGTCTCAGGTTATTCATCATATTTGCCTTAACTTTATGTGTCAACTTTGCAGGAAACCTTAGCTACCGCTAACAAAGGGCAATGTTTCAACATGGCTGAACTTTTAAATACACTCTTTTACTTTCTCAGATCTTATTCATTCTAAAAATGTCATTAAGATGCTCTGCTAATAAAACAGATGACACTGATTCTCTAAAACAGACAATTGTGATCAATGTGTTAAATGGTCATATCCATTGATTTCAATCATTAACCAATAAAAGCTATTCTAACTTTTTAAGACATATGACAAAAATGATTACATCTTTCACTGCCACCATTAGGTGATGACAAGCGATTATCTTTTTGAGTGAGTCACTGAATAAAAAATTGTCCATGAACTAAACAAGTGTGAGTCACTGATTCACTCACAATTCGTATTTCAGGAAATAAAAAAGCGACTGTCTTTATGAGTGAGTCACTGAAACATTCATTCATTCATACATCCATCCATTCATTCAATTAGTTAAAAACACCGATTAATTCAGGAACAAAACAGAATACTTTGCGTTGCATGAGATGCGTAACAGTTACAGTACATCACATTAGTGAAATTTCATCAAAAAAGGTACATTTATTGTCAGAAAAATCGCAGAACAACGGTAAATGTGACCACACCTTAATGGTTAATTCTACAGTGGCTTTGTTTGAAACTATTTTTGTTGGCTGACCAGGCATATACCAAGAAATTTGAAATACAATGTCAAACTAAATTAGCCTACTAAATATTAACTTATTAAAATTGCGTTAGTCCTTTTATAGTGATCATGATATCAATTTATATTTTTTCACTTTTTGTTTTTCAATTAATGTGCACTCCTAAACTTTAATCAAAATAACATTCCCTCTCTCTTGCAACAGCATCTCTTACTTAAGTTCAAGTTCAAGTGAGCTTTATTGTCATTCTGCTATATGTGGAGACATACAAGGGGAACAAAATATAGTCCCTCACAGGACCACATGCTACATATAAACATTTATTTTTCTGAGTAGATAGCATCTGTAAAGATGTATCCAATAGTATTCCCCTGGGACACCAGTGACTTCCAGGAAAGGCTGGATGACCAAGGAACCAAGGAAGATTGGTGACGTCGGAAAGACAGATGACCTCCAGGAAAGACTGGCGTGGGTGGGCGAGGTTAGCAACCTCGATCACAGCACTCGCAAGAGGGCACCAAACAAAGCTACAAAACGGAACAATGAGCAATACCCCCAGGGTCTCCCGAGAGGGGGGGAGGATGAGAGACCCAATAGGACGGACACAACGGTTATGGCTACGGAAAATACACGGATAACGAGACGGCTCATCCAAACCACACTTACAGGGGAAGTGTTGGAAGTAAAGTGCCACTGCGGGAAGCTTTGCAAGAGCGAAAGGGGACTTAAAATACATCAATCCAAGACCCAATGTGGAGAAGGGAAGAAGCAGATGCAGCGCATAGCGGAGACACTAAGTGAGACGCAGGAGGACTCCAGTCAGGAAGCACCCCACAGCACAGGAGACCTCTCAGCACCTGCTCCATCCCAAAGCCACAGGAGGGACTCTCCTAGCACTACCTCAGGCACTCAACCTATGACAGAGAAAGTGAGATGGCCCCAAGCAAACAACAATACTGCATGGAACCAACTAGATGGGGACCTAGACAGAGTTCTTGAGGCCACATTAGCAGGAACAGCCGAGAAGAAAATCAACAGTATGACAACAATTATCATCACCATGGCCAGAGAACGCTTTGGCACAGAAGAGAGGAAGGGTAGTAGTGGAACCCAGGTAAATCAGCCAAATAGGAGGACCAGAGAAATCTTGCAACTGAGGAGGGAGATCAAGACCCTCAATAAGCAGTTCAGAACAGCAAGTGCTGAAGAAAGGAAGGGCATAAAAGATCTAACAAGTGGACTTCGAGGGCAACTCTGCAGACTGAGAAGGGTAGAAAGGTCTTTGAAACTGAGGAAGGAGAAGGAGGCTAAGCGGGCTCAGTTCATTAAGGACCCGTACAGGTTTACCAAAACCCTGCTGGGGGAACCAAGATCAGGAAGATTGACTAGCCCTAAGGTAGTCGTAGAGGTTCTTGAAGGAGAGCCACAGTGACGCCCTCAGGAACCAAGCCCCCAGCGCACACCCAAAGATCAGCAGAACTGCTGAAACACCTGAGGAAGAGCTTGACACCAGTGAACTAACATGGAGAGAAGTCCAGGACATTATGCAGAAAGCCCGTTCAGCATCTGCCCCAGGACCAAGCGGTGTACCTTATAAAGTATACAAGAGATGCCCGATGCTCCTCCGCAGGTTATGGAAACTGTTGCGAAGGATATGGTCAAAAGGAATCATTCCAGCATTCTGGAAAAGAGCAGAGGGGTGTTTTGTACCTAAGGAAATGGACTCCTCCGACATCAGTCAGTTCCGAACCATTTCTCTCCTAAGTGTCGAATGCAAGGTATTCTTTTCTGTCCTGGCAAAAAGGATGACTACCTACATGGTGAAGAATAAATATGTCGACACATCAGTCCAGAAGGGCGGCATTCCAGGTTTCTCCGGGTGCTTGGAACATACGGGCATCCTCAACCAGCTGATCCGGGAGGCCAAGGGGAACAAAGGAAACCTAACGGTTGTTTGACTCGACTTGGCTAACGCATACGGTTCAATCCCGCATGGCCTCATCAATATGGCTATGGAACACTACCATATCCACCACCACACCAGGGGTATAATTACCAGCTACTTCGGAGGATTTAAACTACGGTTCAAAACTGCCCAGTTTACAACTCAGTGGCAGGACCTTGAAAAGGGAATCGTGACAGGCTGTACCATCTCCCCCATCCTGTTTGTCATGGGAATGAACCTGCTCATAACAGCTGCAGGAAAGGAATCCAGAGGGCCAACAATGGAGTCCGGCATCCGACAACCTCCGATAAGAGGCTTTATGGATGACCTTACCATAACAACTTCAACCCATGTGCAAGCAAGATGGATCCTGAAGGCACTTGATGATGTGGTAACATGGGCTAGGATGAAGTTCAAACCAAGGAAATCAAGAAGTATGGTGATCAGAAGCGGGAAAGTGACAGGCAAGTTCCAGTTGCGAGTACAGGGGGAGATGATTCCATCAATTGAGGAAAACCCAATTAAGTGCCTAGGGAAATGGTACGATGCATCCTTGACCGACAGATGTAACGTTTCTAGGACAGAGAAACAGGTAGATGTATGGCTGAGTAAGATCGAGGGGTCAGGACTGCAAGGAAAGTTCAAGACCTGGCTCTTCCAGCACGGTCTGTTAACACGACTCATGTGGCTACTGACACTTTATGAAGTACCTATGACAGCAGTGGAAGGAGTCGAGAGGCGAGTGAACAAACATCTTCGCAAGTGGCTCGGAATCCCACCAAGCTTTACGTCAGTTGGGCTATATACCAGGTCTGGTCAGGTACAGCTACCCATATCATCAGTGGTGGAAGAGTTCAAGGTGGCAAAGTGCCGGGTTGTGATGATGTACCAAGACTCCACTGATGAAAAAGTCAGAGAAGCAGGCGTCACTACGAGATCAGGACGCAAATGGGCGGCTGACACATCAGTGGCGCAAGCGGAAAGCGCATTGAAGCTGAAGGACATCATCGGGAACCCATGTGTAGGGAGGCAAGGACTCGGGTCCACCCACTTCCAGCAGTGGGGTAAAGCAGACCCAAGGCAGAGGAGGGACATGATTCAAGCCGAGGTCCGACACCTGGAGGAAGAAAGGCGCAGGTCTAGGGCCGTCGAACTTGGAGTACAAGTTGCCTGGACAAAGTGGGACCTGCCGAAGCGGAAGATCACGTGGCCTGAGATCTGGAGACTGGAGCCCTTTCGCATCTCCTTCCTGCTCCGTTCAGTGTACGACACCCTTCCATCACCAACAAACCTCCACAGGTGGGGAATGAGGGAGGACCCATTGTGTAGGCTATGCGGAGGGAGGGGAACAATGGCGCACATACTGGCAGGATGCAAAACAGCTCTTAGCCAAGGAAGATACAAGTGGCGCCATGACAAGGTTCTCGGTGAACTTGCTGACATCTTAGAGCTGGAGAGGCAGAAAAAGCACCAGACCAGTGCAAGGCCGGCAACATTCATTCAGTTCATCAGAGAAGGGGAGAAACCACCAGCCCCCAAGAGGAGGGAAAAGAGCCTCTTGCAAGTAGCACAATCCTGGGAGATGAGGGTGGACCTGGGAAGGAAACTAGTCTTCCCCCAGGTTGTGCAAACATCGCTGAGGCCGGACATGGTCCTATGGTCTGAGGAGGTAAGGAAGATAATCTTGATTGAACTGACGGTCCCATGGGAAGACGGGTGCGAGGAGGCCTATGAGCGGAAAGCCACCAAGTATCAGGACCTCGTTGAGCAGTGCAGGGCCAAAGGGTGGCAGGCGTGGCTATTCCCGGTTGAGGTCGGGTGTAGGGGTTTTCCGGCGCACTCTGTGTGGAAGACCCTCACAGCTCTGGGTATAGCAGGAAGGGAGAGGAAGGCAGCTGTCCATAGGTTGGGTGAGGCAGCAGAAAGAGCGTCTTGCTGGCTCTGGAATAGAAGGGAGGAGTTGAGCTGGGGGCCAGGAGGAGGTGGGCAGTGACTGGCCACCACTGCCGACCCGCCAACTGGAGGGTGTTGTGGTTCAGGGTCGAAACACCCCGTGAAGGTTGGATGCCACCTGATGACATCTTCTCCTGGCCGAAAGCTACAGTCAGGCACTACAGTCAGTGACTGAGTAGATAGCATCTGTAAAGATGTATCCAATAGTAAAACATAAAGAAATATATAAACATATAACCTATATACTGTAAATCTACGTATACCTATATAACCTATAAACATATAATCTATATAAACCTACAAATAGCTAACCTATTTAAAGGGTAATCTGCCTATACATATATACTTTACATAAAACTTAAGACAGAAACTTGAATTTACCCATGAAACAACACATAGTGCAGTGGTACAGAAGACACAAAAAGAGACATTCATGGCAAAAAACAGTGCAAACAGGAACAGTGTAAGATGAGAGAAAAATAATTAAAGAGTCCAGTGCACAACAGTGAGAGACAAGACTAATACCAAATGGATGGTTTGCAAGGCCCACTCAACTTATGAGTAGCCTACTCGCTCACATAGTATTGCACAAAAGAATTGTAACAGTCCTTGGGGGGCAATAGCAGCAAGAGGTAAAGTGTGTGGTAGGGTGAGTGTTGAAATGTTTCTGGTTCAGGATGTGGGGGTTTGAACAGGGTTCTGAGGTGAGCAGAGTGACTGGAGTTTAGGGCTCTCGCTCTCACAGCACTGGGGGAAGAAGCTGTTGAGCAGTCTGGAGGAGCGGGCTCTGATGCTCCGGTACCGTCTTCCTGATGGTGTGTGGTCCTTTACAATGTTGGTGGCTTTGCTATAGCATCGTGCAAGGAAAATCTCCAGGATGGAGGCGAGAGGGACACCAATGATCTTTGCAGTTGTGGTCACTGTTCGCTGTAGGATCTTGTGGTCTGCAGCACTGAAGTTCCCATTCCAGTGATGCAGCTGGTCAGCACACTGGTGAGGATGGGTGGAGGGAGACTTGCTCTTTTAATACGTACACATTGAACGATTTTGTCTTGTCCCAGATGACCAGTCGTGGAGATTTCTGTGGTCGTGGCTTCTAAATGGTGGTTCTATGTCGTACAGTAAGAGATTTTCAAAGAAGGCCATTGTCACGGTCTTGCGACCAAAGATAGCCTGCAATACTTTACTGACAGTGTCAGAAATTTAGGATGATCATCTCACATTGTGTTTACTGCTACGACCTACATCTACTGATTAGCCAATAAAAATGCAACATGTGGCGTATTAATCAACACGACATGGCGCTAAAACTTAAAACTACTTACCTCAAGCTCCATTTGTAAAATGCATGTCAAACTGGCCTCTTTTCCCATGACTGCGTCCATATTCTCCTCTTTTCGCTTCCTCTTTTTTTTCAGTGCACATAAAATCCACACTTGCCAAAAATGCGATTCATCTTGCTGTATTTGTTTACCAATAGCGCATGCTGATGACATTTTATTCTTCTATACTAACTTGCGTCGTAGCCTACGATTCAATAGATGTCATCATCGTACAGTCTACATACATGTCGTACCTGTAATGAGGGCACAGATACTGAGGGATCCATTTGCAGCTTTAATGAGAATGGTCAAACAGGCAGGGTAATCGACAGCAGACAGTATCAGCGAAGGTAACACAGAGAAGGTCGGGGTCACAGGCAAAAGTCAAGGCAGGCAGAAGTATACAAATCCAAAGGGAAATCCGGGTCGAGACAGGCAGAGAACAGTCAGAGGTCGGGGTACACAATCCAAGATCAGAACACAGAATGGTAAACTCAGAATAAACGCTCGTTATTGAAAGACAGGGCAATACAATACTTCACAGAGAAGTGGTGTGTGGAAGTGGCTTTTATGTGTGTGTAAATGACATGCAGGTGTGTGTGCAATCAGTGTGGTGCAGGTGTGTCGCGTAATCAGTCCCAGGTAAGCGGCATGATGGGAAGTGAAGTTTCTCTGGATGGTTAATATTCCGGGGAAGGATCCCTCCGGTGGCGGAGAGGGAGCGGAGCGGAAGCCTGTTCCGTTACAGTACCCAAGTTTATTAGATGCATGTCGTACAGTGTGATTTGTAATGATCTTATAGGATTTCCGAAATCGCACAGTCTGTAGCAGGCATAAGCCGGTGCAGTTGGGCCTTCCTCTCTGATGATGTTGGGGCTGAAGAACCCTCTCACTCACATGAGATTACAGCAATAGCAAACGACAATGATCCAACGATCCAATCAATTCCCAATGGACTAAATCAAGTCCTGTCCTATATTTTTCTTGTTCGAGAAGCCATTTCACTTAGATATATATTTGTCACAATTAGTATTAAAAGACTATCGCAACTTCTCATGCCGACTTTAAATGAATGAGTAAATAATATTTGTTCACAAACTTCCCGGTTCTCTCTGTTGTGTCTGTTTCATCTAGGTTCTAGACCCCTTGATCAGTCAGATCTGTTAGTCAGTGTTGCTGTGCTGGGAATCATCTCTAATCATCTGACATGCAGACCACAAACACTACAGCGCTCCTTCTGTAGTAGTATGTGGAAGCGTTTGTTTTATTTACTGTGCAATTTGAATATTTTGTTTCACACTTATAGTCTAGGATATGTTTTAGTTGACATCTTTCATTTCAATATTTCTTTCACAGATCAGCAGATTTAATGCATCAATTCATGTGTGGTCAGTTCACGCTCTTGTGAATTGCTTCTCTTGGTTTGCGGCCAGAACAATGACACTGCAGGGGAGGTCTGAATATTTTCAACAGATGCACGTCTGAATCATCAACAATGTCTCAAAGACATCCAAACATATTCATCCAGAGCTGTTATTGCACTCCTAACCCTGACAACTCCCAAAGTTAACCGCACACACTTTCATCTCTTTATAAGGCTAATTTTCCATTTTCAATGCAGGCTGGTCTCATTCTGAAGTGTTGGAGACGAAAGGTCCAATTCTGTCACATCTAGAATGAGCTGCATGGGAACGGGCTGTGAAACATAGTATTTTGGGTTGGGTTCAGTCTGGCCTCCCAGGCCCTGCAGTAATGACCTGGCAAACAGCTAAGGTTAGTTAAGCTCCCAGTGGGAATTGTGTCCTTCTCTGTCTGACAGTTGGGCTGTATGAATCATATTTGCTCGTGAATATGTTTACTTAATTTAACAGCGCCTGATGTCTATAGTGTGTGACTGGACCAGGGTCAGTTAGGAGTTTTATTGAGGGAGTGTTTGCTATTGTAAGATGTTACATGTCAACTTTATATTCAAAAAATGCAACACAACATTTACAGTGTCAATTTACACATATTAACCATTTTGTGGTCACAATTTGTGACATCTGGAGGATGTCATGAAGTTTCAGACTAAAATATTGATATGCACTTATCTGTAAATCTGCTGTAAATCTGTTTTAAAATCTAAAATGGCCTGCAACAGCATGGATTGGCATAATTAATGCTGCCTGATCTCATGAGAAAATGTGGATTTGTACCTGCAGGCCAGTATTTTGGGAAAACTTATTCATAGCCACGTTTTTCCTCATGAGATCAGGGTAAAATAATTGCAATTGCAATAACAAGAACTAGATTATTTTTTACATTTTCTGAACAAAATATGCTTGCCTGTTAAAAACTCACTGCTGTGGTGTTTGGGTGTTTGTTGAGGTGTACTGAATCTGTAATGTTAAAATATATGTCAAGCTCCCAGGAACTAAAGATACAAAAAAATGTAAACATAAATTTTATAGTCTTGGTCAAACAAACAAGCTAATGAAAAAACGGTTTCCCACCGTCTTGGTCTTAGATTTCCATGGGAAATATTTCCCATGAACTAAGAGCTACCGATTATAAGCTATAAATCCACTGCATCATTTATGATGTCCAATGGAGAGCCATTTGCGAAGTACTCTTCAGCATTTCTGATAAAGGGGTCGGATATTTTTAGCAGGTTGGCGTTTGAATGTTTTGAAAGAGTGGGTTTGTGCTTAAAGTTGACATGCAATGGAAATTGTGATCATTTTCTTCCCTATTGTGACATACGGTATATCTGAGTGAAACATAGACTTGATTTTGTCCATCATGAACTGGTTGGTATTGTTGTTGTTTGCTAATTGGAGTTGCTGGTGTTGAGGCTTTATTGGCTATGTTCACACTGTGAGTCCAAATCCGATTATTTGTGTATCCGATTGGAATCTGGACTAAATTATTGACTGTCCACACTGTGTATTGTAACTGTTCGGATCTGATTTGTGTGTCCCTGGTGTACCTATTATGATTGATAACCTACCATCATTATAACAACTACCTGCACATTCTATAAAATGCATTTTGTAAAATGTATTCCAATAAACCATGTATGGCTGAAGTTTAACTAAATTACTTAGGTAATTGCAATAACCAACTGAATTGAATCTCTTGTAGTTGCACACTAACTAGTTAAAACATGCTAAACATTTTTACCATGGATATATAATAAATGAAGTCAGCAGGAAGCAGAGGCCAGTCATTGTAAGACATTGGTAATATATGCCTTTTAAATGGAAATATCTATTATTTATGTAAATTAGCCATCCTCAACCCAAGCACAAGTATCACTCTTCACCACAAAAGTCACGAAAACTCTTCTAAATCCCAAAATAACAGAACATTAAACACTACTAAGATAATCATGCTTAAAAACACTTACTCTCCCAATCCAGGCCAAAGCATGCTGGGAATTAGAAATTCCCAGACCAGTTTTAGCAATTCTATGCTAACACCAATACAGATGGATTCTGCAAATTCTAATGTATTGCACATAATGTCAAAAGTTGTGCATTATTATTTTAAGTAAATTAAGGAGGCCATAAAATTCTGATTTTGAGTGTGTTCCTAAAAGGTATAAGTTGTTAGAAATCCAGAAAGGAAAGTAAACCAAAAAAACTACATCATCAAGTAATTTTTTAGCATTATTTATTGTAGGAATGATGTTTCTTACAGTAGATCTGTAAAGGCCCCAGGCTCCCGTTTCACTAGCGGTGCACAATCCGTGATTGTTCAGCATATCTGGAGTCAAAAACATGACCTTGAATTCAGTACATCTACAAATTACTCCAGCGCTCCACCTCAGCACATTCATCCTGAGAGATGGTGGACTGCAATTCACAGAAAGCGCTCAATAATAAACCCTGATTTGAGAGGCAGAGATTCCTCAGAGTCTGAAATGCCTGTTACTCTCAGTGGTAAAGGAAGATGACAATGATGGAGTCTGCCGCCTGTGCATTTTGTCATCAAAAATAATAAATGTCAATTTCCAACCAATCCAAATATAAGCCAGTATTCACACCGGTAATCACTGAGATGAATAGATGTGAGCGTGCAAGGTCTATTTTCTCTCTGACATTAATGGTTTCACAGAGGAAGAATCAATAGTGACAAGTTTATAAAAGCTTGTTGTTGATGTAGTTTGTGTGTGTATGTGTGTTTGTTTATACAAGACTGCCTGACATTCAAATTATGAGACCTTAGAATGTAATAACCAATATCTGCTTCCTGTTGATATTGATGCCCCAGGTTTTTACTTTTTTTTTTTTTTCTTCAAAAAACAATCACTATTTCTCCTAGAGCACCAGGGACAAGATTTCATAGGTAATTATTAAACATTCTGCTTGGCACCTCAGGAGATCAACCCACTGCAAATGATGCTATACAGCCAAGCTTCTTAGGTTTTAAAAGAAGCAAGATTGCAGTGACTAAAAAATTTGAATACACCTCTTAAGGAGAAATGTGTGAAACTTGATCAAACGTTATTGGCATAAAGCTTGCTTACTAGATTCTAAATATCAAAGGACTTCAATTTTGTTTGTTGAAATGACCAAATTGTTCCTTGTACCTTACTCTGATTATCAGCTAATAAGATTAATCCCACTGATGCTAAGAATCATTGGTCACGTGTACATTAAACTGCAACTAAATTTGTCTAGCTATCTAAATTTGTCATTTAACCTTTAAATTGTGCAAACCAGCCCTGCTGCCTATGTAATGGATGTAGGCCAGTAAGAGCAGAGACCCTGGTTCAAATCACGCTCGGAGAGGGTCGAGTTGGACCGGTTACATTTGGTGCCATGACCCGGATGGGAATAAGGTTTAGTGGGGGGTGAGTGCAACGGACATAAGCCAGTAAGAGCTGTGCGTTTAAACCTCCCCTGGCCTCAAGAGGCGCGTTAGCGACTGACGCTAGAGTCTGCGGTCTTCGGCATCCTTGTTAGCGTGCCCGCAAATCCCGCTCGGGGGGGGGTCGAGTTGGACCGGTTATATTTGGTGCCGTGACCCGGATGGGAGTGAGGTATAGGGGGTGAGTGTAACAGACGTTGGCCAGTAAGAGCTGTTCATGTAAACCTCACTCCCCTGGCCTCAAGCATCTGTGGTTTTCAGCGTCCTTTTTAGCGCACCCGCTTCCCACGCCAGAGAACCTGGTTCAAATCCCACTCCGAGCGAGTCGAGTAGGACCGGTTACACCTACAAAAAAAAATATAGCAAACTAATTATAGCCTAAGCGAAGACGCTTATAATAAACAGAAATGGCAACCCTCAAAGAGAGCACAATTTATTTATAAGCAGCTTTGTAAGCATAAGCAAAACAATGCTGTCTGTCAATTGTGGTTTATTTAAAATTGCCAGACATAATGCACTTTTGCTCCCTAATATCACATAACTTGGTTTGACAAAACAAGCCCATAATAAAACTCGCCCAACAAAAAATAAGTCTAAACCCAAATATGTGACTGTACTCTGTAAATGACTATAAAAAAAAATCGCAACCTATTTATAAGCGACTTTATAAACAAGCCCAAAGATGCTTATAATAAACAGACATGGCAACCCTCAAAGAGAATGAACTTTGAGTAAAAGGCAAGCTTTGCAAGCATAAACAAAACAATATGCCTGTCAATTGTGTTTTATTTTAAACCACCAAACATAATGCATTTTTGGTCACTAATTTTATGTTGGCCAAAATTAGCGGATACCAAAAGTGTTAACAAGTTTTTCACAGCCACGAGACACCTGACGTTGCTATGGCTGTCACTGTCAATCATCGCAACTCGTGCACCTGTACACACAAGAAAAATTATGTCAATGTTTTTCCTAAGTAACTTGTATAAAAAATGATGTCAATGTTTCTCCCAAGAAACTTATATGAAAATGATTGTCAAGAAGTCGCTTCTCAGCAGGCTTCTAGGACGTGATGTAGGAGGGGAAAAAATGGCTCAACTCGAAAATGCATTCTGGTGCAAGGTGATATTTATTTACAGTGAGGCTTTGGTAATCCACAGGCGTGTAATATTCACAAAGTACAAAAATAAATGAATACAACTATAAAAAAATAAATAAACAAAACACTGCCACCAGCAAAAGGGGAAAACACAGCAAAATAATAAAACAAAATATATCTATTTATAAATATATACACCATATACACTCCAGAAATAAAGGTTTTTGACTTGCTCATGGCACTACAGATGCACGCTTACTTGTCCGGTGTGGTGAAGTGTTGGGTCCCACTGAATTGATGGGTCCAAGTTTAGGACCCAGGCAATCCGATTGGTTCAAAGCACGTTTTATGGGTAATCGCTTTAGTGCCTGGTTACAAATCAGACAAGATCACTATATTATAGAAGACGTTTAAACTACATTATAACGAGTCATTAATGTCTTTTAACTTAAACTAGTGCAATGCCCGTGCAAAATGCGATGCCCGTGCAAAATGCGTTTGTTCTTGTGTGTTATTAGTAATTGTTGGTTTGGTATGTTTGAGTTGCTGGCCTAAACTCTGAGAAAACGATAACGTTAAGCGCACCGGAATAAAATATAATATTCAGAATTAAACAGTGTAGCTGACTTAAAGATTCAGTAAACATCCACAAATGAATAAGCGTGACGATTCAGGGGAGGTTCAGACCTTGGCTGGAGCAGCTACACAGTGAACTCTGAGAAAACGCTACGCTTGAGCAAACAGTTTGTGAATAGGCTACTACAAATGATGGCCGTGAATAAAATATAATATTTAATACCCTCAGAATGCTTATTTTGGGGAGTGGCCACTCAGTGTGCAGTGTGAGCCAGCTAGAACCGCAAAAGCCAATGTGTGCTTCTTTTACCGATATATTTAACGATATCTTTTGCATTTCTAATCCAAACAACGTCAAACTCTGCACTTACTCGTGCCTGTAGCAAGACACCCGTCAAGTTTGAAATCCATCGGACTAACGGTTCGAGAGATATGCGAATAACAGATATGCCCGTGCAAAATCTGTTTTTGTGTGTTTTTAGTAATTGTTGGTTTGGAATGTTTGAGTTGCTGAATAGCCTAGGCTACTATTACGCAGGAGCCTAAACTCGGAGAAAACGATAATGTTAAGCTCACCAGAATAAAATATAATATTCAGAAGTAAACAGTGTAGCTGACTTACAGATTCAGTTAACATCCACAAATGAATAAGCGTGACGATTCAGGGAGCAGCTACACAGTGAACTCCGAGAAAAAGCTACGCTTGAGCAAACAGTTTGTGAATAGGCTACTACAAATGATGGCCGTGAATAAAATATAATTTTCAGATTGAAAAGGAAAATCGCCGGTGCAACACATCAGTCACTGGTTTGTACCTCAAATAAATGGATTACTAAGAAGATTTATGTGTTGCACCGGCGATTTTCCTTTTCTGCCTTGTCTTGTCCTGCCCTGGTTGCACCGGATTGTTTGGGAATCACAGTAGCGCAGCAAGCCTTCCTTCTCATTTTGAAATAATATTCAGATATTTTTAAACCCCAACCCTCTAATGTCAGAATGTTTATTTTTAAATCACAACCTTCTAAACATCATCTAAACATCTTCGATGTGTGCTTCTTTTACACAGATATGCGAATAACAGACACACACAGACGTTTCTGTAATTTATAGCCTATGCGTGTCTGTGTATTGGCTATATTATATTTATATATACTGTATATTATACGTGTGTACACTGTATATTTTGTATATTTTGACAGTATGTATGTGCAAAATCAGTTTGTGTGTGTTTAGTAATTGTTGGTTTGGTGTGTTTGAGTGCTTATTGTTTCAATTACACAGCAAAAGTTTAGTGACATTATATATATATAACATATATAACTAACTGACAACTAACTACTTCTGAATAACTACAATAAGCTGATTTCACACAGCCGCCATTTTGAAATCGAAAGCGAGGCTCCGGTGGGAAGAACCCCGGAAGTAAAGATAAACAACAATGCCTTGGACTACCAACCTGAAGCTGCTGCTGCCGCGATTTACACTATTGGATGTTAATATCCAATATAGGATAGTTCCTGCTTCTTTTTTTACCTTCTAAAAAAAATATATTTATAAATGAATTTCACTGTATATAGTCTAAAGTATGAAAGAAATGTATGTACATTTTTAGAATAACTAATTTTTACATTAAACACAACAATACACCATCGCATTCGCGATCTCCTGTGATTAAATTCGACACTTCCAGTTTTCTTCCAACCGGAGCCTTGCTTTCGATTTCAAAATAACGGCTGCGTGAAATCAGCGTATATTCAGAGGTAAACAGTGTAGCTGACTTAATGTTTAGCTGACAGAATGTTTATTTTTAAACCACAATTTTTAAACCACAACCCTCTCTAATGTCAGAATGTTTATTTTTAAACCAGAACCCTCTCTAATGTCAGAATGTTTATTTTTAAACCACAACTTCAATGTGTGCTTCTTTTACCGATATATTTGACGATATCTTTTGCATTTCTAATCCAAACAACGTCAAACTCGGCACTGCACTTACTCGTGCCCGTAGCAAGACACCTGGCAAGTTTGAAATTAATAGGACTAACGGTTCGAGAGATATGCGAATAACAGACAGACACACACACAGACAGACAGACGTTCCTGTAATTTATAGATAGATAGATAGATGTTTCATATACTAGTATATAACCGAAGCTATAGATTGTGAATTTAAACATTTCTCGTTCTTAGTGTTTTTTAGTTAGCTTACATAGTAGCATAGCATCCAGCTATCCGATGAGCTTGCTAGCTGAGCTTTACCCGAGCTTATACTGCCTTAACGTATTCACAGCAATTCGTAATGAAATTATAATTATGTCATTATTTTTATCGTAATAATCAGCACAATATGTTGTACAAATTTTGTTATTAAAAGAACCATGTAGTTTCAAGAGAACAGATTTAGATCAGGCATACTACTGGCATACTAATGGGGTCCTAAGCTGGGACCCATCACTTCAGTCGGACCCAACACACTCCAAAGGTTGGAAAAATTCAACCTTTAAGGACACCAATTTTCTTTGTGAATGAATAATGTATCGTAAATAAATACATGTTCTTCCTTCCACCGTACCTAGATTGGCATGGGGTACTTTCCATAAGATCATCTCTCTATGCAAATCAAACCAGCTATTAGGCTAACTGAAATAATACCATGCTAATCTCTAGGTATGGTGAAGGGAATGTGATGATGTGGGGCTTTTTTAATTCCAAAGGTCAAGGGAACTTTATCAGGATGCATAGTATCCTGGATCCATGAAATAACTGGCCTTTAAAAATAAAAATCTGCCTGACTCCATGGGAATTTAACATAGGGGTGTCCTGAATTATGTCCGGTATTTTAAGGAAGAACATTTATTTATTTATTTATTTATTTATTTATTTATTTACGATACATTATTCATTCACAAAGAAAATGTGTGTCCTTAAAGGTTGGAATTTTTCTAATTTTTTTAAATTAAGGCATTAAGATCAATTTCCATATATATATACCATTTTATATATACAATTTTTTTTATTTTTTTTTTTATAAAAATGAATATCCCCCAGGGGTTGATCCCCTTGATTCGGGGGATTTACTCTGGCGTTTAAATGTTTGTTATGTCCCAAAAAAAAAATTTTAGTGTGCATGTTGCCAATTATGTTCCCTGTGACATTGATTTATATTTGGTGCACAGGACCCACTAAAAGGTCGGCCCGAGCTTCCAGCATGTTCTGTCTGTAAACGGCTCTCCTGAAACCACCCGCACAGCTCTTTGCTTTGAAGTCCCTGCATCCTGACAGTAGAGTGCCTGTGCGAGGACCAGGACTAAAATGTGTTCATTTTTTTCGGCAGATAGCCCAGCGACCTCCCTCTATGTTCCTAATTAAACTTACGGCTAGTCCCTCAGTTCCTCCACATGCATTGTTGAGTGTTCGATGCCACCGTGGGTAATCCTTTGAAAAGAGGCTTAAAGATTTTCAAGGGAGTCTTCTTCAAACTAGCCACCATCACCTTATCCGCACTCTCATGGTGATGGGGATAAATGAATTTCTGGAACAGCCTCGGCTCAAGTGTGCACACACACACATACACATGCAGATGTGATTTTCAAACAGAGATCATTACCATAGTGCATTTCACCGACTCTCTGCACAACGCATTTATTGAACTCAAAGAAAGCTGAGCTAGTGAAAAACGAGAAGAATGAGTTCATTAAGATCACAAAATGTTCAGAGGAAACAAATGCAGATGACCCTTGAACCGAGAGGGAAATTACCAGATGGCCTTTACCCCCGGCTCAAACTAACAGATGATGGCTGATGACACTTAATGTTGGGGGAAAAAACTTGCCAATACAGAGATACACAAAGATGAAATATAATCCAAAACGGCTTCACATGTCAGTTTATGCACATGGCCAAGGCACAGGGATTTAAGAAGTCCGTCATTGTGAAATATTGAAGGCCATTCATGTGAAACTCAAACGCAGTAATGTGTATTAAGAGTAGCACTTAAGATATGGAAGATGTTTTCACAAATAATACACGAATTAATTCATATGGGACTGAGCAAAATGTCTCAAACAATAAAACAAACAATATTATTGATATTTAAAGCCACTTTAGTAAAGTTTTTTCAATGCTTTTATCCGCCACAAAAATATGTCTTTATTTGAGGTTTTTTTTAAGGATGCAAATTGAGAGATTATAAAATGTATTGATATCAAACAATATTGGATGTTTAATTGCGCATGCTCATTTTTCCTATCGTAACGATCACCAGTGAGAGTGCCCGGAATAACCATCAGAGGGCACTCCAACCCGGACAATCACCACACATCCACAACTACATTTCCCATAATCCTTTGTCCAGACTAATCAGCCATGATCACTTTCACCTGTATGTCTTAACTTGTTTAGCTCACACCATATAAGCCTGGTTTTCACATTCATTCCCTGCAAAGTCTTGTTTAGTGTTACACTGCAATTTTGAGCATTCTCCCTGGTTTCATGTCTCTTGGTTTTTGGATTTCTTGCCTGTTCCATGGATTACTCTTTTGCCTGTGATCCCTGCCTTTTTGTGTTTGTTTGTATGGACTGCCTGCCTGTGTTTGACCCTGCCTGTGCTTTGGATTACCCTGTTCAATAAATAATATTATTATTTATTTTATATATTTCCGATTTTACAAGCAAATTGGCTTGTAAAAAAGATTCCAAAACCGGCTGCCGATTTATTTTGTAGTATTTTCTCTGCTGGCGCATCTCTGTTCTCCTCTTTGCGTCCGTCTTCTTCTGCATGTCCTGTTTCTGGCTTGTGTTAGCCTCCTGCTTACAGACTTTATTTTATTTTATTTCCACACATATTACATTTAAGGAAATGAAATGCAGTTTGTGTGCAAGTCCAGAATAGAGATCGGCCAAAAAAACAAAACAAAAAACACGTTATGTGTTCCGTCGACCAGTGCATCTCTATATGAAATATTTATAAACACTGTGTAAAATGCCCAGATGTTATTATGAAGAAGGCTGAAACAGAAGGACCTGTGTAAATAGCTGTTTGAACATGGCTCTTCAGCGAGATCTATTAATCGCATTCATGAGAATGAAACTCAGGCAGGAGGAAAGAGTCCTAAACAGCCTGTTCTATTAGAGCACAACAAGACAGGAGCACAACTCCAGATGTCTCGCGCTCTCAAAGGGACAGAGATACGGACAGAGTAAATGAGTGGGAGAGAGGGAGAAGAAGAAAGAGGGATAGGAAGAGACTGAAATCACAGATGGTTTCGAGGCCCGCTGGGATAAGGAATTTAAGATGAGTAGTTTTCCAACACTTCAGAAAACACTTTTCAAAACTAGAAGTGAGCCACACACATGGAAGGCTTTGTGAATATCATCAAGGGCATCAGTGTCTCTCATGATTGTGTCATTACAGCCATAGATCAGGTGTAGGGGCATCTGACCAGATGATTTGGCTGGCAGGCTTGTTTATTATACATGTGAATATAAAAAGATAAGTACATAAAATAATCATAATTTCTGAGGATGTTCAGTCTCTTTATACATTTTATAATCATGCGCTCTAGTCGCAATCTTCCATATGAAATATAAAACATGTTTCCCTGACCTGACTCCATTATGTATTAGAGGCGGGAAACTGTGGATTGATTTCTGTGTATTGTGTTTCAAATTGATTCATAGATTTATAAAACGGTGCATGTAAAACAAGCCCCAAAGGACCTGGAAAGCATTTTTTCTTGCCATATGGTGTTTATGGGACATGAAATACTCTTGGGAAGTTGAAATGTCCTGCAGAGTGATACTGCATTCAAAAGCATTTTGATAATTATTTTATAATTAATTGTTAAGCATAATAATTGAGACTGCATATGCATATTTGTTTTTTATATATTCAGCCATTTTCAAGTGCAGGACCATGTAAAATAAACTTAAAGGTGTATCAAATATAGGATTTTCATCACATGGCTCTCAGTAATACTTAATTATGGCTTGATATTGCTATAGATATTGCTGTCTGCAAAGAAAAGTCAAAGGATATAGTGTCATTGTGGCAATGAAACATGCCTTAATGGACAAAGATGTGGGTGTTTAACAAGTAGACCGAGGGTAACCTATAGCAGTCTGTGGCTGGGCAGGAAACAGGAGGAGAACAAATCTCCGGAGACCATCACCACACAAAAGCACTTAAGAAAAGATATGAACTAAATGCCCAAGAAAAGTGTGTCAGAGGCTGTCTGAGAACTGGAGAAACGCTCCTGACCTACTTACAGAGAAGGATGGAAGAGATATGTACACATACACAGAGATGGCTCTTTCCCTTCTACTGTTACATGAGAATCTGGGGTCCACTTCATGGACCTCTCTTTGATATTCTTAATTAATTTGCCATGAAATGTATGTTACTTTCAAGATGTATATAATATAATATAAAATAATACAATATATATCTAGAATAGTATCTAAATATATTTTCCACATCATATATACTTTTTATATAATTAAAATGTGTGAAATAATTTAAATATATATATTTTATAAAAATATTGTTTAATATATGAATATATCTAACATATTTAAAGCAATATTTAAACAATCGATGATATCAAAATAATTTTTTTTCCCCCTCCCATTTTAGTTGCCCCATGTATCCCGTTTAAAAAGTGGAATAAAAAAATAAACCTGTCTCGGATAATGAATATACCTTCCGGAAAACAGCCTGCGTTGCAAGAACACCCAGCCGCCTCCTCCATGTATGACCCACATGCCCGAGAGAGCTGAATTAGCACCATCTGCTAATGATCAGCAGCCTTTGGTTCCCATCCTGCTGTAACATACAGTGAAATGGATTAGAGCAGTAAAAGCACATATAATGCATGTTTGTGTGTGCCCAGCCTCATGCTGAGCTAAGCTCCTTAGGTGGAACGTTTACCCCGGGGACTTCATGTTCAACTAATAGCCTCCATGCCAGAAGGGGTCACTCTGACACTATCAATAACCTGTTCTGAGATGTCTTTACTATCCGAATTGTTACCCCCTCTCTCTCTCTCTTTATCCTGAATCTGCTGTTTAAGGCAGCTAGTGCCTCTGGAACCTGCTGGACGGCAATTTGCATTTTGAACAGTTCATTCTTCGCTTCGGGTAACCACATGTTCGCCTGTATCTATCTCCAAAAAAATGTCTGTCCCTCTTCTGTAATGGGATGGCATGCAGGCGATAACGCAGATGGAATTCTACGCTTGTGTATTAAACTGGAACTGAATGAAACACAAATGAAATGAACTGAATTTCAAAGGAGTTTGTCTCAGCAGATGAGTAATAACAACTTCTAAAAAAGAAAGTCTCAGAGGAACAACATGCTGAGATGATAGTTCTGGAAAGCTTATGGAAATACATCTTTGCCCTTTCCCCAGGCCCTGTTCATGAAACATTAATGTCAGTATGTAGATTCACCACCTGGCTCTCTTCATTAGGGTAGTGTAGCATTGCACCGAATTCAGGATGCCTATATATGCGAGTCACTGCATTTAGAGAAGGAAAAGCATTGAGCCACCTTAAGATGTACAGTACTTCGTGACCTGATTTTTATGTGCTGCGAATCCATGGACTGATGAGCAGGCCTTCACGAAATCAGAGCCCGCAAAAAAAATTCAGATTTCAAAGAGAATTTTATCATCTACAAAGTTCTACACATCCTTCGTGCATATTTGTTTACTAAACATTTCCTTCACCAGAAAGGAAAATGTGGGGAAAAGTATATTGGAACAGATATTGGAAGTGGGACATTCCTGTTATGGAGTAGCTTTTTTTAGATAAATATGTTATGATTTATCTACACATTTCCAAAAAGGAACTTTACTATTTACACAATGATAAGATAATTATCAAGAAGGATCATACAAGGATGGAAACAAAGAGCTAAAGTCATTGCTCAGTGAAGTATCGGGAGTTAGCTTGCATGAAAGTGACAGCTTGAAGGTAGTTTTGATATTTTCGATATATGTCATTAATTTGGTTGAAATGTCATTTTTATCGAACATGATGTAGTAAGAGTGACAAATCAACTAAACATCAAAATATTGCTGAAGTTTCTGCTGTTGTTTTTATCACCAAATACTGCATGATGTCACTTTCAGGAGGATGATGTCATAAAGGAATATTCTTTTAGGGATTTTACAGAATATTGGAAAGTGAAATTGAAAAAAAAAAAAAAAAAAAAAAAAAATGACCAAATAGAACTTTTCCAAAGGGTTGGAACGTTTTCTTTAGAGAAAGGAGGGGGGAAAATAATATATATAGGCCTATATATATTTTCATGTTAAAGGTAAAGAAATGTGGCAAAAATGGCAACAACCTCTCAAACCAAAGTTCTGCAACAAATTCACGCAATGTTCATTGTGATACATGAAAATAAGTCCATCTTAAAAAAATTTGATTCTACTATATTGATGGCGGGGATCAAACGTTCTGCATAGTGGAAAGCAATGCTAAATGAATGCTATAGGGTTTCTCCAAACCTGTGGGACATATTATGGTTCTTCACGGGCCATTTTGATAAGACACGTCTTTGAGCCTGTCAACATCTCTATCTGTGCTGCTTCTCTGCTGAATTTTGTTCCCATACTTACTGACACCCAATGAGCGACTGTTATTCACCCTCCGGCAACACCACGCTGTGTCTGTGTTTGCGGCTGTCAGTCTCATCGCTCTCGTGTAAAGCTGTGGCTTCTGTTTCTGCCTGAACCTGTAAATCAGTGGGAGCCAAGTGCCTGCCGCCGCGCGCCTACATGACATCAGTAATGGGAACATCCATATCTGTCTATATGTCTCTTTCCACCTTAACGCTGTTGTATTTGCTCTTATCTGGAATAGCTTAGATTCCCCGCAGCTACAGTGGCCACCCTTGCGCTGCCAACGGTTTTCCTTTTGTGGCTCGTTCCTCTTGTTTTTCCTGTTGTTGTGAAATGGAAAAAGACTATAGTGTGATGTCATCGCTCTATTCACGTGAAGAAGAGTAATATTATGCCACCGTTTGGTTAAGGTTTCCCAAGTCAGACAGTACAGTTTGCCTATGTAAATTCCCCTTTATGCAAATGTCTGCCGTTTGCCTTATCACAAAGCTGGCCAAGGGAGAGCTCCCTATTGAAGGGGGAGGAACTGCCTAAAGCTTTTCACAAAACTCTGTGTGAGGCATTAACAAAACACAAATGCAAATTTTCCATGGGTCTCAGCTGGAGAGTCCAAATGTGCCTCAGAATGTGCACAGTGGGCCGCCCTGTGTAAACAATATAAATAAATGCTCTTGATAAATGTTCTCACCACTGGCGAAACCGGCCTGTGACAACCACACAAAACAGAATACAGGACTGGAGCATCCAAGTAGGAAGCAATTAAATCCTGTGTCCTGCTGGGCGGATGGAAAGTCGCCCTTTACAATAAAGAGACAGGGAATGAAGAGAGAAGATACCACTAAATGTAAATGCCATGGCAACCTCGAGCAGGAGCGACGCAATGTTTCCCTAAATGGATGGCATTCCCGAGACAGGCAGTCTGAGATCTGTAAATATTCAATTGGAATGTTCTACTCTGGCTTCTGTTATATTTTAACATCATAACAGTAATGTGGTAAGGCCTACTTTGTAGCTTTGTTCAAAATTAACTAAATTCAATACATCATCATTGTAATAGCCTAGTTACTTATATTTTAGACCTGACAGGTCTTGTCATATTTATAAGTTGGCTTCTGGCTTCTTTGACACGTGTAGGATATAGAGCGAAAATGGCATAAATTAGTTGTCACAACGAGCTAAAAAGGCTGACAATTTCTTAAAAGGAAAGTTCACCTAAAAATGACAATTCTATTAACATTTACTCACCCTCAAGTTGTTCCAAACCTGTATGAATTTCTTTCATATGCTGAACACAAAAGAAGATATTTCGAAGAATATGGGTAACCAACAGTTGACGACTTACATACACGGTGCGAACTACGGGTGAGCTAGGGGGAGCTCGACTCCCCTTAATAAGACATGGGCTCCCCTGAAAACGTGATTCGTGAAATATTGGGGGGTCTCAAAAATATTGACAATGTTCTATTTTGACGTGCAATTTCAGTTTTGTGTAATGTGATCATCGTGGAGTATTATGTGTAAAATAGCAAAAATATCATTCATTCATGCATGACGGCGATTTAAACCTAATTCACTTCAATAAAGATAACTATAGGCTACATGCTATTCTTGTCATGAGCATCAAGGTGTGGTGGCGCTGCGGTGCAAATTCCAATCATGTTTAGTAGCCTACATGTTAACTCAAAGATTCGTAGAAAAAAATATTAACGTTGGAGGCAATTGTTCTGCGCGTGAAATCCTTGAAATCCATTCTGTGTTAAGGTAAGGCAGGGGTGTCCAAACTCGGTCCTGGAGGGCCACTGTCCTGCAGAGTTTAGTTCCAACTTGCCTCAACACACCTGCTTATAAGTTTTTAGCATGCCTAATGACCTTCAACAGCTAATCAAGACCTTGATTAGCTGTTTCAGGTGTGTTTAATTGGGGTTGGAGCTAAACTCTGCAGGACAGTGGCCCTCCAGGACCGAGTTTGGACACCCCTGAGGTAAGGCATGTTATTCCCAATTATGTGTTGTGGCTGGGTTGTTATAGTTCTGTGTGACTCTCGATGTCTTAGGCCTAATTGAACGGAGGAATTATGGTATTCTTCTGTAGCCTGACGAGTAATTTAACCCTTGCTCAAGTGAACTCAAAGACAGCCTATTTATAGACTATGTGTGGATGGTTGTTTTCTGTTTGACTTATCAATTGTCGATAAAGTATATTAGGGTGAATCCTGTACATAGTGCTTGCATATTGCATACACGTGTAGCTGTTATCTTTGGAAGTAATTGAAACGAATGGGTTTCATAGCGCAGCGCCGCATATCCCGCGTCCGGTCTGAAAGGCGCTTCAGTTTTCGGCACGCGCAAAGTGCACGAAGGGCTCCCCCAAAGGACACGGTATAGTTCGAACACTGCTTACATAGTATGGGAAAATATACTATGGAATTCAGTGGGTGAACTACCTTTAAATAGGCTAACCAAGCTTTAACAACATAAGGGTATCACTTCAGCTGATGACGATTTGAAGTGACGCGCTCGAGCGATGAAGGATATTCAATATACAAATCAGCTTTCCTTCGATTCCTTCGTCCCCATTTTCTTTCCTAACATCCTTTCCTCGAATTCTTAGAAAAGTGGAGCTGAGACGCGATAAAATGAAGCGAGTAAAGGAAAAGAGGATGCACAAATAAGAAATGACAATCACCCCATATGTCTAGTCTAAATCCAAATGTAATTTTCAAGTGAAGAAATTTAGACCCGCTCCGAGTCCGGACTCCGGATAGCAACATCCAGTTGAACTTATCATTCTTTTGAGCCGATTCTTTTCGGTGAACTGGTTCATTGCACTGATGCAATTGCTGCAGTTAAAGGGTTAGTTCACCCAAAAAATGAAAATTATGTCATTAATGACTCACCCTCATGTCGTCCCAAGCCCGTAAGACCTCCGTTCATCTTTGGAACACAGTTTAAGATATTTTAGATTTAGTCCGAGAGCTTTTTGTCCCTCCATTGAAAATGTACGTACGGCACACACTCTTTGTCCAGAATGGAAATAAAGACATCATCAAAGAGGTCCACGTGACCTCAGTGGGTTAGTTAGAATTTTTTGAAGCATCGAATATACATTTTGTTCCAAAAATAACAAAAACGATGACTTTATTCAGCATTGTATTCTCTTCCAGTTCTGTTGTCAATCCGCGTTCACGAGGCCAGTGACGCTGCTGACGTAAGATGCTGCTGACGTGTTATCTGGTGCGTCCGTGTATTCGGGTTCAAATAAATATGTCTGGTTAAAAAAAAATGCAAGTCTTCCCCTGTGTCGAAATCCTTAGACATGTTTGCGAAGATTGTTTTGTTTACAGCGTGCGTCTCCCTCAGACTGTAACCGAAGCTCGGGCGCACCAGATACACGTCAGCTCGTCTTACGTCAGCGGACTCATGAATGCGGATTGACAACAGAACCGGAAGACAATACAATGCTGAATAAAGTCGTAGTTTTTGTTATGTTTGGACCAAAATGTATTTTCGATGCTTCCAAACATTCTAACTAACCCACTGATGTCACATGGACTACTTTGATGATGTCTTTATTTCCATTCTGGACAAAGAGTGTGTGCCGTACGTACATTTTCAATGGAGGGACAAAAAGCTCTCGGACTAAATCTAAAATATCTTAAACTGTGTTCCAAAGATGAACGGAGGTCTTACGGGCTTGGGACGACATGAGGGTGAGTCATTAATGACATAATTTTCATTTTTGGGTGAACTAACCCTTTAACAACTCACTGATTCAACGATCCACTTGGAGCGTGTCTCTTTAACGAATCACTGAACCGGGAGTAATATTATCCTTAAAGGGATAGTTCACCCAAAAATGAAAATTCTGTCAGTATTTACTCACCCTCATGTTGTTCCAACCCTGTAAGACCTTCGTTCATCTTCGGAACACAAATTAAGTTATTTTTGATTAAATCTGTTCACTCCTCCAAAGGCTTCTAAGGAATTGACAATTGCCAGCCCCGAAAAGTTATTAAAGATATCATTAAAATAGTCCAAGTGACAACAGTGGCTCAATCTTAAGTTTATCAAGCGACGAGAATACTTTTTGCGCGCAAAAACAAACAAAAATAACGACTTTATTTCAACTATTCATTTCCTTCTCTGTGGGCCTCTAGTCAGTTAACGTAGTGTGATAGCGTAGTGCTATGTCACACGTAGGCTCACTATTGGCCGATGCTGGTCATGAGTAGGGCTGGGTATTGGCAAGGCCCTCACGATACGATACATGGGTCACGATACGATATATCACGATACGATACGATACATATTGTGATATATTGCAATATATTTTTTTTTAAATCCAAAATGTAAAAAAAAAAATAGAGCTGAATATACAACTTGCTATGTACCACCTGGGGTATTTAGGTATGTGTATCACATTATATTGATAACTCAGCAGACAAAAAACTTATATTCCAATTTATTCACAAAGGTATTTGCATTGTACAGTCACTGAACAGTGAACACACTGAAATGTGAAATGAAGTGCATATCACTAAAAACTAAAAATGTAGATGCCACAAAAATTATATAAAAATAAAGTGCATCAAGTAAACAAATTTATAAAACTGAAATAGTATGTTGTAACTTGTAAAAAAAAAAGTGCATTAAGTAAATGTACATAAACTCAGAAATTATTACATTTTAAGTATCCAATGTGAGTAACTTTACAGGTCTTGAGGAACTTTAGGACTCCCGCTAACTTCTGAGACATTGGCCGTATATGAGAGACAACTGGATGCTACATGGAGGCCGGTGTCTGCGCGCGAGAGAGCCTGGTGTCTGCGCGCGAGAGAGCCTGGTGTCTGCGCGCGCGAGAGACCGGTGTCTGCGCGCGCGAGAGACCGGTGTCTGCGCGCGCGAGAGACCGGTGTCTGCGCGCGCGAGAGACCGGTGTCTGCGCGCGCGAGAGACCGGTGTCTGCGCGCGCGAGAGACCGGTGTCTGCGCGCGCGAGAGACCGGTGTCTGCGCGCGCGAGAGACCGGTGTCTGCGCGCGCGAGAGACTGGTGTCTGCGCATTAGAATGCGTGCGCTCTTTTAGACACACATTAGGATATTTTTTTTAAAATATCGATACACTATCGTGAAAAAAAATATCGCGATAGTTAGCTGTATCGATATTTTTGCACAGCCCTAGTCATGAGGGTGATGCGTGTGACGTACAACAACAGAAGCTTACGCTATTATACTAATGAACTGAGTCAAGGCCCACAGAGAAGGAAATGAAGAGTTGAAATAAAGTTGTTATTTTTGTTTTTTTTGCACACAAAAAGTATTCTCGTCGTTTGATAAACTTAGGATTGAGCCACTGTAGTCACTTGGACTATTTTAACGATGTCTTTAATAACTTTTCGGGGAACAAGTGTCAATCCCTTAAGAAACCTATGGAGGAGTGATCCAGCTCTCAGATTTCATCAAAAATATCTTAATTCGTGTTCCGAAGATGAACGAAGGTCTTACGGGGTTGGAACAACATGAATGGTGAATGTGGGTGAGTAAATACTGACAGAATTTTCATTTTTGGGTGAACTATCCCTTTAAGTTCGATTGCACTGATTATTAAAGGGTTAGTTCACCCAAAAATGAAAATTATGTCATTAATGACTCACCCTCATGTCGTCCCAAGCCCGTAAGACCTCCGTTCATCTTTGGAACACAGTTTAAGATATTTTAGATTTAGTCCGAGAGCTTTTTGTCCCTCCATTGAAAATGTACGTACGGCACACACTCTTTGTCCAGAATGGAAATAAAGACATCATCAAAGTAGTCCATGTGACATCAGTGGGTTAGTTAGAATGTTTGGAAGCATCGAAAATACATTTTGGTCCAAACATAACAAAAACTACGACTTTATTCAGCATTGTATTGTCTTCCGGTTCTGTTGTTGATCCGCATTCACGATTCCGCAGTGACCCTGCTGACGTAAGACGCTGATGACGTGTTATCTGGTGCGCCCGAGCTTCGTTTACAGTTTGAGGGAGACGGGCGCTGTATTCAATCTATTCTACATTGTTTGTATTTTTGTATTGCTATATTTTTTTTTAAATGGTGCGTAGGTGTGCATGTCGCGGATGTCCTAATCTCCAGATAACACGTCATCAGCGTCTTACGTCAGCAGGGTCACTGCGGAATCGTGAACGCGGATCAACAACAGAACCGGAAGAGAATACAATGCTGAATAAAGTCGTAGTTTTTGTTATGTTTGGACCAAAATGTATTTTCGATGCTTCCAAACATTCTAACTAACCCACTGATGTCACATGGACTACTTTGATGTCTTTATTTCCATTCTGGACAAAGAGTGTGTGCCGTACGTACATTTTCAATGGAGGGACAAAAAGCTCTCGGACTAAATCTAAAATATCTTAAACTGTGTTCCAAAGATGAACGGAGGTCTTACGGGCTTGGGACGACATGAGGGTGAGTCATTAATGACATAATTTTCATTTTTGGGTGAACTAACCCTTTAATTCATTATAATGACAGGTATTTTGAGCAAGATAATGTAGAATATCAAATAACAATGAATAAAAAATAAATCAATGAACGATAGTTCTATAGATATTTGCGTGCATTCGTATGCAAATCAGATCATTTCATCAATCTTTCTTCAACTCAAGTAGCTACAGGATTTATACTTGGTCCACCACTGTCCATTCCGAATGTGGTATTATGCAAAATCAAATCATAAATGCAGTTACATTCCCTGAAGGCCCTCACATGCACACACGCCCAGAACTGAATCCAATATCCTCAGGTAGGACATGGTGTTTTCCTTGAGCAACCTTGGTTAAAAGCGTTCATGTATCTTTCATTCAAATCTTTCCCACTATACTGAAGATCACCTTGCCCCAAGCAAAGACTCACTCATTCAGAACAATGCCTAAGATGAAAATACCTCTTCTTTCCTTTCATTTTGTTCTCTTTTTTGTGTGCCTTTTGGCATGCATTGAAGACAGGAATATGCAATTGAGGACTTTTACTTCAATAAGACTGTCTGTTTCAAAAATATTAATTTTCAGTATGCATTTTTCAGCAGGGGAGACATGGCATTGATAGACTGATGCCAGAATGCAAGACAGCTTAGAGGAAGATTCATCTTGTTCATCCATGACCTTTACTGCTGTGTGCTCTGATTTGCAGATATATTCAAACTGACATAAAGTTCAGAGTCAACAATGCTGCAGAACAAACTCTTGAAGGATGAGGCAGGTATGTTGTGACGCTGCGCTAAACTGCAGTACATTACTTGGACTTTTGAGTTTCAGAAGCAAAAAAAAAAACTTCTTGGAACTGATGTGTCTGGTTATTTAGTGCCATTTCTGAGTTCTAGAAGTTTGTGGGCTTCAGCATCAGTGCTTCTCATGCGCTCGCTGCCTCATGGGAAAAAAGTCACCAAGTCAGCTTCTCTTACAGGGTAACCCTTAACACACTTTTGTACTCTGAAAACTGAAATCAGTGTTGTACTTCCTGTCAGACATGTTTTATCCTCTACTCTAACAGATAGGTGTGCACTTAAGCCACATACAAAATAAAGTGCTTTTGGGAAGATTTTAAACATTCATGATGTCAAGATGGAGGAAGCAAAGGGGGTGGGGTGGGGGGGATGGAGGTTATTGGTACGTTACAAACAGTCAGCTTTTGCACATCAGTCACTGTGCTTTGAACGAAATGTGTGTGTGTGTGTGAGGCATCACACAATGGTTGATCAGCAAAGACGGCTTGGCAGTGCGGCTGCTTCATTTCCAATTACATGCTTTGTTGGCAAGGCAACCAGGTCACCCTCGGGAGACGACAAACAAAGTTACCTTCAGCTGCCTTGGGCAAGATTTGAATTCTCCCTACGTACTCCTGTGCCCCAGAAAGAGAAATATATTTGCCATTATAGTCAGAGCAGATGTCTAAAGTTTTAGTTTCTTAGTTCTGATGACTCAGATGACAAAAACAACAAATTTGCAGGTAACTTGCAATTTTATGTTTCAACCACAGATGGCGATAGAGAAGTTGCAGTTCGGTAGTGCAACGCTTTGTCATTCTGGCTTCTATTTACCCCAGACAATCATATGGTAGCTACTCTAGCAAATTATGTGGACACCTCAATCCATTTGTGCTTTGTTTAATTTCAAAATCATAGACACTAATATGAATATAGCCATACCTATTGTTGTTTTAACAGCTTTTATTCTTATGAGAAGGCTTTCTGCTGGATGCTGGAACGTGACTTTGGATATTTGTCAGGTTCTGACAAACTGGGATGGCATCTTACTACAAAGTTTGTCTAAGAAGATAGCATGGCTTAATTTTATTAATGTATGTTAGCAATGTGTGTAGCCGCAATTGGCAATCCTGTTAAGTAGAAAAGGTTTCTACCTTTGGAAGTGTAGTGTGTGTCACTTTATTTCCTATTTTACAATTTCAGCCCCTCTGTCTCCCCCTAAAACCATCTACGAATAGTTTAAAAAGCATGTATTCACTATTGAACAGCAAATGGAGATAGATCAAAAGAATTTATTAAGGCTTACATGTAGCCTTTGATGCCCTAGTTCATTATTGCTACTTGTTAGGGACAAATGTAGGGCGGACCTAAAGCAGAGCCCAGAGGCACTCCAGATTCAGGTAAAGTGTGTCTGTGTAGCCTATCTTCATATATCCATTACATTTGACAGTCTAGGTACATCATACTGAATCTAAAGGAGTAATAACAAGCATCAAGGGCGCTAAACAGGCATATGCACCCATTTAGGGCACTTCAGTTACGGTTACAGTACCAAACATACAAAGGATTCAATTCAGTATATGATTAGGCTGGACTGATTCTCCAGCTTAATGTGGTTTTTCAGTCTTCAATCAAGTGTTGTGGTTTTTCTATGATATGTAACAAAAGATATGGCTTTGCTATTTGCACAAGAATCAAATTTATAGCTAAAGCATAGTTTTCATATGGCACATGCGGATAACTGCAATCTTTGAATTCACATCCGTCATTTATCTTGATGCCAAGCAGTCAAGCTTTCTAATCACAGGAGTGTTTGATTTCTTTCCCAGAGGCAGTGCGATTGACTCACTCAGCAGTTTTCCTCAAAGTTGTGGTTGGACCTGAACATTTTTGCTGAGCCTTCTTGGTGGCACTGTTATGTGAAGAATACCACAGAAGTACTGGACTATAAAGCACCACACTACAAAACACTCAGTGTAAAACAAACTGATTGTGAGTAAAACCACATGTTTGTGGTCTGAGAATAATGTGTGATTATTGTGCTTTTATCTTTTCAATTTGTGCAGTAATCTATGATTTGCAGGCATGCTTACATAATTGCAACTCCAATTTTCCCCAGATCTTCACAGTAAGAACATCATGGCTTGCCTGACATCACTAATAAATTAAACCGCTGATACATAAATGGTGTGCATCAGCTGACATTCACTGACCTTCACTTGAACCCTGCGGCAAAACCTGAACCGTGGCTTTTTAATGATGTTAATAATGTAACATGCATGTATGTGTGCTCAACCACACATGGTTAAAACAGGAATTCATATGCATGAGAAAACATAATGCAATGCAAAAGTCTCTGAAAAGATTCTGACTTGTATCTCCAATCAAATTCCAATAAAAACTTCCACCTCTTTTGGTAACAAATTCTTCATAGAGGAAAAATATATACCAAAAAAAACCAAAAAAAAAAACCCAACAACTTTCATCGCTTGGTGGCTCTTTAATATGGAAGTGTATTTCTGCCACATAATAAAAAAAAATCATGATTTTTGGTAAATCATAATTATGACAAAGTCGATAAATTAATTCGATAAATTACATACTAAGTAATTTATGAAAAGAAAATTCAAAATCATGACACATTGTAAAAAAATTGTAAAAAAAAATATAAATATGAGATAAAAAGTGATATTTATTTATGACAAGTTGTCACATAAAAGCAAATGAGTGACAAAATAAATTATTAAATTATTATAATTTAAACTTTTTTTCATAACATAATTTTTTTGTCAAAATTAGGTCTTTGTCATAATTGTATCTCATAATTGTGACTTAGTACCACATCATTTCAGTGTTTTATGTCAATTATGATTACCAAACCTTTAAAATAACTGCAATAATAAAAAAACAGTTTTCAAAAGATTTTCCTCTGGTGCATTACATGTCTGAATATGTCTCTTTTCCTGTTATCAGCAGGGGTTAAGTTTGGCCTTCCGGCACCTTTAATTCATCAGAATCACATTCAGTTTTTAGGGTTACCCACCTCCAAAATCCCAGTTTAACCCTTAGTCATTGTTCTATGCTCATGCAAAGATACAGAGACCAAGCTTGTTAAAAGGACCTTGGGTAGCACTTTAATTTACAGTCCTGTTTTGCATGTACATACTATATACCAATTGTAGTAATTAAAATAACTGGGTGGGTAATGACAAGGCACTAGTCCTGAACCTATCCCTAAACCTAATCTTAACCCATGTAGTTACCTTAAATGATTCAGTACTTTCTTGGTAAGTACACTGTAAGTACAATGAAAGTGCACATACTGTAAAATAAAGTGCAGCTGGATCTTGGAATGACCATCAATTGTACACCACACCTTCACCTTGTCAGTTCCCACAGGAGCAAAGGCACCTTGGTCCATGCCATCCATCACAACTAGGTCACATAAGAAGGTTGACATTTTTCCACTGGTTCCTCACAGATGTAGGGCAGTGCTGCCATTTCCATTCTCCTCAATCACAACCAGCGAAAGGAGAAATGTATTGATTTTTTGAGAGTTTTCACGAATAACACTCCTGAAATGGGTCATTGACTATTGCACATTTCAGCTCCCTGTGCATGTGTTCCTCCCCCTCAGCTTTTTATCCATCTCAATCTATCAAAAACATCACTACAGCCATAGATTTAAAATGTCACAACTCCTGAATTGCGTCGGATAGGTTGGTGGTTCTTGGCCGTGTTTCTTACCAGTGACATTGTGGAGAACTCAAGAGATGGTCACACTTTGTCATTCAGAGGTGCTGGTCTTGCACCCAGCTTCCAAAGTGTCTGATCAATAACACAAGCCAGTATTGATCTCGGTCCACGGGCTTTTAAAAGAAGCAAAGATGTGTATACAGTTCACAAGTTCATTTTAATAAATTAATGATTTAATATTTTAAATAATTAACATTTGCAGATTGTACATTGGACATCGCCCAACACAGTACCAAAATTAATAGTGTTCCTGAAATGTATTAATATTCATATAAACTTTAAAATAACTATCATGAACTGCCATTTGATTGGACATAACCATCAACAAACAAAAAAGCAAAATATGATGATCCCATTTATTGTGCAATTCTAACTACACATACTGTATATAATTGGCATTTTATTATTTGCATTTTTCTGCGGTATATAGCAGTGTTAATGAAATTCAACACAAACACCATATTAAAAGGACACAAGTCATACTTTATTGACATCCTAAACTTTATTTTACAAAGGTAAGCTTTTCATCCCAACCTCAACGAAAGAAATTTACAAAGAAATTAAAACATCTTTAAAAGGCCATAAAAAACAACATCCTGTCCTCTAGCAGCATCCAAACATCTGAACTTCCCAGAAATAAACCATTTTATGTTTACAGTTATCTCTCAGCCAAGCTATACACCGTACTGCTGACATGGTACACAAGTATACAAAGTACTGCCACATGGAGCCATTACTCTTTTTAGTGCAGAAAAGGAAAATACTCTCATTAAAATAACAATCTTAGGTTAAATAAGCTTAAATAAGAGGGCGAAGGTACAAGACACTTTTCTGAGGTACTTTACACCAACAAGCAGAATTTGGCTTTTATTTTAAGTGGTTTACAGGTGCTAGTCTGCATGTACTGGCCCATCCACACAGGTTTAACCGTTTAACGTCTGTTTTTTTGGGGGGGTAAAACAAAGCCAGTTTGACAGCCTACGGATCAAGAGCAGTCGGCATGGATTTTGTACGGACTCGGACAGTTAAATGGTTTAACGAAAACAACTGGGAGGAACAATCCTTTTACCATCAATAACATCAGGCACACAAAAGACTTTTTTTTTTCCACATAAAAGTTTTTGAATACAACCAAATCACACTCAGTGCTAATCTTATCGAACAATTCTGTGATTACGACATCAGCAAAATTATTGCTACAACATTTGTTTCAATGGGTTACTTACAAAAACGCATTTCAAAACAGGTATACAGCACACCAAGTCTTGGGGAGCTTTGGACACTAAGGAACGTTGCATATGGCTGGTCTACATTTTGACAAACGAATGGGTGGACAGCTACAAAGCCAGGATTGAACTTGAGTTACGACAGTAGCTTTCAAGATGTTATGCCCAAGGAACCAAAGATTTTTAGAAAGAAATCACAACTTATTGCATTACATTCACTTTCACGATCACGACGTGTTCGTACCCTTCGACTGGTCATAAACTATTTAATTTTTCCCTTCCAGCCCTTATCACATATTTAATTTCTTACTCTCCCTTTTCTCATTCACATTCTCATGTCCTGCCACCAACCTTGACGTAGTTTTTAGTGTGTTAGCATATTAGCTCTGCACACATTCACATTCAAATGCTGAAATTTCTCCTCTAACATCTTTTTTTCTTTTTTCTTCAGTATGCTGGACTAATTTTCCTTGGGTTATGTAGTTTGTGAAGCACAAGAAGGGGAAGTTATGGACTACTTCAGCTCAAGGTTTCTTGTCCATCGTGTTCAGAAACAACTCAGTAAATCTCCTCAGTTGCGCAGCTGCTGTCTGGCTCTCTTCATGTAGTCGAAGGTTGTCTTGACGAAGGTGTTGCACCTGTTCCTGGAGCATAGCCTTGTCTTCTTGCTCCTTTGAAGGATAATAACAAAGCATGTAATTACAAATAACTGCCTTGAGGTGAATGCTGCTAACAGTGCTTGTTCGGCTATGTTGCGGATTTGTTTAAGCATTGTGTTTGCCTGTTATTATGTTCGAGTCTCTTACCTTCCTTAGGTCATACTGCAACTGTCGGAGAATGAGCTCCAGCTGGTTAACCTTCCCAGTTAGCAGAGCAGGAGAACCTTCCCTGGTTAGATGAGAGAGAGACAGGAACAATCAGACAGAAAGGCACACAGATCAATAGATGTACATACAGATGTACAGACAGACGGATGGATAGATGCAGACAGACACAGACAAACAGACAGACAGATGGATAGAGAGATGGACATAGAGATAGATGGACAGAAAGATGACATATAGACAGACAGACAGACAGATAGATAGATAGATAGATAGATAGATAGATAGATAGACAAATGATAGACAGATGGTTAGATAGACCGACAGACCGATAGATGATAGACAAACAATAGATATAGTCTGAGACGGATAGATAAATGATAGACAGACAGATAGATAGATAGACAAACAAAAGATAGTCTGAGAAAGACAGACAGATGTAAAGATGATAGATAAATAGAGATAGATAGATATATGGATAGATGGATAGACAATTAATAGATATAGTCTGAGACAGATAGATAAATGATAGACAGACAGATAGACAAACAATAGATAGTCTGAGACAGACAGACAGACAGATAAATAGATGTAAAGATGATATATAGATAAAGAGATAGATAGATGGATGGATGGATGGATAGAGTTTAAGACAGAGACAAAAAGGCAGACAGATGATGGATAGATAAATCACAAAACAGACAGATGATGGATGGATGTTCTACTTCTGCACTTACCCTGCCGGTAGGGTTGAGGCAGCCACACATCCTACTCTTCTGCTCAGCTCCTCAGAGAGCTCCAGAACCTGTTTGGTCTGCTCTTCTTCAGTCAGGGAGCTCAGAGAGGTTCCAGTCTGATCTAAAAGAGAGGAAAGATTTATTCTGTTAGAAATCCAGGCTAAAACATCCATTATCTATGCAGGGCAGTAATAGCAAGGGACTGTGCGGTGTGCTGTGTACCTGCTTGTCATTTAATATAAGCAGCTGCACACTGTAAATCTACTATAAAACAACTGTTTATCACTCATCAGCACTGCACAGGACCAAAAAAACAAGACAAGCAGGAAATCCCCCGAGGCACAGAGGAAACAGGTGAAACATGGAACTTCATACTGCTTCACCTGAGGTGATTTACTGTAGGCTGATGTTCCAGGTAGGAGCTTCAAGCAACACCCAGAGAAAAGCTTATTAAATGCGATCCTCCTTTCCAAGGTGTTAAATCTAACTGTTAACCAGCTTCAGCAGAGCAAGGTGTTAATTAACTGGGGAACGGAGCTAACGCGGCAGAAGGGTTAATGGCGAGACGGGAGGGGGGTTCACACGCTTTCAGGTGAGTTTAGCATTACACTGTCAGTTGGGCATATCATTAAGCATTCAAGACCAAGAACGTACCGATATAGTCATAGTGCCTTTATCTCTGCTGAGAGGGCAACAGGGGGTGGAACTGACAAATGTACTGCTTTTTTCATTGGGCATAAAACAAAATCTAGAAACATTTTTAAATACCAATTTCTAATCATTGATACCAAATGTTAATAAATATAATTTTTCTAATGTTTTTATTTACCATATTTAAAAGGTGATTAGTCTATATCAATTTTTAAATACCTATTTCTAATCATTGATAGCAAAAGATGGACCAAAAGTTAATAAATATGTGTTCTATTGTTTTCATTTACGTTTAAATAAGGTAAATAAAAACAATAGAAAACATATTTATTAACTTTAATAGCTTATTTTTAAATATTGGTATTTTTAAATACCAATTTCTAATCATTGATAGCAAATTATGGACCAAAAGTTAATAAATATATATTTTTGTATAGTTTTATTTAGATAGATAGATAGTTGTATTTAATGCCATGTCAGCATCTAAGGCTATTGTTTTATTTAGCTTTATTTAAATTTACACCATATCACTGACGAGAATGGGAGTTTTGTACTTGCATAAAACAAAACTATCTAGATACATTTTTAAATATCGATTTCTACTCATTGATAGCAAAAGATGGACCAAAAGGTAATGATGTTACTTCATATCACGGACATAAATGTGTTTGGCACTTGCATAAAACAAAACTATCCAGGATAATTTTTTAAATACCCACTTCTACATTTGCAGCACAACATGGACCAAAAGATAATAAATGTGTTTACTGAGCTTTAATTTGAATTATTGCCATAAAACTAATATAAATGTGTGTTTTGCACTTGGAAAAGCAGTAGAAACGTGGGTGTGGTCTTAGAAGTGGAGAATTTCTTTTGTTTCTTTATAAAGACCAACAAGCTCTTTGTTAGCAAGAATTTATGTCACGACCCTTTATATATTCAATATACCATGAGCAATCTCACAAGATGTTGACCTGCCATTGTTTCGTCAAACGGTGAGCTAAAAGCGTTCATGAGGCTCCTTTAAGAGCTCTCACCTCTTCTAACACCTTTCAGCGCTTCCTCCACCCCCCTCTCTCATTTCATTTTATTAACAGTCTCACAGTAAGGGGTGTCGTCGGAGCTGGAGTTGAATGGATGGATAATTATCAGCACTCTGAACAAAAACACGCACAAAGCAGCACATGGAAATCAACAATGTAAGCTCACCTCCTCCCCACACCCTTCTAGTTAGCACCCCAACCCTGAGGCAAAAGCTAACTTAATCATTTCTCTCGCCATGAAACGATGGTCTCATATTTGTTAGCATTTCAGGACGGAGCCGCACACTCATTCCATTTTTCATATCCGTCAGGTCCCAAGAGCACGTCTCGAAGGGCTTGCGAGAAAAAAACAACACTAGCAGGGAGAACCCGCTCACCGACTTGCTTGCCGGACGCCCCTCCAGCCAATTAAAGCCATCCACCATGTATTCCCCCATTCCACATGCAGATCCAAAGGAAATTCTCAGTTCAAGAAAAGCTGCCCTTGCCAGCATTCGCCATGGTCTCCACAGCGACCGGTTGAAGGTGAGGGAACAGCTGTAATTGCACATGAGTAAAAGCGTCCAAAACCCAAAATGTGTAATTACAGCAAGCGATGGCTTGAGTCATTTCCCTAAGTGGTGTCTTGCTGGGCTCACATTGTGATAACGGCTTAATTTCTCAATGCTCGAAATACGGTCTCCGCTCCTAATTAGCACCTTGCGGAACAATGCGCCTTCAGGCAGTCACAGGAAATGAATGGGAGGAAAATAGAGACGTGGTGATTTCTACATGGTCAAGAGCAGCGTTGGAGACGGGTGCTGTTTTCTGCAACCTTCAGTTAACTTTGTTAATGGTGTGTGAGAGCGGCTGAAGCTTTGTGGTGAGGGGAAACCTTGGTCAAAACACAATTCCAATAATAGGACAAAAAGGCATTTTCTGTTCTTTTCAATTCGCCTACAGTTAATACAATGAGCTCCAAAAAATTTAATGGATGAATAAAACATTTAATTTGCACATGCGTCCTGCATTGTTTTAGCTCTCAATTCACTTATGTCAATCAGGTAAAGGCACAAATACACACCCACAAAATTGACTTATTTTACTGGGACAGAAAATATAAATAAATACATTATAATTCAAAAGTTTGAAGCCAGTATGATTAAGTTACAAAAGATCATTCAAATAAATGCTGTTCTTTTGAACTTTTTAATCATAAAATAATTCTGATTTTTTTTTTATCATAATTTACAAAAAAATATTAAGTAGCAATATATATATATATATATATATATATATATATATATATATATATATATATATAGTGGCCACGAATTAACAATCGGTTGACTTGTTTTAATAAATTGTGGCCATGTTGTACTAATTTGTACCCTCGTTTTGATTTAACTAAAACAAGGGGAACAAAATAATTACCACATGGACCCAAATTAAGAAAATGAGGGAACAAATTATTATATCGTGCGCACAATTGAATTAAAAATTTAATTAAAATGAGGAACAAATTATTATACGGTGTACACGATTTAGTAAAACGAAGGAACAAAATTATAATATTGCGCACACGATTTAGTAAAACGAGGGAAGTAATTATTATATTGTGTGAACGATTTACTTAAAACGAGGGAACGAATTTGTGGCCACGATATACATATTTTTTTGCCGCATGTCATGTGCGTGGCTCTGTAGTTTTGAACATTGATGATGATAATAAATGTTTCTTGAGCAGTAAATCAGCATATCACAATGATTTCTGAAAGATCATGTGACACTGAAGACTGGAGTAATGATGCGGAAAATTCAGAGGAAAATTACATTTTAAAATCAGAACACTTATTTGTAATAATATTTCACAATATTACTGTTTTTACTATATACTTTTAATAAAAAAAAAATGCAGTCTTGGATGAGCATAAGTGACTTCTTTCAAAAACATTAAAATAATCTTATAGACCCCAGATTCTATAATCGTGGTATACATCTTTTTTTTTTATAAAAAAAAAAAGTAAATAGGGCAACATTAATTGCACTGAGCTAACAATACTGACCTTTGTGAATAAGGCACATTTTATAATGAGCCTCATTTGCATAAAAAAGGCATGTTTGAGCTCAAAAGAATGCCAATGACTTAATTTAAATATTTTCTGACACAGTGTTATTTAAGCTAGTGCCTGGTAATGCTGTATTAGTTAATACCACGTGGTCTTGAATGTGTCTTTGACACTCTATGTCTATGAACCCCATAGTCTTTGACAAACAAAGACATTTGACTCCATTTGTCTGGTACAAAAATATCCATCGAGTCAAAGGGTCAGTGCAGTCCTCGTGGAAAAAAATACCAAGAACCCTTGCTGTTCATTCCATAACAGTGAGCAGCGAGTTTAAGATCACAAAGCATGTTAAATGGGTCAAGACCGTACACAGCTGTGAATATTGTTTCTCTCAGTGACAAACCAGCATATTTAGTGTGTGTGTGATGGAAGTTGTACCTTCAAAAGCCCGTGCGGCGTTCACAAGATGTGACCAGTCGAGACCAGAAGAGGGGTCCGGCAGGGGCATCATACCAGTGTCCGCCAGCTTGGCCTTGTCTGCCAGTGAGCTGTCAGAGAACCAGAGCTCATCTGCGGAGACAGCACACACATATCATTAGAGGACAGTTAGAGTGCATGTTTAGATGGGACCCATAACCTAAATGCCATCTCTATAGTGATTCAAAATTATGAAGACATTTTAATTTAGAGAAATGTGCACAGATGAAGACTAGTTGCTACAATTCTTGTTCTATTTGTCGTAATAATAATAATTAGTTACCTTAATAATAATAATAAATGGTGTTTATTATGATTCATAATAAAAAAAACACTAATTTGGATATTGGTTGACATGCAACAACCCACAAGGCCTACGTGGCGTCTACAGAAAAGTCATTTCCGAGGAATAGCACATCATTACATTTTGATTCAAATTTATGAAGACATTTTAAGTTGGAATAATGTGCACCACCGAATCATTAAGTGCAGGAACAATCATTAAGTAAAAAAAAAGGTACCATTTTAATTCCATGATGATTTTAAAGCACTATTCGAACAGAACATGCTCTGACCTAAATGTGCCTTTAAATAAATTAACTCAAGAGAGTCTACAATTACACTTGAACATCCATACACATCATGGATATAATGATCAGTTCGATTGAAAGGAAACTGAGATGGTCACTGAGGACACAACTGAAAAGCCCTGACCGCGGCGTCAACTACATTAAACATTCATCCACTGGCAGAGATTTCAACTTGATAGAAAAGCAGTTGCCGCTGCTCAACAGTCAAGGGCCAAAGGGCAATCTTTACCCACAATTTGATGTACTTATCGAGAAAGAATCAAACGTGGCAACTCACAGAAGCGAAGTAAAATTAGCTCTAGGTGACCTAGAGAGCAAACTCACTAATTCACACGAAGTCTGCTCATGCAGGCAGAGAGACAGGCCTCGCCTGAGAGCGGAGAGGTGAGAGTGATTTGAATAATGAATGAAGTTGGCTGGCTTAGAGTTCTTCTATAATGAGAGAGGAACTGTACGTTTCAGACAGCTGGAGAACAGATCAAGTGTCTGTATGCGAAACGCGCCAAGAGGCATTAGGGCCGTTCACACAGGACGTGTTACATTCTATTTGTGTTATTTTTTTGCTATTTTACTTGTAGGTCTACATAGGCATGCATTATATGGGCGTCTTTGGCTGTTATGGTGTATCTTGCTAATTTTGTATTTTTTTTTATTTTTTATAAACAAGAAAAGTTAGAACAGTTCTGTTGATTTGGGAATATTACTTTAATATTTTTACAAAAAAAAAAAAAATTTTACAAAAGTTTCCAAAATACACATAAGTCTTTTATTTTATTCATCTAAATTTAATTAGAGGATAATAGTTTCACTATTTCGGGAATACAGCATAAATCTTTTTTTTTTTTTTTTACAAAAAATGCACATTAAAAGCTTTAAATATTTGTACAAAAAATACAATATTTCCAAAAATTTATGAATTATTTGCTGCTTCCAAAATAGAGGAATTATTTGCTGCTAATCAAATATAGTAGGCTATATATATCAAATAAAATTTGATTAGCAGCAAATAATTCCTCTATTTCAGAATTATCTTACATAAATATCTTTTACAAAAATACAATTTACAAAATGCGCATCATTATTTTAAAATTAATTTCAGTTTTGAAAATGTAAAAATTTACCATATAATTTACCATGACAATTTACCATGACAATTTTTGCTTTTGCGTTCTCTCGCAAAGGTTTTGCGTTCCCCCAAGAAACTTTGCGTTCGCTTGCAAAATGTTTGCGTTCTCCAGAGAAACTTTACGCTCAACTTTACAAACTTTTGTTTTGCGAGAGAACGTTAAATTACGGTGGCCGAGAGTTTCGCGTTTCTGTATTTGGTTGTGTTGTTAACTTTTGCTGCACGTTTCTGTTTTTGGTTGTGTTGTGAGTGTTGGGAGCAGATATGTGTTGTGAAACTGATGAAGATTTTTTTTGAAGATTTGCATGTCTTCAGTTGCAGCGCGTTGAGCTCTCTCGACCACCGTACTAAGGTTTTGCGAGCGAACACAAAGTTCGCCCACCACCATTTTTTTTACCACCACCATGTCCCCTTGGGGGCTCCGTACAATTGTGTACATAGAAGCTTAACGTCACGAGAACGTGCGTTCTGTTCAAATGCATCACGCTCCAGCTGTTTAACGCATGAACACATCTCGCTTTCAGTGACCAGTCCAGAATAGTTACGCAAAAATTGTGCCATTATAATGATTTTCCTATTACAGCACACTTTTCATCCCGCTAGAATATTTCAGAAGACATATAATAGTATGATTAGCACCAAGTCTCTCATGCATTAGCAGCAGATTTATAGTATCATTACTTGCTTCATTACTAAGTACAACATTAAAGTCTGCAGAGGATAAAATTACTGTAACAGGAAGGAATGTGGTGAGCTTACAGAGGAGATGGAAAAATCCGCTATGAGCCAAAAAAAGCTCATTTATTCCATTATCATCAACCATGTCTTAGAGCTGGCAATCCAAACGTTTACATTTTATGTACAGCTGGTACTGTGATGCATTCTAGGATGAAGTGGACAGCATATTGCGGTACATAAATGTAACCGTGGGATTCTTACAACAATGTTAGTATCGCTGATATGGGAACAACATTGGTAAATGTGGCGAAAACTCACTTTTGAGCTGAGCGGCGGCGTGGTTTAGACCCATGCGAGGTGGTAGGGTGCTGTGGTAGGGCAAGGCGCTGCTGAACAGGATGTCGTTGGGCACGGCCTGGTCCAGCATGGAGCTACGCGAGCTAGCTAAGGACAGCGCCCTCCGGTGGCTGCTGCACAAGCTCTCGTCTGAGAGAGTCCGGTACAGGGAGCGGCGTGGAGACTGACCGACAAGCGGTATCTGAAATAACACAAAAACAGAGATTGAGGAGAAGGAAAGTGATGGATGGGATGTAAATAGAAGACGACGGGTAACAGGAAGACAAAGAGAAAGCAGAGCGAGAGAGAGAGAGAGAGAGAGAGAGCAAAGCAAAGATATTATTCATCAGAATATGATTATATGAAAGGCTCTGCAATATTGTTAATAAAACAGCCACGGCAATAAAGCACATATCACTTAATTGAATTGTGGGAGAGAGGTGGGGGGTGGAGAGCAGGAGGAGGGTGAGCTAAGGGAACATGAGACTCAGCTGGGGACCAATCAGCAGTCAGAGTGAGTGACTGCGGGTCTGAGAGTCAGATCTATTAGAGTCATAGCGCTCTCATCAATAATGCAGGCGAGATGGACACGGTCCTCACGGGGATCTACTGCCGGGAGGAGGGGCGCAAGCTGACAATTAGAGACATGAACGTGACAGAGGTCTAACAGAGATAGGAAGCTTATTATAGTCTTCAGGAATTAGAAAAAAAGCATGGTGAATAATGAGCAGTCTGACAAAAAAATTACCACATTAATGTCTGTGATGAGTGAGACTAGTTGAAATATTAATTCCTATTTAATTAGAAGTAATAATAATAATAATACAACAAATATATGAATAATCATCATCATCTCCAGTGACTTTAACAATAACAACAATAATATAAAATAACAATAATTATTATTATTATCATCATCTAAGTACAGTGGAAAAACATTATTATAAATTGTATTATAACCATTAAAAACAGCAATAACAAAACATTTTCCAGTCCACTTAAATTATGATAATAATATATTTTCCAGTTAACTGAAATAAAAACAACAATAATTACTTTTATATTATTATAATATTAACAACAACAACAATACCACCACCACTACTATTACAACAACTACTACTAATAATAGTACTAATACTAATGATGATGATTATTATTATTCCTAAAAACCAATAACATTATTTTAGTCAATATTATTATATGGTAACACTTTACAATAAGATAACTTTAGTTAACATGAGATAATGCATTAGGTATCATGACTTGTACAGCATTTCTCAACCTTTTTGCAATTTATTAATATATTAATTAATTCAAGCTGTATAAATTAAGTGTAATGTATTATGAATTAACAAAAACATTATGTATAAAATGATTGTTCGTTGTTAGTTCATGATACCTAATGCATTAACATATGTTAAAGAACTGAACTTTATTGTAAAATGTTATCTATTTATTTTGATATACTATGTGGCTGAATTACTGTTCATTTCAAATGAACACTTTACTGTATGCATTGTGCCTTTGCCTCTCTCACTGGGGGTTTGTGAGTCATTATTCTTTGTAAAGCTGCTTTGGAACATTATGTATTGTGAAAAGCGCTATGCAAATGAATCAAAGTAAAGCTTACAGTGAGACGAACGCACATGTAGAAAGTGTGGGCATGTGCAGCTTTATAATCCACACTGCTGTGAGCAAAGCAGGTGAGGAGAATGACTGATTGTTGTGACCTCATTTCCTCTAGACGCTTCCATTAGTCAACCGTTACACAGTCTGATGACTGGATAGTTGATTTGCTTGTCAGTGTAACACGCACCAGTAAATAAAGTGTTTAGCACAAAACATATTCAAAACAATTTCTTAGTTTATCAGTGTTGTTTTAACATGTCCTAACTACAGCAGCACTTGCTCACTGCATTACTCATCCTCCAGGGCTCAGCTCTACACTCACCTTGCCGCGACCTGCCTGCCCCGGGGGACTGTCGGGTAGAAGCATCCTGAGAAAGGCCTCCTTAGTGAGCGTCTGAAGCTTCTCACCTGCACTATTAACCAACAGGGATGGGTCTCTCAAATAGAGCCCCCTGAGAGAGAGAGACATGGAGACAAAGGGAGAGGAAGGGCGAAAGAAAGAGAAACAAATTAGACAATAAAACAGACATTAGCAGCCAGTTTTGCTGTAGTATCAATCTAAAGTGAATTGTGAAGTGCCTCTATATGTGGTGGTGTAAAGGTGCTACAGACAAAATATTCAAAGGACTACAAGGCTACGGTAGTGACAAAACACAGGAGTATGGGTGATTGAGCAAGGAACAGCCTTCACACAGGCATGACGTGACTCATCGGAACAAATCAAAACAGATCATTGACTCTTGTGATCTGAAAGGAACAGTTTACCCAAAAATGAAAATTTGTCATCGTTTACTTACACTCACATTGTTTCAAACCCATATGATGAATTTCTTTTAAAACATCTTGGCCGGGCCCTTTTTAATAAAACAAGAGTGAATGAGGACTAGAGATGTAAAGCTCCAAAATGACAAAAAAGCACAAAGAAAGAATTTTTCCCCCCAAGTCTTCTGATGCCATACAATAGCTTTATGTGAGAAACAGACCAAAATTTAAGTCAATATTCACACAATATTTTGATATCAGTGATGGCAGAGTAGCTATGAATATATATTCATGAATAAATTTAGATCTTTTTAATGAATCACCTGTAGTTCACCAAACAGGTGAACTGAACAACTCGCTGACTAAATTATGTGGTTGCAGCTCACTAAAGAGGAAGATTGTTCATCACATGACAAACATTGTCAAAATTCGACTTTTATGGTGCCTTTACATAATTTTTTTAAGCTTGAAAGCTCCAGTCCCATTCATTGTAATTGCAAGGAAAAGAACAACTAGCACATTATTAAAAACGTCTCCTTTTGTGTTTTACAGAGAAAAAGGTCATATGGGTTTGGAATGACATGAGGATGAGTAAACGCTGACAATTTTTATTTTGTGCGTGAACTGTCCCTTTAAGTGCCATTGCTCAAGACAAGAGGGAAGGAAAAACACAGTGAATAATTCAGGGCCAGGTAATGATCCAACTACCTTGATTTCCTCAAAAGTGTCTTTAGAAGTAAAGACAACAAAGCCTCTGACCGACTGAGGCAGCAACAAAGAAGAAAAAATGATTACACAGAGGTTTTAATCGATACAGTGTCGATACAGTGTCCTTTTTTCTTTTAAACCTGATACAACAGAAATATGAATTTCCATCAAATATTGTCTGCATCAGGAAAATGTCAGCATCCCCCAGTGAGCTTGTCAATCAAATCCAGCCTCTGCTTTAATAATCAGAGAACATTTACCAGGTCTTCAGTCTTATAATTTGAAGTGGCAGGTGTCAAATAGATTCTGTCTGGATTCTGTATGATGGAGGTTACATAATATTTCTGTTGACATCGATCATCTCGGAGATGCTGCTAGCCAGAGATGTGTTACTGACCTAAAAGGTTTTCCGAATGTCACTGATATGCAGAGGTACTGGTCAGACACTGACTTAAAGCATTTGTTAAACAAAAAAGCAACATGATTGAAGTGATTTAATCTCACTATGAACTCTTCTCTAGCTTTAACGTTACACAAAATCCATAAAACATCAGGCGCTACTTACCTAAAGTCTCTATCTTGCCCTTGCTCCTCTAGTAAGTGGTCATTTTCTCCTTTCTTCCAGCCAGCCAAATACTTCTCGCCTTGTGACTGGCAGCTAAGCGAGTGCTTTTCCCGCCCTCCCATTGAAGTCGCGTCCGTAGGAGAGATGATGTAGATTTTTGAGGGGTCAATGGAGCTGGAGTTCTTCAAACAGCGGTCAGAGGGGCTTCCAGAATGACGAGAACCACTGAGGGGATAAAATGGAGACAAAAATGAAACCAAAAGCTGTCTGAATAACTGATTTATCATGAAATAGGGATTCCTACCTTAGCCAGAACCATTAATTATCAGGTTTTAAAAGGATTCTTATCAAGGCAAGAACATGGGAGAAAGCAAAAATGACTACTGAAACAGCAAAAAATATGGTACCAAAATACTTTCCAATCGGAGCCTCCTGCACAGCCAGTGTTATTTTAGTATCATTTTGTATTTTTACTTCAAATCTTTCTTAGTTAAATCAGCAAGAATAAGAAATAATATTTAACTGATAACCACCACTCTTATGTTACAGGCAAGTTTCACACTTGAAAACCAAAGCTATAAAATTAACAACATAAACATAAAAACATAAACGTAACAAACAAAATAAAATCCTAAAAAAATCTTAAAACCAAAAGACAAACCATCTCACCTGGAAAGAGAGGAGATCTCGCTTAGATCTCCTGTGCTGCCATCTGTGGTGTGACCGGTAGGTGTAACGGGAACGTATCCTTGAGACAAGAATATCTTTGCCCTTCCTTCATCGGTCTCGATGTCCTCGTGGTATTCCAGAGGCCACGGGAGTCCCGTCTCAACCCTCCCATCCCTCAAGACCATCCGTGAGGGTCCCCCCCCAGTCAGGGGCAGGGAAGGGGGCGGAGGGGGCATGCATGGTGCTGTATCTATGCCGCTGTCAGTGGACGCCCCTTTTATGTAGGTGAGACCCAGGGACTCTGGATCCATCGGGTCTCCAGAACCGAAATGTTTCTCATCGCTGCCGCTGGAAGTATTGCTGGAGAGGGTGTTGTTACTGGAGTGGCTGGAGCAATGACTGTGGCAGCTCTTCTCACGGGTCTGGAAGATTAAAGTTGACCAATTATTATGACTTTTGAAAGAAGTATCTTAAATGCAAGGCTGCATTTATATGATCAAAATCAGAGTAAGAACAGAAATTGTAAGTTGTATCAAAGTTGTAAGAGAAAAACAAAGATTATTGCAGTGTTTTCAAGAAAATACTATTTCAGTCTTTCTACTTAAAAATGTCATGTTTAATTAAATATTATTTGTAATTTCTTTGTAATTCTTTGTGAAATTTACTAGACATTTCTGAGTGAAAATTGTTTAAAAGTAAATCCTATCCCAAAATTGTATTATGAAATATTAATACAATTTAAAATAATTATTTTCATTCTAATATGCTAAATTGGTGCTCAAGAAACATTTCTTATTATACAATTAAATAATATACATACATACATGCATACATAATCATATATACACAAACACACATTTATGATGCAACCAATTATATGTGTATATACAAATATCATATATTATTTTACTGTATAATAATAACATCTGTCTTATTCCTTTGTTCCTTCTTAAAAATCTATCATTTGTACTTAGGCACTGAATATAAGGCAGGCAAACCATTTCATCGAAACGCAACATTTGTTTTCTTCATGGTCACAATACAATCCAACAAAAATGGATGAAGGAAGACCCCCGGAGAGCTGAAGTGAATTTAGTAGAGCAATAACAGCAACAGACAGAAGAACCAGCTCTACGCCATTACTACCTACTGTAACCAATCTCATGGAAAATGAATAATTGATTATTCGGTTAAATTGCATCCTCTAAATCTAAGCCCTTTCAAATGAATGGAAAGCGGATGATTTTTAAACTTTAATGCATGGTTAGCTTTGGAAGATCTACAATGGTGCACCATTTCCAAATGTCCCTTCTGGCTAAAGCCAATGTGGTCAATACACTATTGCAAAAAGCTGTCAGTTCTGTGAATCAAGTAATGGAGGAATGCAGGGCTTTGCATAAGTAATATGAGATAAACATGACCCATGAATTACTTCTTGCCGTTAGCATCAACATCGGCTGCAAAAAGCAAGGCTAAGGTGACCTTTTCGTACTTGATAAATCCGATGTATTTGTACTTAACCTGATGCACAGACTCCTGACGTTGGAGCTACCCAGCGCACAACGCAAGTCAGAATGTACAGTGTGGTGTCCTGTAACTGCGCTGGCGTCCAGTTTCTTACGTCAATTCCCACAGGGATTGCATGTCTGGATGTGACACTATGAGCCATCTGCCATAGGTGTCAACCCCCCTTTCCTCCAAACCAATGACCTTCCCTTCACAACTACCCACCCACACGGAGAAATGTGGTGCATTTGCAATGCTGCCAACTACACGTTCCTGACTAATGAGGTCACTGCACCCATCAGCCACATATAAACACACAAACACTTGCACCGACACTGCACTGCATTCGCGTAGCATATGGTCCTGTTGCTGTACAGTACAAGACATTAACTATATCATAAAGATGTTTACGCTCCAATAACCAGAAGTTCATATGCAAACAAGGAAACCGCTGGCTGGAATGCTACAAATGTAAACTAGCAGAAGGAAACAAGTCCCAGTGCTATTAAAAAAAATCTGTTTTATAGTTCAAATGATTGATTACTTACACGTGGAAATTTACCAGGTGAGTCTTTCGCCCCCTGTCTCTGTATACCTCGGTTCAAGATCTTGGTGGATGGGATGTGCCACTTGGCCTCTGGTACACAAGGTGATCCTGGAAATAATGGATGTAGTTACATGACATTGGAGCGCTGTGCATTTAAAACCGATTAGTTGATCAAATCTTGACCAAATGACTAACAGAAAATGTCTCAGGTTATTTAATAGAGATTGTTAAGTTAATAAAACAAGTAAATCAGTCAATTAAAGTAGGTAAATAAATTATATAAGTCACTTGCAACTAATGAAGTTTAATCTGCATTGGTGCATGAGAAAAACAATGCTTCCATACCGGCAGATCGCGTCCTCTCCAGTTTGTGCTCTCTATCTCCTTCTTTTTCTTCTGGCTGATCATGAAGTGCAGGTGATTGTGATCTATGGGATAAGCAGAATATCACTGAATTGTAAAGGTCCACAGGCATTATTCACAGACATTTATGATATTTTGTTTTTTACAACCCAATCATGTTGTATCAGTCTGATTAATAAATTTCATATGGAGGGTAAATATGGGTGGGCCATATTATAAAAACATGTAACTTTAATGTTCAGAAAAGTGCCTGTGATTTGTCTTTGCTAAGTCCCTGATTATATTTTTGCAGCACTATAAAACACAGATTGTGAATCTGTCCAAAATTTGGGACAAACACCACCCACCACCCACCTCCCCCCCTTATTAACACTTTATGCAGACCTCAAGGGACAAAATAAATTGAAGAATTTATGACATGAAACGTTTGTTTAAAGTGAGGGGTTGAGTGGTATAGCAAGGTGATGTAGAGGTCATTGTTAACTATCCTAGCATTGGTGGGGCAGGGAGGTTTCAAGACCCTCTGGTGTTGTGTGTCTGTCTGTGAAAGAACAGCTGATATTTACAAAGCTGGTCATGAAATATTAGCTCATACTAGACATCCTACTCTAATTCTGTTTGCACCAAAGATTTGCACAAAATCTCATATGATTAGACTTTTGTGATAACCTCTAAACCTGCTAGGCTCTTTTATTTCCGAGTTATAAGGCTGAGGCGAACAAAATTACCCATCATAACCGGCTTTCTGGGCCCATGTGCCGCAGGGACCGGGGTCACTGGAGGTTGATTGGTTACTGGGAGAACTGCAGTAGTGCTGGCCGGGATTTCCAGATGGACTCTGAACCATCTCAAAGTCCTGCAACACCCTGCAATGAGCAAACACAGGGCAGAAGCTCATTAATCAAAACTCTGGTAGCACAAGCAATGAGAGCACTGCAACAAGACTCATTCATATTCTGGACCGGAGGGAGGAAACACTGTCAAAAAAAAGTGGTGGAGCAGATTCTATTCATAGCAGGACCCCGTGTCTCCAGGGCGGGAAACGTCTGTGCATTCCAGAGGGGAAATAAGAGAAACATACTCCAGGAAGAAATGACATGCCATGTGCAACACAGATCCCAGCTGAGGACAGGATGACAGCCTGGGTGAAGAGGTCACAAAGGTGTGTGCATTTCAGACAAGGTGAAGACACAAGCATGCAACACACAGTCACTCAATTGCACAAGAAGACACACATTATGAAGGGATCCCAAGTCTACAGCACTGGAAAATCAAGTTCCCAATTAGCTCACCCTGAAAGGCGTCTCCTGAGAAATGCCAAAGCCACATCAGACTTTTTTGCATACTTTTTTGCTTTCTTTAATCCACAGGGTGGCATGTATCATCCTTAATAGCCTCTATATGCTCCCTTTCGGGGTTTCCCAGTGGATATGTCAGTAGACATATGTCTGAATGATCAGACATCACAGTTATGAATCATTGTTCCTTAAAGTTACTGTTGCTGAGCCCGATGAAAACGAGGTGTAGCTGTTTGTTACCTTTGTTGGCACATTCACAGTGGCGACCAACTATATATTTATATGTTGATAAAAAAAAACTGGATTCAGACATCATTACAGTAATAAGAATAAGAGAAGTTGACAAAGCCAGTGCACTATTTAGAGAGATGATATAAGACGATTTAATACATTTTCAGTGTGTATTATGAGCCAAAAAATAGTTTGTCCTTGTTTCTGACTTCGGGCATGTTTTTGCTTTACCGTTCCATGTAAAACTAATTTTCAGATCAATCAGAATTATATAAAAAATGGGTGGTATCTATTCTGAATATCAACCATGACAGGAGACACAGCCTAGAACAGAAAAGACCTAGAGACTGTATTGACATCTTTTTTCAAAATGCTGAAGAAATCAGCATTATATTCACAAAAAACAGCTGAATTCTGGATGACCCACATGCTGTATTTGCTGAGTTCAATTATACAAACCAATCCACTCTGAACCTCCATCTCTTTCCTATTGTTTTTCCTCACATTTTCATGAGATTTGGATCGTGATATACACTAGTGAAATTACAGGTAAATATTTGAATGAAAGAGCAGCTTATGTGTTTGGAATGACATTATCACATATCTCCTACCTGGATCCATCCTGGTACTTCTTATCGAAAGAAGTGCTGCGTGAGATGGCAGCTTGCGCGTACTGGAACATCTGTTGGCCCGGGGAGGGTTGATCTGGACCCTGAGTGGGAGAAACTCGAGACAGCGGCAGCCCTTGGGGAACGTGAGTCATCCTGTGCCAACCAGGGCCGGCACCAAGAGTCTTGTACTCCATGACGGGGACACGATACAGCTCTGAGGCACCTCTGAAAAACACAAATTATCATGGGTTTTACACATTACAATGTTTATTTTTTTTGGACATTGTATCATAGTAATACCATTGTATATTCATAAATTCACTAAGGGGGTTGGTAAATTTTTAAAATATTTTTGAAAGATGTCTCTTATGCTTATCATTGCTGCATTTATTAAATACAGTAAAGACAGCAATATTGTGAAACACTTTTACAATTTAAAATAACTATTTTCCGTTTTAAATGATAAACGATATGATAATTATATGTAATTTGTTCCTGTGATGGCAAAGCTGAATTTTCAGCTTAATTACTCCAGTCTTAATTGTCATCCTTCAGAAATCATTCTAAAATGCTGATTTACTGCTCAGTAAACATTTCTTATGATCAATGTTAAAAACAGTCTCGCCGCTTAATATGTTTGTGGAAACCAGGATTCTTTGGTGAATAGAAAGTTCAAAAGAACAGTATTTATTTGAAATATAAATATTTAGTAACATTCTAAATGTCTTTACTGTCATGTGATCAGTTTAATGTCCTTGCTGAATAAAAGTATTAATTTCTTAAAAAAGAAGAAGAAAAAAACGTACCCCAAACGATTGAACTTTATACAGCATGTAAATACCTTAAACCATCCATATGATAATGATTGAGTAAAATAGTATGTCAATTTACCACTGTATCCATTTGATATATTAGAGGGGCTTATTGGTTCAAATCAGCGCACATCACTCAAAATAGCCACATATTTAATTTTTGATGACTCGGATGACCACATATGTTATTTAGTTACTCATTTTGAACATGGTGAACAATAGTAAACTGATTTGTGTTTTCAGGTTGAGTTACTTTCCTGTACAGGTTAGAAATTAGAAATTCCAGCTCCTTTAAACAGGACGATGCAGCACATCAAACTAGCATTATTTGTATCATTCCCTGACTTCTAAGATATATAGGACATAAATGCTTTGTGATAGCGAGCATAATGTGCGTTTCATGTCCATGGGGCGCCTACATCACCCAGTGATTATCTCAAATTAGAAACAACTTGCATTATATCAACAGCAAGACATGTAACCTATTCAATTATAGAAAAGCCAGCAGGGATTAATCACATCCATACTATGGATTAACCCCCCCTTATACTAGTTACAGGTCAGAGACCCCCAAAAGCGGGAGAAACTCCTTCACACCAATGAGCTGACTGGATAACTTCCGGCTGTTGACGTTCACACACACACACACACACACGCGCACACACACACGCGCACACACACACACACACACACACACACACACACACACACACACACACAGAAAATAATTTGAAGTGACACGTGACTCACATTCTGAAATTCATGTTAATTTTTTTCAATTCAAATTATCACTCAAATTGTTATTCTAAAATATAAAAAAGTGAATTAAATGAGAAAAATGGAAAATGGAGGCATTTTCACTAGTGGTCTCAGGTTTTTGGACCCCACCACTGTAAATAATTGTTAGCTGTGTTTAGAGCCAGGCTATTTCTATGAATCCATTCCAATTTATTAATATAGAGTATTTTTCTAGTCCGTCATTGCATGTGAAATAAAAAATTCAGCATCAAGGGATGATATTGTGAGGGAAATTGGCAGAAAATATTAAAAGATAATCACTGCAGGGCTGTTTGGCAAGAGAAAAGACACATCCGCAAATCAGAAGACAAATGTTATCAGATAAATGATGTACTGTATTTTGCTGTGATTATCTGTGGCGGGTGTTATTAGAGAGGGAGAAACCAAAAGAACAAACAGAAAATTAACACAAGTCCACCCCACACCAACGGGATTCATCGATGGTTAATGATGCGTTTCTGATCTAATCCACTCTGTTCCAACCACACACACTGAAATACTTCCGAAACAAGAATCTCTGGTGATCTTCTTGAACGAAGAGCTGGAACAGGCCAGGGCTCTCAAGATAGATTCTCACAGCCTCTACAACGAAATGCAGTACTTCAAAAAGTACTTCTATGAGAACAATGCAATCTTAAGACTCTTACACACAAATTCCTGGAATTGAGAAATGTCTCACAAAAAAAAAACTTGCGAATAGAAAAATACGCACGTTCATTTACTATAAAGTTCGAGACCTCTCTACAGACTGCATAACTAAAGTAATTACATCCAATTGAAAATCCAATGACATCCAATCTCAATATTATTGCTAATCTCTCTGATCTGTAACCAAATACAACCCTGACTTGTCCTGGCATGCTTCTGTTAACTATAGTTCTCTGGAAACTAATTACCCAAAGATACAGCTATTTAGAGCAGTTAAAATCAACCAGAAATGCAAGCAATCTTCTATAAATTCGTGTTTACAAACTGCACAGAGCTCTTGATATCTGTGGCTTTCATGCCTTGCAGGGGGCGATAAAAGTCAATCCAGTTATTGACAGTCTAGAGGGTCACTTTAATCTCTGCCTTCAGATGTTCTTGGTAAACCCTCAGCTCTTCTGAAATGAGCAAACAGAACATGAGGCACGTGTTCAACAAAGTTCAACAGGGTTCTGGGTCGCTTTCTATTTCAGGACAGTTGGTTTCTTTCATGTAAAGGCTCAAAAAAAAAAAAAGCAGACTATAATCATATCATTCACAGATTATCTTAAGAGGATTAATCTTCTCTTTAGGAGATGACCTCTATTTACCCATGAGAAACTGGTGTGGCACATCTGTCTGAATTAAAGGTTCAGTTTTGAGGGTTGTTTTTGTAAATGTGGCCACGACAAAGAAAATACCAGGTTTATAACACATGCTGCATCTTTGAGTAATAAACACATTTTCAGAATTTTGAACAATTTAAAGAACAATTTTTACATTTTAATAAGTAAGGAGGTAACAAAAAGCTACCAATGGAAGATGGAGGACAAACTGTACCTTCTGGGGTTGCCATCCTCATGTGGCTGTATGACCACCACCGTAACAGGTGTGGAGGTCCGCAGATAGTCAATCATCTGCTCGTGAGTTAGAGTCCCAACAGCGACCTTGCAGATCTCCACCAAACGGCATCCAGGGCGAAGTCCTGCCTGCCAGGCGAACCCGAACGGCTCCACGTCGGCTACCACACCCTCAAAGTTGACATGGAAGCCCAGCTGTCCCAGGGCATTTCTGCGCAGGGTCATCTCTAGAGTCTCACAACCCCTGGTGACCATCTGCGGAGAAGACAGAGCAGACGTAATGACTTTAACCATCTGAAACTAGGCTTTTTGTCACCTCAGCGACTTTTAAAGATAAAATCTGTGCTGTGATGATGGGCAGAAGGTCCTGCACAGGTAAGCATGCAGATGGGTTGGCAGGTATGCAGAGATATAGATGATGACTGAAGCCAGGTCTCTGAAGGATGAAATTAACCGATGTCAAACCAACATGGGAGAGCACAACATACTGATTGTCTCATGAATAACACATTCCTACAACCCGAACTGAGAATCTGACACCTAAAACAAACGTATGTGTGATATTGCAGCTTAAACCTTTTGTATGCACTTTATCCCAAAACACACAGTTTTAAGCAAACTGTTTTAAGCTGATCTTACTCAGACTCTGCAAAGCTACTAAGAGCCCAAAGGCATCTTTAAAAGCACCCACAAAAACAACAAAAGCACTTTGATGAGATTGAGGTGCTTAAAAAAAATACTGTATAAGCGTTCCTTTAAGTTAGAAAGGATAGTCACACTTTAGATTAGGGTCCAATTCTCACTATTAACTATGACTTTGGCCTCAATAAATAAATGCCAACGGGGTACAAAAAGTCACTGACTTTTAATTTGTGGACAAAAACAAATAAACTACAATACTTTTTAAAATACTTCTTTTGTGTTCCATATAAGAAAAGTCAGCCATACAGGTTTGGAATGACACGAGGGTGAGTAACTGATGACTGAATTTTAATTTAGTGCTGATGGTCTGCTGCACAAATGCTATGATGATGACAGCAAACCACCCAATGTAAAAAAAACAATTTTAAGAGCTTGTGAACAGTTAAAGCACAGTATTTTACAAGCTGTCAAATCTCACAAAGAGAATGGACCACACATGCTGACTGGGTCGATCACCATAAATAGCATGTATAACCATTTAAGCCATTGCACTGTAGCCTGCAGGTCTGGCCCAACTGAGCATGAAAGGGTGGCAATAAAGCAAGATGTGGAACTAATATTGTTTGATTAAGGTGTGTGTTGATGTATGTACTTATCCCAAAGAATAAAGTGAATGGTTCTGGTAAGCTTAAGGTAAACTAAGGTACTGTAATCTGCTCTAGCATGGTCTTTCTACCTTTATAATGCTAATCCATTGACCCTTGGCCCCTGATTGCGAGAGAAACTTGATTCTGTAGACCAACACTGCTCGCTTATTCACAGTAAAAGGCAAGCTAGGTCTGAGCTTCAGCTTAGATTAAACTTGATCTTTTCTCTTGGATTGGTTACTCATACCTCTAATCGCTGTACGACCTCTCGAACTTCCTCTGGGCATCCGTCCTGCACGGAAAACACCACACAGTCACCACGCTCGTAAAAGAGCTTCACTCTGCCAACCGTGGAGGACGAGCTCCAACCAATCACGTCCTTGCAGTAACAGTTGAAAACCACTTCCCGGGTTGCTTCCTCAATGAGCACCACAAACTCGCGGGAGATGGACAGCAAACAACCGATATCAGTGGACTGGCAGCTGTCCCGGGCAACCACCGACCACGTGATGGCTCCCGTACTGTACAGATGAGCATTGTTCCTTGGGCGGCTGCGTTCCTTCCTTTTGGCGCCTAGGGTGATGAAGCTGAATTTTGCAGCTGATGAGTCCACAGGCGTTGCACCAGTGAAGTTTAACACTAGGTCTTTAAGGTATTCTTGGCGGGTACGCGTCGCCATGGCGCGGAACTTCTCAGACTTGTGGGCTGCGTTTTCGCTGTTGATCACCTTGGCTAGCAGGAAGTCCCGGAAAACGGCAGACTTTGGGAACATCACACCCTTGGGTATGGCAGGTCCAAACGGAGGCACATCTTTGGATCTGGCAACCGCAACACTAGAAATATGATAAAAAGAGTTTCGTCACTTCAAATAAATGCTGTTCTAAGCATCAAAGAATCCTAAAAAAATGATCACAAGAGACTTCTTTGAAAACATAAAAGAACATTGTGACCTCAAACTTTTGAACAACATCTAATAATATAATATAATATAATATAGATTAATTTATATATATATTTATAATGTTTATATACTTTTATATATAATATTAAGCTAGGATAGGAGATATTATTTCCACATTCAACATTAATATGTCATATGCACAAAGGCGGGAAGCACATGGTTCCTGTGAGAAAAAAATGCATAGAGAGGTTTTTCCGTTTGACTTCAACATTGACATCAATTCTGAAATCATGCCGCAGAAGTCTCTCACAGATCTGCTCAGAAGATGAGACAGGCAATTTTGCTTTGAGACAGGTTCCAGCCTCCTTCAGCTCTCTGTAATGTTACGCTGAACAAGCTTAAGAGGTACACACTGAGTAAATAAGACTGGAAATTGAATTCCCTTCGATCTTATCCTTTAATCCTCCCTATCGTTTTGAGAGGTCAAATCTGACTGTCACCAAGCTGTTTGGAAAGCATCTTCATCTGCCTCCACCCCCTGTCCCACTAAGATGAAATCTCTAATTTACAAAATTGGATTTATTCAGGATGGGTTAGGCATGACTTTAAAAACAGTATTTAGTTCAGCAAAGACACATGTCAATGACATAAGCCAAACCACCATCCTTATTTGAAAACAGAAGCATGTATTGAACAGGCTAGGCTGAAAATGATAATTAATTGACATTTTACATCTTACCTGTAACAAACATGCTCTGTACAAGGATTGTGGACTTTGACGATGATGAAGACATGTTGAAAGTGAGAGCGTATGTTTTGGGGTGTGAATGGAAAAGCTCCTGGTTCCTGGAAAATTATGGTAACGATGTCATTTCCAATATGCCTCTTCCTCAGTAGCTGAATAGGGGAACAGATAATAAGAAGAAAGTCAACACAGTGCACATTTTAAAAAGAAACCAGTAACAGTTACAGACATCTAATCAGAAACCGAAAGCAAAAATAAACACATTTTCCAACAGTGGAAATATGTACATAAAATAAAAAACGAAATGAAACTAAACAAAATAAAATGAAATAAACAAACCGAAAGAAAACACATCAAGCTGTGGGACATTGTACTTGACGAAACATAATTGTAACATGTACTGCATACTGGACAAATAACTGTTTGTAAGAAAGCTTAGGTAACGTGTAAATATAAAGGTATAGCTGTAGTCTACTGTAGATCCCTTGGACTAATCTCTTTGTCAGCAGTGAGAGAGCGAGAGAGTGAGAAAGAAAGAGAGATATAAAGAGAGAGAGAGAGAGAGAGAGTGCGAGAAAGAGAGATATAAAGAGAGAGAGAGAGAGAGAGAGAGAGAGAGAGAGAGAGAGAGAGAGAGAGAGAGAGAGAGAGAGAGAGAGAGAGAGAGAGAGAGAGAGAGAGGATCAGAGGTGTACTGAACTAAAACTCAAAGCTGTGGAGATCTTCACCGGCTTATATTCTAAGATTATCCCTATTGGACCATGATCCTATGGAGAGAAAACCACAAATCCCACAAATCAGCCAAATAAAGACACTTTCAAGGGCTCCTTTACTTCTCCTTCTAATCATTCTGTAAAAACAGCTTTCTTTTAAAAGCACAAATCACAATTTCATTATCCGACTGAGCTCAGTCTAGCCATGGGGATTTCAGGAAGTCATTGACGGAAAGCTGTTACGGTGGTAAATTAATCTACGACTCTATTAGGATTGTTCCGCCCATTAAAAAGTACAGCGCATGAATGAAATAAATCTTTTAAAATTTGTTCCACCAAATAAATAAGTACAGCCTTTCACATCTTAAATGCATCAAAAAAATGACATTTTTAATAATCATCCTTGATATGTCTTGCTCTTCACTGTGCAACTGAAAAGGGAGCTTTTTTTTTTTTTTTTTTAAGATGGGACATTCAGACGGTTGCCATGACACCGTGGCCTGCCTGCTGAAGTGTTTACAATTAGCAGGATGCAGGACAATTGGTCTGGGCTCTGTGAGGTCCTTAGATGCACAGATCACAGATCAAGACCAGGCACTTGAAGAGAAAGCTGACGAGGGTTGAAAGAGTTTTGTGTAGACAGGACTGAGTAAGTGATCAGACCTGAATCTCATTTGACCAGGTGCTTATTCAAGTGTGCATAAATCCGCAGGAAGGCTGCTCTATCTTGGACTATCTGTTTTTTTGTTTGTAATAATAAAATAATAATGGGACCAAAGCACATATGTTAAATATCTACATTTTATATGAAAATGGTGTGATAATTTACTACCATTTAAAAGTAAAAAGTAGTTTATTCCTGTGATGGTAAAGCTGAATATTCAGCATCATTACTCCAGTCTTCAGTGTCACATGATCCTTCCGAAATCATTCTAATATGCTGATTTGCTGCTCAGGAAACATTTCTTATTATCAATGTTGAAAACAATAGTGCTGCTTAATATTTTTGAGGTCATGTGATAGCTGAAAGTCCGACTCACTTGTTGCCTGTTGTTGGGCGTGTAGGGCAGCATCGTAGAGACGTGAAACATCAGCTCAAAGTCTTTATAGGTGGTGTAGAGAGAGTGAGTGCCAGTGGAGTCCGCTGCAGAGAACATGTGATTATATCACACATATGAGTATAAAAGCAGTAAATTAAAAAGACACATACACTCATGATGAAATACGAAATTAGTCTCTTGCAGTTCAATAATAATTTGCAAATGGCTCATCTGCACAGATTAAGAGATTATGAGAAACTGTCAAACAAATGAAACAAAACCCATTTCAGAAATGAACCCGAAGCTGCCAAGCAGCTTGTCAAAGATTCACAGTAGTGAACGCGGATCAAACATTCAAAAATTTTGAAGATATCATTGTGAGAAGAGCACTCACTTTTGTTGTCCAGCTGTGCCCTGTACTTGCTGAACCCCTTCAGTCTGACTCTCTGACCCAGTAGATCCAGGAACTCATCCAGTGCGGGACTACCACTCTCGTTATTGTACATCTCCTCCTCTGTGCTCTGCCCGGCCTGGCAGTGCAGGATGCCCACTTTGTGCTGGTAACTCAGCTACAAATTTCAAACAGTAAAAACACAATCAGTTTCAATCATAGTAATGATGTTTTATATAAGTGTTTCTGTACATCTCCCTTCAAGTTTGAGCCAGCTATTACATCCTTCCCTCAACCCTAATTAAATCTATTACATGGCTCTCTGAAATACTGGCCAATCACTGCATTCTGTGGTCATTTTTTTAAATAAATGAACATTACAGCGTACAGTACATTTTACTCGTTCCGGGAAACTGATCTTCTAGACTGTAGTCCTTTCATGTATTGCATCATTCTGTGGTCTCTTTATTTACATATAATAAAATAATTTCAGCTCAAACTGTTTAATAAGTAGAAAAAAACTCTGCTTGGCGTCAGGATCTTGATCATCCTTTCTGCGTTTATTCTGCCAATAATGACCACCCTGGCTGTATTTTAACCCTTTACCAGTGTTATTTTAGTTAGGCAGAAGTGATAGGTCTAACATATTTGTAACATGGAGTTGACTTTGCAGCATTGGCTAAATTAAGTATACACAAGACTAGATAATGATATGAGATGTCATCGCACTGCTGTAGAATTTCAACGGCATCAACATTGATTCCATGCGATAATATTAGATCTAGAGTGATTACGACAATGAGTAGGTCCTGACACATGTTGTCTAACTCCAATAGAGTTCAGAATGTTTTTAAATGCCAATCCCAATGCATCTTTTTCGTTATCTACATGTATATTAAAATCACCAACAATTAGGACTTTATCTGCAGCCAGTACTAACTCTGATAGAAAATCAGCAAATTCTTTGATAAACGTCTGTATGGTACCCTGGTGGCCTGTATACAGTAGCCAGCAAAAATCTCAAACGAGATTTATCATTTACACAAGTAGTGTTACATTAAGCACCAACACTTCAAAAAAATTATATTTAAAACTAGACTTCTCCGTAATACTGAAAATTTTACTATAAATTACAGCAACACCTCCCCCTTTGCCTTTCAGACAAGGCTCATGTTTATAACAGTAATCTTGCGGGGTGGACTCATTTAAAGTAATGTAATGTAATCATCTAGTTTTAGCCAGGTTTCTGTCAAACACAGCACATCTAGGTCATAATCTGCAATCATATCATTAACAATAAGTGCTTTTGAAGTAAGGGATCGAATATTCAGCAAACCGAGTTTTATCATTTGTTCATCCGTATTATCTGCTTTTTATTTGTTGAACATCAATTCAATTTTTACCCTTAAATGGGTTTAGGAGTTTTTTTGTATTTCCTAATTCGGGAAACAGACACAGTCTCTATTAGGGATGGCGAAAACTAAACATTTTCTTGACCGACCACCGAGCCTCATTAGCCGGTTGAAACCGGTTAACCGATTAGTTTAAAATATGCCATGGTATTTGAAATAACAGCCATTTCGAGCCGCGCCTGCAATTTCGCAACTCTGTCGCATCTCTCTCTGCCTCCCGCTCACACACACACACATACTGCCCCGGCGCCGCGCTTCCACTCACGTCACTGTGGGAAGCCAAACAAACCAAAAGTGGGACGAGACAGCGGGGGTTTACAGAGCTCGCGCCGCGCTGACATGTCATCTGCGCGGTTCAATGGTCCGAGCCGCGCGGCCGATTTATCAGCGCAGCGCGGACGTGTTTCCTAGCGATACCTAATGGGCAGCACGGCGCGAACAACCCTCACCAGCGCTGCGCTGACCAATTTAAACAGCGCAGGGCAAACCATAGCCTACATACATGCAAATAAATGTACAATAAAGAAACCCCTCCTTCCTTACAAAATATTGGTTTTCTGCTGAAGTTTAGGAGTTTTTCCCCACAGAAGACAAAGAAGAAGAAAGACTAGATGAAATGCATACATTTCTTATGTTTATTATCTTTAATAGTGTTAGTAAAGAGTAGTGTTATTTGTCAATACTTTGAAGAACTGCACATATGTATAGAGGCTACGGAAAGAGCTGTACAAAGCAGAAACTTCAATGACTTTCAATATCGTAGTCGTCTTGAGGAGCACGCCAACCTTCTGGTAATTATATCGGACAGTTTACATGTTCAGGTAATGTATTTTATTATTGTTGTAAGTTTTGCATTCAGCCATCATTTTTAGACTTTAAGCTTTTTATATCTGAATTCCATAATTAAAACAATCATTTGTTAATTTTGAATAAAATGTTAAAACTAAAGATCGATTTTATGTTATTGATATTTTGTGATATTGATTTATAGGGTGAATTTATTGTTATTTGGACACTTTTTGCCATTGAGATTAATTGGAAAAAGTGTCCCTCCCAATCAACCTGAATACACACACACACAAAAAAAAAATTATATATATATATGTGTATAATGTTTTAGAATGACCTTGACCTCATCACCACAATCAATGAACTTCAAGAGGCTATACAAGACTTATGTCTTCTGGTGGACCATATTTTCAACCGTCCCGTAAACGCCCCATTTTCACTAATTTTACATACCAGGGGACGGCCAAGGTAATGTTAATTTTAATTTTGACACAGCAGTTTTGCAATTATTAATTTTTCAAGGCTTTTTCTATAGGTTCATGTAAATCTAAATCTGCTGTGCAGTGACACAGGGGAATCTGTCAGTTGATGGGTCCCACACACTACTCTTTACTAACACTATTAAAGATAGCCTAATAAACATAAGAAATGTATGCATTTCATCTTGTCTTTCTTCTTCTTTGTCTTCTGTGGGGAAAAACTCCTAAACTTCAGCAGAAAACCAATAATTTGTAAGGAAGGAGGGGTTTCTTTATTGTACATTTATTTGCATGTATGTAGGCTATGGTTTGCCCTGCGCTGTTTAAATTGGTCAGCGCAGCGCTGGTGAGGGTTGTTCGCGCCGCGCTGCCCATTGGGTGTCGCTAGGAAACACGTCCGCGCTGCGCTGACAAATCGGCCGCGCGGCTCGGACCATTGAACCGCGCAGATGACATGTCAGCGCGGCACGAGCTCTGTAAACCCCCGCTGTCTCGCCCCACTTTTGGTTTGTTTGGCTTCCCATACGTCACTTTTTTTAAATCCCCTACAGTGCGAAACATGAGTCCCGCAAACGCGGCGCCGAGGAGCTTGTATGTAATCGGAGGACAAATGGCTCCTTAGTTTTGAAATGGTTTGGGTACAAGGTGATCGCGTTGAAAATAAAGGCGTTAGTCTAGCGTTAGAAGCTCATTTGAAACATTGCAGCGGCTCATTTAAAAAAATGACAGCTCCGAAGAGACGCCACTTTAGTTTGAGGTAGTGCTAACAATAATAAAGAAAGATGATGATCATCATCACCTCATCTGTTAGGTTACCACTGAAATGTAGATGTAATGTATTTCTACAGTATTACTACTGTATTTAAGCACTGTATCACACAAGTTGCAACTTACTGTGTCATTCTTTTTGGTGAAATGGTCCCACACACTACGTTTCTTTGCACGCTTCATCCTGTCGTCTGCCCTGGCTCTAACCTCGAGTGTTTTAGCCTGTAGCCTTTACTTTTCGCAAACCTTGTGAGCGCGCGAACCCAAACGCTGTGACCTCGCGCCAAATGTTTTTATTGGTTTATTAAGTACAAACAGGTGAGTTATAAAAAATTGAGTGTGAGGGATTTGTTCACTTCACTCAAAAATATATTGGAATGAGATGGCTAACTGTAGTAGCGTTTAGTCCACTGTCTATAATAGCCTAATTTAGAGATCACTTTTTTTTTTTAACCGACTACCGACAACTTTGATCGGTTAATGTTAAGACGGTCAACCATCGGTCAAACGGTCATCGGTTAGCATCCCTAGTCTCTATATGATGATATCTAGATGAAAGAGTCTGTATGTGATGGGATTTATCTGACCTCAGTGACGTGAGACAGCTAGCAGACGGTCGGTTTAGCCAGTCTGTCTGCTTCCTGACCTGAGCCCCAATTCATGTTTGAGCTCTGATAATAAAAGAGCCATAATATACCATTACATTATTTATTAATATTTTGAATTAGCTTTAATTTTATGTTTTCTTTATAATTTTAGTTTAGGTTGTAGTCATTTTGTTATGTGCTTTCGTCGTTATATATATATATATATATACACACACACAGTGTTGGGAGTAACGTGTTACAAAAGTAATGCATTACAGTAACATATTACTTTTTGCTGTAACGCAGTAGTGTAAGGCATTACTAATCAATTTTCAGTAATATTTTACTCGGTACTTGTTACGTAAGGCTTGCGTTACAACAGACTTTTAGTTTTAATTGTAAAAAAACAAAACAAAAAAAAAAAACAGCAAGACCGCGAGACATTAACGAATGAAAAATGCAAGTAGGCTAAATTACCTGTTCGTGGTCAGTCAATAGCCGCGTCCAAGTCTGTAAATAAAGACTAAATGGCAGCGTCTGATATATTTGTATAGCGATTTATTTTTTTACAGGAGTGCCGTGAGGTATGATTTCGGCCTCTGTGCTCGCGCTGGCCAGTGGAAAAGTGGAGCGGTGAAGATGGCATGAAGAAAACTGTACATTCGCGAGATGGACGTATGCGCATTAGGCTATTCGTTCTGTGTTTTCTTTCTAAACAGTTAGGCTATGTTTATGTGGTATTTTTCATGTTTTCATCACGCAATCATGTTTTTGATGCGGTGGTGACGCGTTCATGTAAGGGTGGCGGCGCTGCCGATAAAGCACCTAAAAGCTGTCACAAAGAACTGGCAAAAGCAATGATTAATATATAATGTATTACAGTTTGGAAGTAACTTGCACAACACTGTAGGCCTATTTATATATATATTATATATAATATATTTCTGTTTAGCTTTAATTTATTTTTATTTCAGTTTTAATTTGAATAATGTTAGCACTTCAACTTCCACTTATTTTATTTCAATTAGTTGCCAAGATTTCTCATATTCGTTTACGTTTTTATTATTTAATACACATTTAATATGTATATATTTTTTTATTTCTGCTTCATTTCAATTAACGAAAAATATATTTCAGTTAAAAATAACAACACTGCCTCTTACATATTACATGGCAGGATTTATTACATAACAGAATCAATTTAGAAGCACTACTAAAAATAAAATAAAAATAGCGACCTCACAGGAGAGCACAGTAAAAAAAAAAAAGTGTATATATATATATATGTGTGTGTGTGTGTTCTGGTGATATACATTGTCTACCACAAGTGGTGATATAGTCATGTTAAGTGCTATCAATCTATGCAAAAGCCTGACACATAATGACATGCAGACTGGCCTCAGATGCCACTTTTGCATAATGCATGAGAGACACATACCAGCCAGAAACTAAAGGAAGAGGCTATGGAACCAGATGTTGGGCTTCAGACAACCAAACAAGCATTTATTTGGACAATTATTAAAAGATAATGTAAAAATATGATACTTAACATAAAAATAATAGGAAATGCTGGGGACAATCTGAAGAAAGCTGGTTTACAATGACAAAGGAATTTTTAAGAGGTCTACGATAATTGTCTGAAATCACCCATAATTCCTACCCTGTACCAATTTTTAAAAAATGGTAAAAGCAATTTTAGTGCTATTCTTACAATTGCTTTGGCTTTTGTGCCACAAAAATGCCACCAACAGTCTAGTCTAGAGGGGAATAGCAAAACCCCGCAAAAAAGCCATTATCAGAGAGGGGGTAGAATTGGGAGAGAGTATGGAGGCGCGAAAAAAAAAAAAAAAAAAAAAGGGACAAAGACGGGGACTCAAGAAAGCATAAGACAAGCAATGATTTTCTTTCATTTTCACCCTAAGTGTTGCTGGTCACAGTTGGTAGCGTCTCAGATGGGTCAAGTGGCCCGTTATGTGTGGCTAGGTGGTTGCCATGGTGATGTTTTCTGTGGTTTTGCTGAATAATTTGCCTTGAAAACTAGTTACCTCCTGTCTGAATGCTGGAAGGGCGGACAATAGTTGAATCATCATTTTACAATGAGGTCCTCAATAAGGTATTCGTTGAACTTGATTGATTTGAGATGACTAAATACCATTTGAAATAATTACCATCATTCATTTGACAACTAACTGCACTCAATGCATTCATTGTTCTGAATCTACAGGGTTACTGTTTAGGTTTTCCACTCTGGCCGTCGTGTGGCTGCAAAATCGATCAAGACTTTAACTGCTTCTCAGATTCCATTCAGTCAATTTACTGACAAAACTGCTCATCTCTCTGTTCCAATCTCAATCTAAGAAGTCCGGGTCTGTCAATAGGTAATTGGATCTTTGTTTTTATAAAAGGTTCCTTTTGTAAAACACTGTCTTATCCTGACACACCTGCAATTTGAACCCTCAAACGGAAATGTTGTAAGGCCATCGGCAGCACCTGATAGGCGCCTTGCCCAAAGGAACTACTTTACAAGCTCAATCTTGCTTAAGTTATCAAATGAACAACAGCTTTTAAGGATGTCACATCATCAGCAGAGGTTTAAAACATCTGTTTCTGGTTTTATCAGTATGCATTAAAACTAAGCGAATGGGACGTATAAAGGATATAACTGATGGTTTCTTAAACCCCCACTTGATTATGTCTTAGTAATTACAGGCCTTGCGGACATGTACGGTTCACAACATTGTACATTGTTTGCAATGAATCATCACAGAGAATGAAGGTTTCTTCCCTCCTGTCACTTTGTGTTAGCCAAACTGTCTCTTACTGTCCAAACGGTGGTATGATTATTTTACAGCCTGTCTGTATTGTGGGAAATGCTTATTGTTGAACTTACAAAAGAAGCATATATTTGGGTAGTTAAAAAAAGTAAATGAAAGTATTATATTTAACATCAACATTTTTAATTAAAATTGTCATATCTGCATAAGGGAAACAGTATACCTTAGGTCCTGTAACTGCTACATTTCTTATACAAGATTAAATTAGATTAATTAATAAACTGTCGACTAAAATTTTTTTTTTTTCTGTTTTTATTTTAAATGGTCATATGGCATAACAAACATAAAAAACAAATAAATTAAGAAAGAAATATTATATGCAGTCTCTCTTTCAATATGAGCACATCATAAAATAATAGTTAATAATAGTTCTGGTCTTGTATGCTGACTGGACAATACAGCAGGGTTCATACACATTTCTACCAATAAATTTCCATGACTTTTGAGGCAAATATTCATGACCTAACGTTCCATGAAATGTAAAATAAGAATAAAAATCCATGTTCAATTTTCAAATCACAGCATATCTTAACTAATTACAAGCTATGTGGTTTAATACAAAATAAACATTTAAATAACGCTGACACACAAGTAAGACGGTTACATAAAATACTGTGTCTGACCCTCCCAAAACTCTACTTTCTAATTTATGTTGGTGTTTCTTTTCATCTGTTTTTTTTTACTTAATGTGGCTGTTTTAGATCATGTTTGACTCTAGGTGCGTTCACGCCATGACATAATTACTGCAATTACGTGATTTAAACTGCGTTGGCCTCGTAGTGCTCGTAATTACATGCTATGTTAGCTCAAGGACGTTCTTCTAGCATGATAACTAATAAATAAATAAATAAATATGGTATTTATGTTATTTAAAAAGGTAAAATCAAATAAATTGTCTACACACTTATATGTGTAAAACATTCGTAAACTATCTGTAGACATTTTAGTACTGTACTTACCCCCTGCTGATCTAGCTTCAGCAGTTGTTCTGGGACTTTAGGTGAGCTGGTGGCCAGTCTGAGGCACTGAATGTTGACCTCGGGAACTACGTACTCCAGCACCTCTTTAAGAGGGAGACCACGGGACGTCCCATGCTTTACCGTGGAGGGGACGGCATCCTCCATGATTGAGCCTCTTAAAGTGGTGAGCTGAAGATGGACAGAGTAAAGAGAGAAGTTTATATTCATAGAAAGGAAGGAAATAGTTCATATTGTTGGCGGAACTGAGCAAATGTATCCATTAAATGAAATACACGGCACGCTCGAATCCTATTACTGAACAGATGGATAAACCATTCTAGTCTCTCAAATGGCAAAGCACTCTTTAAGAGTGCCTCGTCTATGGTGCTGAATCCAGCGACATGCCCTGCCAACCTTTTCGATGAATAATTGAGTTCAACTAACTGTGGCGAATGCTGAAGTAACGCTTTGGCTTTTAGCAAGAGGGCCATTGTACGCACAACCGCCAATTCAGCAAACTATCCAGTCACCCTTAGGAAAACCCCTGGCAGGCCGCATATGAAAGATCTCTTGCCATTTGAAAGCCTTGCTGGTTGGGACTGTTATAGCATCAGTGGTGAGACTCATGTAATACAGTGAGGTAATTTATATCACCATACATGGAAAAATCAATAGTACACTACAGACATCATCCATCTTGAGCTGATTTCCAAAACAATCAATGCTATTATTGAGGTAGCTCGAATTTGTATTCAGAGGAGATGATGTAAAAGCATTGGGAAATGTACTTAATGGGAAGGTGGAAATCAATCATAAATGAATAAGAAGTCCACTCATTGTCTGTTAAAAACATGCAGTAAACATTCTCAGCTTATTTAAAATTTTATTGCACTTATGTAAAACTATTTGAATGAATTAAAAAAAAATAATAATAATATTAAGTTTGGACATGCCCTTCCCTTACCTTAAACCCCTGAACTTGACTGGCTCAAAGACCAATGGATCTACAGAGGTCTGTTAAATGATGTGGTAAAACAGTGTTTAATAGGTGCTGTCCTACCTCGCTGGTCCTGAAGATGACCCTATAATTATACTGTGGGCCCTCTTTCCCCTCCTCCAGCTTTTCTCTCCGAATGCTAACTGCCACCGGACCCAAGTTCTCATCAACACCAAAGTAGTTCTGGTGCTCTTTCAAGAAAAGAGAATAAGAAGGGGTCGACATTATACAGTGAGAGATACACAGTTATTTTGGTTACTAAGTGATATCATCAATCACTATAGAGCACTATTGTGTAGACCCATGAATTTAAGGTCTAGTTTGTAAAAACGTACCTTTATTGAAGAAGAATTTGTGATAGTAGTAAGCACCCATGTCAATGTGTTCAATGATGTAGCGTTTGATGCAATCCCGTGGAACAGCATAATTTTCACGAGAGGCATAATTCTCACGGGACATTTCCAAGACAGAAACCCCCGCGTTGGTGCAATGTGAGCTTAAAGTAGACTCAATAGTATAATTGTCACCCACATTGTTGTGGGATCCACTGTTTGGTTTGGTGGCACTCAGTTTCCTTTCCCCTTCACCACCAATCTCGTTACGGAAGTAGGGGCAGGTCAGCACCAAACCATTGCTCTTTCCATCCCCTTCGTCAGGATCGGTGCAAGCTTTTTGTCCAAGTTCCTCACAGGTGTCCAAAGGGGACTCACAAATAGGTAAGGGGTCAGGAACGTCCATTCCCCCACCAATTTGGTGTTGGGACGCTGCAGAAGCCCCAGTGGTAATATTCTTCCGACGTGCTAAGTTTGCACGATTAGTAACAGCCTCGCTAATATTAAAAAGCACGCTCTGGACATCATAGTGGGCGAAGCATCTCTGGAAACTCAATGGACGACCATGTCTGCTGCAATCGTCATTTTCGCCAAGTTGCCGCTGCTCGCTTTTCATGGTCTTCAGTCTGCGGAATATGGATGTCTCACCCTTTTCAGATTTTTGACGCTGTAGGAAGGACTTCTCCCTTTCCCGACTGTAGAAGAGTGAACTATCCACATAGTCCGAGTAGTTCGGAATGCAGAGAATGTCCCCCCGTGCAATCTGCGCAGCAGTCTGGAGACTTGGAGAAATGGCGGTCTCCGGAAACCGGCGAAACTCCGGATAGCCATGTGGAGGTGGTGCGCTCGGTTGCTCTGAGTGTTCCGGCTGGAAACCCTTCAGATTGCCAAAAAACCCTTCATTGGGCAAACCCTGGCGATTGATGGAGGACGTGCTTCCATATTCTCTGTGCAAAGTGGCACCTGTATTGGGGTTGATTGTTGTCTGATCCATGTCCTCCGCCCCTATATCACTGATGGTTACGTCACTGTTGCTCCTCTTCTGGAGAGCGTGTTGAACTTTACCAGGAGAGTGGCTCAGAAGGTTACCAAGACCATATTTTGTCTCCAGAAAGCTGGGATTGGGAGGAGAACCCGGGCTTTGTTTGACCACATCTTCTGCCGATTGACTGGGTTGTCCATTCTGGAAGGACGTCATTAGGCTCTCATACCTGGGGGGTGGACCATGGCCATCCTTCTTCTGTGGCCAATCTGACACTCTTGCGCGTATGCCCATCTTGGGCACTGCTGGTGTTCCTTGTGTATTTGGGCCAGGAGGTCCCATATTCCCATTCAAGGCTTGAAGCTTTTTGGCAAAAAGATCATCAGTCTGCATCTCTAAGGTGAGGCGCTTCTCAAGCTTCTACGGCCTCGTCTGCTGTATCTCTGGTCCTAAAGTTAGGGATATTCATACCTGACGTTAAATTGTCCAGAACAGAAATTCCAACTCCAGCATTTTATGCAATAGCAAAGGAGCTTGACGGCGCTGGGAGAAGTCTGTGAATGATGACTGACCCACGTCAGGGTGTTCAGGCCTATGGGTCTGTAATCCATAGGAGGAGAATGAGTCTCTTTATCTCAGTTTCACTGTCAAAGACAACTGCTCACTCCACGGGAGGGCAAGCAGAAGATACGGTCATTTCACAGGCATGTAAGCTTAACAAAGCCAGGTGGGATATCTCTGATGCTCTGGAAAGGAACACGAGAGAGAGAGAGAGAGAGAGAGAAATCATTAGAGAATCCATTTGGGAGGTAGAGATACCAATGTGACCTTGAAAGAATGCAAAGCACTCAAAATCCTCAAATGAACAAAGCATCAGCAAAAAGGCCAATTAATTTAATAAGGGTTTGAATGTCTATTCAGAAAGCACATTTCTTTTTCACCTGAATGCATGCCATTCATCTATATAACAAATGAACCACTTTTTGACCTTAGAGACTAATTAGAAATAAACATCTAAATAAAAAAGCATTACTGATCTATGCACGCTACTACCTGTGATAAATTGCAGAACAGATTCAAACCACTTTCTCTACAGCATTAAGTTATAATGATATTCAATGTTATTATTTCAAGAGGTGTTAACAAAACTTTGAAAAAAAAGAACGCATTTTTGTTTCATTTATCTATTTTGCATTTTAAAGTACCTGACGGATCCTTTTTCACAGATACAAAACAAGAAGATGGTGTATTCAGATTTAATTGCCTAAAAATTTACAATGAAAGTGACAAATTATTACAAATATTTATCAATGTTATCCTCTACGATAAAGATCTCCCATTGAGTTCAGTGGTTCTCAAATGGAAAAGAAACTATGCTAATTGTAATTAATAAAATGCAATTCATCATAAATCATACTTTGCTAGGACTGAAAAATAAATATGAACTTTTGAAAGAGAGGAGAAAACACTACTACATCTCTTGTTGTTGACATTAAAGGTCGTACAAATCTACCCAGAAATTAAAATAAACTGTCACTTAAATCGGTCAACTGCACTTGGCTTACGAACTTAATGTAAATTTCAATACATTTTAATATTTTATTTTAGGAACATTTCCGTTTGAGTTTAGTTTTATGTTGGGTCATCACTTGATATCCAATGTAAAATCTGGGTCTTGCTGCAAAAAGAAAAAAAAACCCGTTGAGAATAACTGGCTTAGTGCAGTGAACTGACTGAGACTGCCTTTCAGTGAAAGAGCTTTCCAATATCATATCATCCAAAAATAAAGTACTGGTGAGAGCGGAAAAGAGTATAAAATTACATTACTGACAGACACGGCCATGGACATTCTGTGAAATTCGACAACCTAAAAATAATCCTTCGAAAGGCAAGCTGATTAAACAACCGTTTATTAATAATGTGTTTTGGAAGCACAGTCCTGTCTGTCTCTTACATACAAACTGACCCCAATACTTTTAGCTAACCCTCCCTTTGAAATAAACACATCTTTGTGTCAGCGTCGACACCAGCTGTGTACCACATTGACGTTTTTCTTTTTCAAACGGCATCCGTCTAGAGTCTGGAAATTCATTAGATTCAGGGCTGTGATTTAATGTCAACATGAAAACAAAATTGACTTTATATACTTTATACATGTGTCCAGGGGCGTCGTTAGGCCCTTTTTAGGGGGGCTTCAGCCCCCCTAAACTTCTGCCTAGCCCCCCTAAAAATTTGTGATTAATGTAGGCTATACAAATTCGTGTTCGCTTCAGTCTTGTTATAATCAGATATAGCGCGTTCTTCATCTTCAATCCGCAGCAGCGCCGAGCAGAGAGAGCACGTCAGACACAGAGGACAGGGTGTGTGTGTGTGTTCATCTGAGCCTCATTGGTCTGTCACTGCTCGTCAATGTCAGAATATTTGAGATGACCAATCAAATCAAAGTAGGCGGGCTTTATGTTCACAGATGCTGCTGAGCGCGAATTTTAACAGAGCGACTCGGCGTTTACGGTCAAGTGTGATATAAGATGTAAGTAGCTAAACTTAACATTTCATATTTTACATTTTTTTTAGGTCATAAATGTTAAACGAATGACAAAAAATAATCAGGCAAACTAATATAGGTTTGTCTAATTTCGCCATTTTTAACTGAAAATAGGCCTATGTAACGTGACTTATGTAGGCCTAAGTTAATGTAATAATTAGTTTACTGTCATTGTTAGGGGACAAGAAACATTAACAGAGCCGTTTTCATCATGTTAGGCACAAGATTAATAATGAATGTGTACATATGGAGAATATAATACGAATTGTAGCCTTTAGTAAATTAAAAAAAGCTCAGGTTTAGGAAGGGAAGAGAAAGGGATGAAGAGACTGAGAAAAAAAGAAAGAGTGATGGAGATGAGAAAAGAGCAGGTATTGGCAAACAATCTACTGCCCACTGACATGGTTTTAAAGCTATTTCTTATCCTTTTTTGTCTTAAAAACGTCTTGAAATGCACATATCAGAGAAATAAAAAATTTGAACCCCCATCAACCTCAAATTTAGGACCTCTTTGATTGAAAAGCCCTGTCTACGGCCCAGTATTAGGCATAAGATCAAAAATGAATGTGCAGCCTACATATTGTGAATGCATTTAATAAACTTAATTACCTAGCTTTAGTAGCTTTCAGTAAATAAACTCGTCTGAGAAAATGATTCATAGGCAAAATCAACCTATCAGTTGACTCTGTTTACTTTCTTCACTGACAGACAAAAATGAAAAGCCTATATCAGTCAAAGCTCAGCTTTAGGAGGGGAAGAGACAGGGCAAGATAAAAACAAAGAGAAAAAGAGTGTCATGCTGATGAGGAGAGAAAAATAATCAGCTGCCCACTGACATGGTTTTAAAGCGGTTATCCAAATTTTTGGGCCTTCAAAACATCTTAAAATATGTAGATCAGAGAAATCAAAACATCAAAATTTTCTCTGGGAAACCCAGAACCCCCCTATCTGCCCTACCTCACATTTGGGACCACAGTGATTATAAAACCCTGCCTTTGCATGGTAATGAAACTGGTTAATAGTGAGCATTAGATCCTTAACTAAAGTGTTACCTTTTTTTATAATTAAAAAAAAAAAAAATCATACCCTCATTGGGGACTTAGCCCCCCTAAAATGAAAAATCCTAGTGACGCCCCTGCATGTGTCCTATTGTGCACAAGTTATGAGTGCATGTCATTCCAAATAAAACAATTGTTTTAGAAATCTTTAAATCATAACATAATAGCCTGCTCCTCCTCTGAAATTACTTTCCTTTTCAGTTGACGTCTAGCAAAGGGGGAAATCTCTGTTAAACATTCATCAAAAGATACGCTATTGACATTTAGACAAGGCACAAAGCGACACATGTTCATCCCCAGAGGAGATGCAGGGGAATTATTGCTTTTAAAATGTGGGTGTAATCAAACATTTCAAATGCAAAAGTTCCATGATCAGAAACAGTCCCAGCAGCACTGAACATCAGGTTAAATTGAACATGGCATGAACAGAGAGGGCTGGTCAGGCTAAACTTAGCATTGGGCTTCAGAAAAATGAAAAAAAAAGTGCAAAAATGACAAGCTGTTTCATTATTAAAGAATGCTGTTAAATATTAAGAGGAAAAAGCAACATGTAAGGAGGCTCTCTTACACAAAACAACAAAAAGCCTTGATAACCTGGCAAATGATAGGATGAATCTCACGAAAACTGCCAAGAATGGTCTAGAATTATTTTTCCACCAAAAAAAACAAAGTAATAATAAGAAATTATATTTTGCCAATTTTTTTAAACGCATAAAGACTATTTTTAGTAGCATTTCAGAGAACAATATTTTTTTGCATAGTGACATAACTGACATACCGTCAGTTCTCATTACCATAATGCAGAAAAAAATTTCCATTGTCACTGCTGTAATGTGAAAAATTCAGTAACACGTAAGTCTAGTATGTCTCTAAACTCACATCTTAATCATTGAAAGAACATCAAATGTAACTCAAATTAATTATTAATTTCTGACTGTGAATGCTCAGTGATTTAAAAAATTCATATGTCAGAAGGAGGTCTGTTTGTCCTCCAAGACATACAACATCACTGTGATCCCTGGGATACAACAAATATCTGTTTTGGGACCATTTACGTTAAAATGAATGGAGAAATGTGTTATAATAATGTGTACACTGTCTTTAGAGGCATTACCACATTTGATCCCAATAAATCAGCCTTATCCAAAACATGAAAAGAAAGAGATATAGCACATCAAGCACAATAGCAAAGGCTTGAGAGGACAACAAATTGCACATCTGAAAGGCTCCCTCCCATCACCTCCCGCTGGGCTTCAGAGTCAGGCAAATGGCCAATCCTGTCCTCTCCAACGCCCTCCGTCCAGCTGCAGGCCCTGTACAGGTCATTGATTACCATTATGAGCCGGTCCCCTGCTTTCAAACGCTTGCTCACATACACCGTGCCGCACAAACAACAGAACTCATCATCACTATCATCGCCCACCGCAAAGACACACTGACCCAATCTATTTAGACAGCTGGATCTATAGCGGGGACTGTGACCACATTGGCCTGTCTATCATTTCCAACAGCCACAGAAGTTAAAAGGAGTCCCTGTCTGCACAGGGTTTGATAGGGAAGAAGATATGAGAGAATATTTGAACTAAAGGGTTGTTTTTTTGTTTGTTTTTTCTCTTTTTGGAAATGTCCACTTCCTGACAGGCACGAATCAAGAAGAGGTTGTTTTCCCCCACAATCAGAATAAGCAGCTTACATGGACACTTTTGTTTGATAAATCCACAACATTTCGATTGTTTTCTCGGAAAACAGATTTAGTTAGTCGGATATTACTTAAAGTTAAACTACGTCACTCTTTACTGGATGATTGACGGGCACAGCACAGCAGTCTTTTTTGAGACATGGTCTTTGAAATGTGCTGCGAAACAGATCAAAACAATGCTGGAAAGGAGGTCAGCTTACTCACAGACAATCCCCGTCTGTCCAACCCACATAGAGAAAGGTCAAAAAGTCCATGCCGAAAATCTGTAATTCAAAATCTAATTTAAACCTCCAAATAAAGTTTAAGGATTTTAGATGGATAAAGAAATGTGAAGAAATGTTTTAGTTTCTGCACTAAATCTGTGAAACGGACCAGAAGTAAAAAAAAGATGGATCTCAAATCATGCAAGATAACAGGAACATTAAGTTCTGCACAAACTTGAGGAGTTCGTGCAGCTTGAGTACTGCTGTCATTAAATCAAATGAGGTAAATATATGAAATAATCAGAAAGTCTCATTCACTTTAATTTTAAAAACAAAATCAACTTTTCACTCAAATTTTGTTATTTCTATTTTAATAATACATTTAAAATAGACATACTTTTAATTACTTTTGGTCCCCACTTTGTTATTCCATAGATAAAAATACTGAATAATTTATGAAAAAAGACCCAAGGTCTAGCTAGGACCAAGGAGCAGGACCGGAGCACAGAACGTTTTAAATCATTTTTATTAGTACAAAATGAAAAACCCCTTTCTACTGAATAATTTATCTCCATGCTGTTAACTCAGTCCAAATCAATGCTACAAGGTTACACCTAAATGATTATTGCTTCCTGTCCTGTCCATTTTTGTTTGCTCCTGGGTTTTATTGAAAAAACAAAAGGATGACTTTGACAGAAGGATTGAGTAAATTGAGCCCTGCCGTTTCGACAGGGTAACTGGGGTGAGCAGACACCTAGTAGAACCAGAAAGGTTTGACATCAGCCCCAGTGAACACCCTACATGGGCACACCCTGTCAGATGCTGTCAAAGCGTTCCAGGCTTTTTCCGCTTCAGTCCTGAGTTCACCTACATTTCTAATTCCTGAGATGCTGCTGGGAGGTCTCGTTTCCCTTTCCTTGTTAGGAGTAAGGATGGAGTCTCTTTTGGCGCTTATGCATTCCAGTGCTAAAGGCACTATAACAAGAGCCAGGAGCCGGTGTGCCCTAATGCCTCACATGCCATGAACACTTCTGGATTTATTCCAAGCGACGGCATGCAGGAAACCCACAAGACCGTTTCTCATCGACATTTCAGCACAGAGTTCACTAGCATCTAAAATCCATAAGACAAACATGTTGCATGACAGATTTACATTACAACTTGTTGCAAAGTTTCTTTTTTAAAAGAAAAAAACAATTATAAAAAAATATAATTATTAATATGAATAAAAAATACTATTAACTTCACATACACAACATGCATATATTTCTGTCCAGCAAATGTAAAAGTACATTGCTAAAAATATGATTTGCTCATTCTTTTGTAGTGGACCTGGCTTGACAAACAGAAAGACAACTACATTAGAAATATCTAGCAATCAAAATAATAAAATAAAATAATTGTTTTGATTATAAATAAATACATAGTATTTAATTAATTTTATTTCAAAGAAAATAAAAAGATTAAAAAAAAGTAAACATCCCAAGTACTTCAGTGCTTGGCTGATTTATTTGCCACTTTACTGTATATTCAGACATTGATATGTCTTTTCTCATTTAACCAAAACCACAATGTCACCTTTACAATAGCTATGTTTCCATTCACCTATTTTATGCGCATTTTGAGATATTGCATTAAGACAAAAAACACTGAATGGAAATGCCAAGATGCGCTTAAATTCTATGTGTGCATAAAAAAACGTATGCGCTCAATTGAGTCAGATAAATTTTTTTATCCGATAAGAAAACATGCGCATAAACTACAAATAAAATTACGAATAAACTACAAATAAAATTACTAAAAAATTCCTCAATGCGCATCAAAAAAGCCATGTGACTGCACGATGAGATGGCATAACTGGACTAACCAGCAGACCAATCTTGTTGCAACGCATCAGAAATGCTGTTTTGGTCATTCTGAAATGCCTGAACAAAGTCTGTCCTCAAAGTGGTTCGGTAAAGCAACTTCCACTTTTCTTATTGATATTTAGCGCCAGTTTATCAGGAAGTGATGATTTTGTTCTCTTCGGCCCACTGGATGGAAACGGTATTCACAAATGTTTTATGCGATACTCCCATTTTGCGCATAAGTTATATTTGCATCTTTGGATGGAAACATAGCTAATAAAAAACTGAAGGCTAACTCTACTGCAAACTATGAGGATGTGAATGTTGGGAAAGAGAGGAAAAGGAACAGATCCAATGAGAGAACAATAAACAAACAAAAGGCAGGTCTCACACCCTAATAGGCAGTCTGGGCACGAGTTGAAAGGTTGGACCCCAGGGGGTGCACTGAGGGGGCACTGAGGGGGCTTTCTGAAGGGAATACAGCAACTGACCTTTACCATTTGGGTTAATATAATTTCCAGGTGTTTACCAAACAAACATGGCCCTCCAACAGGGAGCAAACAGACAGGGAACAGTCCGTGAGAAAGGGCTGTGGTGTAGAACTAGGTCAGTGTTCTGGCTTAAACACAATAACCCACATTTCCTTCATTTACAGTATGATACAACCCAGATATGACTACTTCCTAAGTATTTTCCAAAGCAAAATGACCTCTAGTTGGCAAGTTTTATGCAGGAATGCAGGCTTGTGTGCCAGGACATGTCAAGATCTTGTCATTTTCACTGCCGGAACTTTACCAAAGAGGAAGACCCATAATTTCATACTAAAAGCTCACAGCTTGACTGCTTCTTCACCAATTTGGAAAAGTGCGAGGAAACACTTTTTTTCCACTCGCTTTTATGACTTCAGACTCAGCTTTTGGCTTTGACTGACCTGGATAACGTGTATCAGCTGTTAAAATGAGTCAGACATGCGCAAACGCAGACAGCCAGTCAGCATCTGCTAGACTAGACATGACTGTCTGTGATGGAGTTTATGGCATCTGGCCCAATGAGAGATAAAGTCCCGTTAATGACAATCTGTGAACACTATTTCATGTAGACACTGTCGATCTTGTCAATAACAGCTGGAATCGCCTTTGTTTGACAGATATTCCCTCATTCTCAGCTGGGACTGAAGTGGAAGAGACAGGCAGGCATTATCATTGAGATATTTCGCCTCGCAGCCAGTTGGAGTTAAACATGAGGGACGCCCACCTCCTCCTCCAAATCTAATTTTTCTCACTCAGCCTAGCTCATAAACATACTCTATAAAAGCAAGCAAACACAAACGCTTCTAGCTAAATGTGTCAGCAATTCATAACGCAACCAAGTACACTTTCTCAACTATGCTACAGGGCCGCTTGCATAAAGCGTTTTCTTACAGCAACAGTTTGAAGAAAATCTTGCTGCGTCGGTAAAAGTTAATTAAACTATCAGCAAATTTAAAGATGACCTGAATAATAACATGCATGTTTTCATGTAATATTGCAGTGTTAATTATAAATTATTTATCCGTGCATATTTTTTTTCTTGCAATCTTTAATAACAAAAACATTAACATTAACAAAATCAAGTCCCGCTCTGCATTTTTTACTCATCCGAGAAGCCGTTTCACTCGGATATTTGTCACAATAGGAAGAAAAGATGCAGTTTCTTTCTACTTAATGTAGTGGTCGACTAGACATAATCAAATTAAGTATGTATTGCACTAGTGGCACCAAATGGAATTGCAACCTGTTTGGCACCACTAGTGGTGCTATCAAATGGAGAATACACTGAAAAGCTACACATTTGACTGAATGGTAAGCATTTGTGTCAAAACTGGAGTATACTTTGGGCTTTATCAACCAAGTGGACATGATTACCAATGCCAATTATCTCAACAACAACAAAAAAATATTGTCTCATTTCATTCTATACAATAGGCCGCCCACTTGCAATGTTTTGCCCAAACATTTGCACACTTGCGTAGTAAGTATGCTTCTGGCACACACATTCACTGTTTTACAAGGAACCCAACTATTTTGGCTAATGAGCTGTGTTAAGGGTAAGTTATCCTAATTTTAACCCATTTAATCTCTTCCATATGACACATCAACCACAAACAACACCAATCTTATGCGTAATGGAACCTTATACGGGGCATCTTAAACAAGGCCATGAGGTAAATTAACCTCCAACCCTTCAGTCCTTTAAACACCATAAGTCTTGGCCAGGGCCCAAAAGGGCTTATATGAACAATGCTCATCAGCTAGCAGCTAAAAAAAAAGGTTAAGAGTTTATGTAAGCCTTTTGTATGGACACAAATCCTCCTTTTCACACACATGAATGAGGTTTTAGGAACAGCATAAAGGGCGATTCGGCCTAGTGCCTCGTTTAATTAAAATCTGAATAACATAAAGTTGTTCGGTTCTGCGTACAGCTGCAGGGCGAATGACAAACATGTTTGACAAAGTTTGACAGGAGTTTCGATTTCTGTGGTTCACCTGCTGATAACACTAATGGGTAAAAACACAAAAACACATTCACAGGACAGGACCAGACACAAATAAACATGTGGGGACTGGTTGTTTCGCACACGTATGGAGCTCGACGGCAAGTTTCGGCAGCAATCGATGACATGACTCTATATCCGTCTCTGTTTCTTTAAGTTCAGTGGGAGCAAACAGACCGAGGGTCTTTTACAAACCTGTCTACGTGGTGGAAACACACTGCCTCCTTGTTTCTCTTATTCAAGTCGTTCCTTTATGGGTTTGGACAGCAGCAGGCATCTTTGTGGAAGCAGCACTGCATTGTGCCCCTGAGCTGAACTAATTTCTTCTCGCGCTCGAGCGGTAACCTTCATTCACCGGGAGTTTCTGACGACATGCTGCACTTGAAAGAGAGGCTGAAAGGGCCTGTGAGAAAACCGAAGCAGCAGGTAGCTTTGGGTGTTGGAGAATTCCGCCTGTCTGAATTGAGGCTGGTCATTCCAGACAGCATGTGGTCCACACCGCGGAGCTCCAGTCGAGAGTGGGAGACCTTTTTGAGTTTAACAAGCACCATCTGGCATTCTGAGCTCCTCACAGCAGCCGAACACACACACACCCCGACACCCTGCTGCATGATCCCCGCCAAATATCTTAAACCAGCACATACACACACACACACACACACACACACACACTCAGCTGAATAAAAAGACCTGGACTCCTCAGACTTAGTAAAAATATGACCTTTAACCAGCATCCCATAGAACTGTGCTTCTCAACAGGTTTTACAGACCCAGATTTTCCACTGGACATCAAGTAATACAAACAAAAAATGTCCTTAAAGTGAAATGTAACAATTTATTCATTATAATATTTAATAGTAAAAAAAAAAAGATTTCTTAAGTTGTAAATAAAACAAAGATTATTGGAAAACATTTTACAAGCAAATGCTATTTTAGTCATTGTGCTTCAAATTTTCATGTTCAATTTAATTTAACTTGCCATTTCTTTGTAATACTTTGTGAAATTTACAATTTCTGAGTGAAAATAGTTTCTACACTAAATTCAGTGTACAAAACTACCTAGCGTTATGGAAGCTTGTTTCCACCACGGAATAAAACAATAATTTCGTCTTTTTGTCTCACAATTCTGACTTTTTATCTCACAATTGCGAGTTTATATCTTGCATTTCTGACTTCTTTTCTCAGAATTGTGAGATATAAACTTGCAATTGCGAGTTACTTATAAATCTAAGGTAAAAAATACTTTTTTCTCAGATTTATGAGTTTATATCTCATTATTCTGACTTTATAACTCGTAATTCTGAGTTTATATCACGCAATTCTGAGATAAAAAGTTTTAAAAAGCGGTCTAAAAATGTTTTTTTATTATTATTCAGTTGCGAAAACAAGCTATCATAAGCTTTAGCTAGCTCCTACCAAGTGACAGATTAATTTGCAGTCAGACTAAAGCATTTACATGACATCTTAACATTTTTTAAATTGCATTCCCCAGGCATTTGCATATTTACATTGCGACAAAATATAGAAGAATTTGATTTGAGACGTAAACAAAAGTTATGTGAACCTTTTTCTTCTCCATTAAAACTCTAATAAGTCTATGTATTTTAGCTAGCATAAGTGTGCACAATTTTATAGTCAGCACAGCAGCATTTTTTGTTTGAGTTCATCACAGTTTCCCCCCACAATATTATAAGGACAGACCTGCGATACATTTCTGAGTCACAACCCACCAGAACCTTTGCTCTAGTCTAGACCATACTTTGCCCTAAAACATACAAAGGGATTTAAAGACACTTTTCTAAAGGCTTTTAACATCGAAACTGGCAACAAGCTAAAACACAACAAGCTATCATCATGCTAACAAAAGCACTGAAATAGATTGAAAAAAAAAAAAAACTAGACTGGTGTCCATGATGAATAAAAGGCCACATGATTTCTCTTTAATATAATATTAAATTATCATTTTTTTCACTATTAATAAGCAGTGAAGAAGTTGTTTAAAAAAAAATCCAAGAACTTTTTTACTTTACGAACTGCATTTTTTAATGCGTTTTTGAATCAATTATCTTAGAACAAATTATTATTTGATGCATAAACTAGATAACAATGGACTAGTTAGCTGTTGGATGATTCGTCAACCATTGTGAGCCATTTCTAAGCAAGTGTCAAACTCCAAACTCCCCACCACGTCTTTACCATCACTCGATGCTTTCAGTAAAACTAAAATGCACAACAAAAAGGCAGAGAACGAGAGAAAAAGAGAGTGTAAAATCTCTTTCACTGCTGAAGGACATCTATCCCACTGACAGTTAAATGTAATTATACTGCAGACATTCTCAGCATTACAGAGCTCTTCATCTAACCTCAGAAAAAGCATGCTGAGAGCGATCCAGCATGTTACAAATGTCAAAAACAAACAAGAGCAACTCACCAAACAAACCCACATTCTCTTCCCAGCCATCAGATACGAATCAAGCGCACATTGGCAGTCGTGTCAGGACCGATCAGCTCAATCAGTGGGTTTAAACCGGTTGCCCTCCGCCACATCCTCACTGCAGAAAAACAGCTGTAAATTCATCCATGTAGGCAGAAAAGTCCCCAAGGCCTTGGCTTAAACCGATATTCAGAACCCTGCCAACACCTGGAAACCACACCCAAAATGTACCTGGCGGTGTGTCTTTTCTCACAAACAACATTTACTTTACCTCAACCAATCAATACATTCCCTGTGCAGGCCACAAGCCTCACTGATATGGAGGATTGATGCTGGTTACTGATTAAGACAAATATGTGCGGTGAAAACACTGTTAAGATAAAGAGAAAACCGAGAAGATAAAAAAGTACTTGTATATATAGAGAGCGAGAGAACAATTAAAAGAAAGCCAAACCTCATTTCCTCAACCCCCAACATCTCCCCAGACCCCTTTGCCCCCCGAACAAAAGCCCCTAACGACTGGTGCTGCTGGCTCAAATTAGCATTTCTATAAAAAGAGGTGGTACTATGAAACTCCAGTTATCGGACCAACAGATAAAGCCCTTTCCCCCCCGCTTCTCTTGAACTCAACCCACCCCCCAAACCTATTCAGTCCACCTGCATTGATGCAAAGACCCTCAAAGAGGCATTGAGAGACCACATCTGAGGGGCTTCTACATGCTTTTTTTTTACTCCTCAGTTCAGTTTTTAGGGTTATAGAGGGGTGAAAGAGAGAGAAGTTTTGAGAGTGACAGAGGACAGAGGTGGAATAATCCCATGTACAAGCCATATGCTGTGGCGCTGTAAACTCAGACTTCCTGTGGCGGCGAGGGCGAATGGAGGGCGACGGCAGTGAGACAAGACCTGATACTAACAGAACACAACAGAAATGCTCACCTCACACACTCTGATTTAAAGCTGATGTGTGTATTTTTAATGCTAACATTCAGAGACAACTATGCGTAAACTAAGTAGGTTGAATTCAGTAAACATTGTAAACACGGGGTCTCAGTGGTGATATCATAACACTGCTGTTTGTTTAAGCATCACTGCCCAGCACAGCAACACTGGCTCAACCAATGGTGCAATTTTGGGGGAGGGGATATCCGTTTTATCAACCAATAGCAGATGGGAGGAGTGTTTCTGCAAACTCTATGGAACAGTCTTTAGTTTTCAAATTCTAATTGATGCTGAAAAAATTACACACTTTACATCTTTCAAGATTTACTTTTACCTTTCACTTGACCTTTCCCATTTATTACATGCCTACTTACTAAATAAATATATATTTATTTTCAATAAGAATATTTATTAATTTATTTTTAATAACATTTATTTACAACAAGAAAAAAGATAAGAGGCATGAAATTAGCACAGCTCTTTAAAAAAATTATAAAGAAAAACCTGAATCCAATCAGAATCAAGTATTTTAGAGAGCAATTTAAATATATATAATTATAAATAAGAAACACATTACATTATCTTGTCTTATGACTGATACAGCTTAGTGATCTGTTGTCCATAAGCCAAATTTCTAAGTAATAATATTTTCTATGCTACATCTGTTTTCCTCTGTTTACAGGATACAAAGTTTGATCGATGGGCCCATACACAAAAATTGCAGTGTCAGCTCTGTACACATACACACACAAAAACACAGTAAAACACTGAACAGCTCAAACTTCCTGTCAGTACAGTGTGCGTCATTAAAAAAGCATCTAAACAGACAGCAACGATGGGAACGAACCTCTGGGGCAAGTTGGACTGAAACCCTAAGCACACAGAGCTGGACAGTAATGCAAAGTAATCGAACCACTACAACAAATACCCATGATGCCTAGCCTTGCTCTGCCTACAGCTGTGCCAAATCTCCAGGGGAATATTTACACATCGCTCTGTCAGACTAACCCAATCGGTTTATACAAGTCTAAATGTAAGGAAAGGACACACAGTCTGAGCATCCTTCTCCCTCTCCTTCTCTCACTGCTATGTCAACTGAATCAATGGCACATTTGAAGCTGCTTCAGTGCACTGTGGTGGTCTGTAGGTCTCCAGGGCCTTACTGCTTGTTAGGGTCCATGTCTCTCTCTCTCTCTCTTTTTCAGGATGCACTGTTCTGTCAAGGCTCTTTCTCTCTGTCTCCCTAACTCACCCATCTTCATTCTCCCTGCAGCATGGCTAATGTGCTCATGGATCACTGCAACCGCCTGTGTGCATGCTCCAATGCAAAGTTTCCAACAGACAAGCCCAGAGCAAGTTAGACTAAGTGAACTGGAGCTACTGGATATGTGAGTGCGCTTCAAAACTTATTCTTAGTTCCGGCGCTCTAATTTGATTTAACAAGAGGCATTTCAAGACTCCAATAGTACTGAAACCCTTAACTGTAATTTGTCAAGGATCCAAATGGATGAACACTGCAAGAATTTCTATTCTTAACAAGTATTTTAAGTTCCCAGTTAAAATATCTAAAACATACTTATATTTATTTCCAATAATTATGTTAAGACTTGTTTTCAGAGAATGTATTTTTAACACGGCAGTATTTAGTCGAGTGTTTCCCCAGTCAAGTGGGGAAAAAAACAGCATAGTTCATCAAAAAAAAAAAAAAAGTAATTTACTCACCCTCAAACCTGTATGAATATCTTTCTTCTGCTGAACACAAAAGACGATTTTTAAAGAATATCAGTAACCAAACAGTTGATGGACACCATTGACTTCCATATGGGGAAAATACTATGAAATTCAGTGGGGCCTGTTTGGTTACCCATATTCTTAAAAATATCTTCTTTTGTGTTCAACAGGAGAAGGAAAATCATACAGGTTTGGATCAACATGAGGGTGAATAAATGACATAATTTTTATTTTTGGGTGAACTATCTTTTTAAAAACAAGTGAAAAAAATCTGCCAATGAAAAAACAAACAACAATCCCCATAAGCGAAGGTCAGTCAGTACAAGTCAAGGCTTGGAAGTAGCAGTGTGTTTAGTGTTAAAACTCAGCTGCTGTGGGATACTGTGGACGCACGCCAGCGAGGTGCCAAGCGCAATGGCTTCCCGAACATGTTATTAGCTGTTTTCTCAAATGTGCACTTGCACAGTTTGTTGTTGTTAGTTGGTGGTTTGAGGGTTTGTTTTAGCCAGTTACCAAGCAACCTCTGATCTCATGCCTCTTTGATTGACAGCACATTTCCACTCTGCTGGGTTACTATGTTAGAGAAAGCAGGTTTTCCATATTTCAAACCAAAGAGAAAAGATAAAAGACAGAGATAGATAGAGATGGGAGAGAGAGCATGTAAAGACAGCACCACATATTGATGGACTACTTCCTACTATCAATATCTCTGGGTCTGATTTTCTGGGCTATCACTTTCCAATGATGCATACCAGGATGTGGCACAACCACAAAGCATATGGCCACAGTATGTGTATGGATCTTATATTCAACATGAAATAGCATTCAAAGTCAATTTGACTGTGTAACATATTTCAGAGCAAAACAGGATTTGTAAGGAGAAAAAAAATGGGTATACTGTACAATAATGTGCTATGTTAATATTCATTAATACAATAGCTAACATAAAATAACAATGCACAAGGCTTTTATTACATGCAAGTTAACTTTAATCTCATACACTACTCTTCAAAAGTTTGGGCCAGTACGACTTTTTTTTTTAAAGAAATGCATACTTTTATTCAGCGAGGACATATTAAATTGATCAAAAGTGACAAAGACATTCGAAAGATGCCCATTTCAAATAAATGCATCATTTCATGTTGACTTTAATTGTCTAGCCGTTCAACACTTCCTGGTTTACACACAATTCTGATCCTCAATGACAGTCAATGGATGCATCTTTTACTTGACCTGCTCTTGATAAGAGTATGTACACAAACACTGAGACTCTCTATAACTCTCTGAGGTGTGTTTGTGCGTGTTTTGAACAACTGTGAGTTATTAACCGTGTTGATAGGAGCCCAAAGGCCTTCTGGATCTGCAGCAGACAGGATAAAACTCATTCACCCTGAGGAGAAACACTGCTGAAGTGCTTGCGTGTTTATGTCTGTTTATATAGTGTGAACTGTATACATCGCATACGTGTTTAAATGTGAGTGGGAAAATGGTGTGGGGAGGCGAATCTCTTTTTCTCTCTCGTACACAGATAATGAGAATGAGGAATGTGCGAATAGCTGCTTTTATTAAAAAGGAAAAGTTTATAGCTGCCTGTGGCCTCATAAAGCCCCAGTGATGGAGCGCAGGAGGGAGAGGCAGTGAATTATTCTCATTCCTTCTCTCTCTCTCTCTCTCTCTCTCTCTCTCACTCCTCGCTCTAATGGGCCTTTGTTTCTTTATCTTTGCTGTCAAGTTTATTAGGAAGCACTGTTTAAATTTAGTTTGGAATTGTACCATTCTGTATCAGGTAACACATTTAAGCCTCAGTAGGGTAAGAAATCTCCCTTGCTCCACATAGACGAATAAACAAAGGAGACCAGCTAATAGCTTTCATGTGAAATTTCTGCAACGCTAGGAGTACCAATCTGAAAAATAATAACCATTTCCACAAAAAAAAGTTTCTACATGCCATTTCAGCCCTGTCTTCCATAGTTAGGACAAACATGTGGACCCACCCCAAAACTCATGCCACTAGCTGAGCCAGGAGTTGACCAAAATGTCGAACACTCAAACAAACAACAAGTCTGTGCCCATTTTCAATACTATTCTGCGCCATTTTGAAGTATATGTAGTGTAGTATATGTAGTGTAATAAAAGTACCAAGATGAAGTATTTGGTCAAATGAAAAACTTAGTACAGATTACTGGACTCTCTAGTTGCGTATTTTAATACATAGCGGAAGAGGAAGGGCTAAACTAATGTTGTTATTGTTATCAAAAAAAAGTTGTTATCAACTAAGGCCCTGTTCCAAATGGAACCCTTAGTCCTCGCGATCTTCCTCTGAGTCCACACTTTCATGAAGTAATACCACTTTGACTGTTGGGCACAATTCTGCTGCATCCTTCTGAAACCTAAAATGACAAATGGGACACGCTACGGTCTGGTAAAAATGTACCAACAACCACATTTAAAAATAAACTATGGCATACCATAAAAATAACATGTAGTCTAGTTCTCATTTCCAGTAGATTCCATGACTGATTTCTCACCTTTTTATGTAGTGACAGATGTTGGCTTGTCAAAAAACACAGGTGTTTGATCCACACTACCTATCTGATCCAGGGGATATAAATGTTTTTCCTTAGGCCGACCACAAAGCGCTGAAAAGACAGTACGTGTCAGTACGTAGCCGAAGTAAGAAATGAGGGGGCTCACTGGTGGGTATGTTCAGTTTTTTGGCGATATCCAGTGCCTTCAACTGGATGATGGCTCTGGTTATTATTGGACACCCCTCATTTCTTTTTTCAGCTGTGTGCTGGCACACTTGCCTTTCAATTTCAAGTGGACATTTTTAGGACCGTGGTAAGCTTTTCTTTGACAGTTTGCATTTTTAAGACTGTTTTTTTGGTCTCGCAATCTTCTAACATTACACTATGACACACCGTATTTCTTGGCTGCTTAATGAGAATTGTTTGATGACTCCGCTGCGTTTATCATCATGAGCTTAAAGATTGCATCATAACCTCTCCTCAGTTGCTGGTTTGCTTGCCCGACTTTTAACAGTCCTGTTCTCGACTGTCATTCACTATCATGAGGTCACCTGGCACTGTTAACAGGGGCGGTCGCTTCAGTCCTGGGGGGCACACTCTTTGCGGGTGTATTATTGACATGTAAAAGTCTACACCCTGAATATAAGAAAACCCCATTTTTTCAGATGCATTTCCGAGAAAAGAAAACGCTTATATTCGGTGCAATACGGCAAGTTGTATATAAATAAGTTAAGCACTACAATTACTAAAACTAAAATAAAAAGAGAATATTGAGGAAAAACAAAAACTAATAAAAATGACAAAAGCACACAACAAAACTACAAAATTAAAATTAAAATATATATGTCACTCTCAAAATATAAATAGTAATAAATACTATATTATATAAATAATACTAAAATTACACTGGGCTAAACATGCTAAAGCTAACACTCCAAATGGAACACGGCGCCTGCTTCAGTGTAGTAAAAAAAAAAAAAAAAACATTATTACATTTGAGATGACACAACTCTTCAAAAATTCATAAACTAGACAGCAGAGTGTACAACGCACTGTATAATAGATCATTAGGGATGCAGCTAACATTTTGAGAACGTTTCAGGAAGTCAACCGACAAATGGCTTACTTATTGATCTCTCTGTGCATTAAACTGGCATTAGAAAGTGTTTTATCATCAAAAAAATATGACGGTTCACCTTTAAAGGAATATTCTGGGTTTTTCTATATCCTATTAGCATGCTGTCGACTACCTCAGGCAATAATTTCAACACATCCCTCTCTGTTTATAAACACACAAGACACGCGTTTACAGTAAGCACACAATTATTGTCTGAGGTAATCGTCAGCACGCCACAAATGTGGCATGCAGACGTCAGGTCGCAATAAACCCGGAATATTCCTACAGCATTCCTCCCTTCCCCCTAATTGAGGAGGAGAGAGATGGGCAACAGCTGCTTCTGAGTTAGAGGTGCGAATTCTTAATGGCAGACCTCCCCTTTGCCCCAGCACTCTGGGTCACATCAACAGATCTTGAAACACTTATGTCGTTTGTACTGACGTAGGCCCATCCGTCGTTTACGGCTCTATCGCTTTGCCCTGTTTACACTGCCCAGCTAGGCCAGAAACTTTCTGACACTTGGTTTCCTTCCTGTTGTTCCTCCCAAACAAAGACATAAAAAAAACCCGTCTTGACTCCTTGCTGAGCCTGTGTGCAGCTGTTGGGTGCTGCCTTCCACTTGGCTCACTCCTGCTGTAGGACGAGCACTCCGAGAGACACGGAGGGGGATGGAAACAGCTGTTTCTCATTCACAATCATACGTCAGTCAGACTCAAACACATTCCCTCTTTATTCCGCTGCGCTGCTGGCGAAGAAATGACGTGTTTGAGAAAAATAGAAAGACTGAATAAAGGAGTACTGCTATTTTTACTTAGGTAAGCAACTTAAGTGTAATTCGTCCACTGTTAAATGGAAATGCAAAAATAACTGGATTTTTAGTATAAATGACACGTAAGAGAAATTTAATAAGGCATGTTCACCCAAATATTCGGTCAATATTTATTCACTCTCATTGTTCTAAACTGGTTTTACTCTTTCTTCCTTTAAATACAAGGTTAATTTTCAAAAATAAATGAAAGAAAGAGAATGAGTACTGGAGCTGTCAAGCTCAAAAATTACAAAAAAAAAAACACCATAAAAATTTTTTAAAGTCCATTTTGAAGTAATACGATAAATATTCATTAAAAATCTTCCCTTCTACACACAATGCTATACAGTGCACTAATCATAGACCACTTTTATGGTGATTTTGTCATTTTGGAGCTTGATGACGAAAAACACAAAAAAAACTTTTGAGGAAGAATGGCATCTGCTAAACAAATTAATTTAAATGTAAATGCAATGGGGTCCAAACAACATTGGACCCAATTGTCTTTCATTGACAAAAACAACACAGACATTTTTCAAAATATCTTCAATGTTCCACAGAAAAAAAGAAAGTCATAAAGGTTTTCGACCTGAGAATGAGTAAATGACATTTTGGGTGGACTATCCCTTTAAAAGACAAAAATGAGAGTGAGATGAAAACAGAAGAGATGAAGAGAGGATGAAAAAGAGAGACTGGCAGAGGAACGGTCCGCTGGGTGTTGTGAAGTATTCCCTAGGCTCTGTTCTTCACATTACAAAGCACACTGGCTCTCTGAAATAAAACCGTCCCATCTTGGCTGCCCAGCTGTGTTTGCTTGTCCCATTTTATCTCTCCTTCTCTCCCTCCATCCATTCCTCACTCCTGGTGCTCCTTGGCATTCAGGGAATAAAGACAGCCTGAATAAGGTCTTTCCTTCCATATGGGAACAAAACCTCCAGGCCCAGTCAGTGACGTCTCTGAAGACTGCTGACCTCTGACTGCAGAAAGCCACTGAGACTGGGATTCGCTAACGATCTCATGAGCCTCGGTACAGACGAAAGGCAGAACGGAGGAGAAGGAGGAGAGGCAGGAATTGAATCTTACTGAGTGCCTTCATTTATTTTGCCAGCCAGTTTGTTCACTAATATCAGATCAGATGTTGTTGCATGTAAACAAAAACTTACAAGATCAGACTTTTCTGTGTCCGTTTTCATCTGATCTATAAATTCAGTGTTGGTGAGCATAAGAGCATAAATTCCTTTCTTCTTTTAATACTGGATTTGGGCATTATTGTTATGCAATTTAAGAGGTTGTCTGAAAGTTCTTGTCCGAAAGCATCACATGCAGCTTGGATAAAGTGTGAACTACTTGAATAACGAATTGACAGCAATTATTTTCAATATGAAAACATTTCATTCTCAATACAAGTTTTGGTTATAGTGGCATATTGGCTAATACATTGTGTTCTAATTGGTTAGAGTCAGGAAAGTAATTATATACAGGCACTGTACATGGTTTCAGTCAGCATTCTTGCATTTAAAAACAGTTAGATGAAGCGCAACTGATTAAATGTAACAGGAAAAATCACAGGGGTCCTGAGACACATTTTTAAAAGCTGAACAACTTTTAACTTGCCACATCATCTTAAAAATGCAACAGACATGGTGAGAGGCAATTAAATAGCAGCTGTATGCACATTTTGAACCCAATTTTAAATATGATCTGATATCCCCTCATGTAACCTATATCTAAAACCTATATTTGATTCTCATCATAATTCAAGATTTATCATGATTGAAGACAAGGTCTTGTCTGAAATCATCACTTGCACTGGAGTCCACAGGAATTCCTAAGAGTAAATCATGCAGGAAGTGAGCGATGAATATTTCACTATTTATTTTAGAAAAACCCCTCACATTTGCATGCCATTGCAGTAAGCCACATAGTGACACAGGCGGTTTTATTTAGTTATGAACCACAAGGGAAGACAAATGCTCCAGAGGTAAGAAGCAACTTCAATACTTAAAGGCAGGGTGATTTGTTCCAGAATTTATTTTTGTTATGCTGGTTGAAAGTCTCTTTACATCCTGATAGCAATCACTAAGTTAAGTGGTCTAAATGTATTTATGCATACATATTGTCTGTGAAAGGTGTAGGACCATAAAATGTTCGTCCAATCATTGCATTCGGTCCAGTGATACGATGTCCTACTTGCCTGTCAACGTATGTATTTACATACCTCCGTTTCATGCTATTCAGAGTTAGACTACCCACCTTTTACAGTTCCTCCTGAACTGCTCTGTTGCGTTTATGCGTTTTGGTGAAGGGGTGACTTTGGAGACGCTTTGAAGGGAGGGTGAAATCTTATGCATTCAAAGCTAGCTCGCTATTGCTAGCCTCTCTAAAATTGCCGACCCTACCTTTAACTGAACGGTACAGCATTAAAATATAAATTTTTAAATAATAAAATAAAACTGATATTTGTTATTAAAAACAAGGTAAATTATAAAACAAAGTCTAATTTTCTAACAAGCTTAAAGCAAAATTAAATTACTCTGGCTGGGAATCACTGATAAAGTATGTCTGGTACTAGAATGGGATGTATCAAGTCAGACTGGGAAGAATGCTAAGACTGTGTGCATGCACATCTATAGGCCCCAGTAAGCTGAAGCAGCACTCTTCAAGCTGAGTCAGGAAAAGGCATTAAACTCAAGTAAACACACATTCACACCAAAACTCACAACACAGCAGCGCCCTGAAGCGAAACGTCTAACCGTGTTCTTAATCTAACAATAACCTCATCCTCCTTCCGAGTACAAGAAACAATTCACGCTTGTCTTAAACATCCCTAAAAAAGCTAATTAACTACATAAAACAGGCCGAACTGGCTGAACCGCAGCCCCTGATTGGCTGCAAGCTCAGCAGCTCATTAGAGCCTGAAAGCTGCACATTATAGCTATATCGAACTCTTCTCCTCTCAATCTCCATCTCACAACATGATCTGCTACAATAAACCAATTAACCTTGAACCGAGCAGGTCACTTACCAGCTAATCAATCCCAAAGATAGGACACACACAGGCAAAAACACACTCATCTGTACACATGCGCCACGTCTGGCTCATAAAAATCTCATCAAGGCCGTGACGAAAGATTTTATAGTGATAATTACGTTATTGAAACAGTCAATTGAACTAATAGAAGTCAATAAGACTGTGAAGAATGTCGAACACGCAAAAGGTCGAAGACAACAGCTGCCCTTTCATGCCAATGTGAGATTGGTCCTGCAATGTGCGATGTGACATCTGGAAGGGAAGTTGATTAAAAAGCATTAAAAAAATCACATCTACGGAAATATTTTCTAGAAATACAGCCAGCTTCACTCGAGTTGGCCATGAGCTCATGTTTTAAGATCAGAGTCATGTACCATGCAAGATTTTCGATGAATAGAATACGTTGTCAGTAACAGAGAAAAGGCCTCAAATTCCACGAACTTAATCCCGCAAATCCAGGACAACATGACCAGATCTGCAATTATTACATCCTAAAATGAGAAAATAACAACAGTAAATCTCTCGGATATATATTTGGATTTCGGCTACAGATTTTAAAAATGGCATCTCTTGTTTTTAGGCAGACAAAGCATGGCACATCAACACTTTATTGAACATCTGTCGCCGTTTACACCACTCAGCCAGAACGATCCACAAACTGAAACTACTAATCTAGTGCATTATGACACCATTTAGGTGTCCAAAAATGTATCCGGTGAGGTCTTTGATCACCCGCAACCCTTTCCGACAAACACGGAGCTGTTATGTTTATTTAACGTGAGGAGAGCTGATGGAAAAGTCTGGAGGCTGCACCTGCGTCTCAAGGCAACACGTGTCTCATCTTTTTTAATTGCCAACAGCCATTTCCTGCCACCATAATCACACCCATAATTTCCTGCACAAATGTCTCTAATTTTCCAGGTCATAGGGGCTTACAGAAAATGATAAAGCCAAACATCTTATTTCAGTGGTAGAGCTTGGAGAAGATTGGGTGAGATTAAAAAAAGAAGAAGAGAGAAAACTAGTGGAAAAGAAAGTCTACAGTGTCATCAGTCGAAATTCCCTTAGGCTTCCTATTGAGACATAATTTTTAGAGATGCTCCGATCAGCATTTTTGGGGCCGATCACCGATTACCGATTACCAAAATCATGATCTGCCGATTGCCGATCACTGCCGATCACAGAATGGCAGGGGAATGAGAATCTTTTATCTATAATCTAGCAGACTTTGCACCATTTGTAGAAATGAAAGAGGGGGAGGGGGGGGGGGGGGGGCTACAGAAAATAGGCTACAGTCAAGATCTTGAAGAGCCACCAAGTGTTTATTTAATTGTATTTAGAAAATGAGTAACATAAAATTATTCCAAACAAAGAGGGGTCAGGCAGACCAACACACAACAGATCAGCTTAATGGGAGGGGATCAAAGTTACTCTTAGACATACTTGGAAATTGTAGCCTCTTAATACACTGACTACATTTACTAATTGGCAACAAAATGTACAACTTGTTACACCAAAACTGGCTACTGACAAATGGACTAAACTATGGCAAGTTTTTTTCTGTTATTATTATGAACATCTGATGTAGTTGAGCAGAATGCTCTTTTATGAAGATACTTCATTAAAGGACATATTTAATGAGATTATGCCTGAAAAGGTTTTGGATTTTTTTATCATAGGTTAATTTAAAAATATATATTGTATAATATGACTTGTTGTTTATATTTGTTTTGTTTTATTGTATATGATATTTGTATTTTTATAATATAATTTTTGCCATGAAAATAGCTTTGAATGCTGAAATGGCATTAAATAAAATAATCTGAATCAAAAAAATGAAAAAATCCCACCACCACTTTTGAAACGTCTCGCGGCACGGATGTACCAATACAAATAAATAAAACATCTCCAGTTAACTAGCAGAGCATTCATTTTGTTCATTTGTTAAATAAGAGGCGATCTAGCGCTGAAATGTTTTTTTTTATCAAGTGAATGAATGATCAAAGTGCTCGTTGCCGCAGCGATCAGTGGCGCGGATACTGTGTTCTCTTGTGGCTCGCGCGGTGTCCGTTGGGAGACTCCCTATTCGTTCCGGTGAAGGAGAACTCATGTTGCCACTGCCAAGCTCCACTCTGCTGTTGTGTGCCCGTGCGCCGCGCATGCAGGTGGGAAAAAGTCGCACAAGTAATTTATGTCACGTGATCATCTTTTTTGATCGGCGCTTTTGGGGTTCGCCGATCAATCTATTTTTAGCCAATATCGGCAGATCATGATCGGCGTCCGATCAATCGGAGCTTTCCTAATAATTTTCGCTACAGTGGGAAGAAGGAATGCTGGGAGAGACACTAATCCGCTCCTCTTATCTGGCCTTCGGCTCTAGAGGACAACAGGTCAACCATCTCACCCCCACCAAAAAAATGCATGGAAACAACACATTGTCTGGGGTCTGGCCTATGGCTCTGGGGTCTCACCCAACAGCAAGCACAGGTCATCAGATTGTGAACCATCAAGCCAAAGTTAATCCTTTTGTGTCTCTATGTTCATATCTAAATGGTGCTACAGATTAATTCACACAATCGGATGAATGATCAGCCATTGCCTTATGCTACATGGGTCAATGGTGTGTGCATAATGAGGCATGTACAAAAGCAATAAGCCACAAGAAGCATGTGAGGTCTGATGTGCCTAAACACCCTTAACCTTGGTAATCCACTACAAACTATAGTCTCAAATGGCTTATTGCTTTAACAAAAAGTGTCAAGACCAGCCTGATAAAAGCATTATTTAAAAGACCCTATATAATTAAAACAATGATTTACTATTTTATAATACATATTAAAATACTACTAATAATAATAATAATAATAATAATATTTCAGACAAAAAAATAACAATTAAAATGTATTATTACAAAATATAACAAAATAGCCTATGGGTTGCTGGTCCTAACTTGCTGGATTTAGAATGGTTTTGGGCACTCATCAAGAGGAATGTCAGCTAGATGAACTTAAGATCAGCTTGGTCAGACTGAGAAACCAGTTTGACAATCTTTAACAAGGTAAGTCCACTATCTTAAGCTCTTTGTTGTTGAATGTTTTAAAAAGATGACTAAAACATAGCTCATTAAATCAAACTGTCAGAATACTAATATAGTTACAGAACTAATATATTGATACAATTGCTTTAAATATAATACTAAGAGGTCTCTTCTGAGACCTTTAAAGGTTAAACCTTCGTGCCACCCAAACAAACAAGAAGGGCTTAAAGGTGACCTTGCTGACATTCAGCTTGTTGACTAAAGCATATGTAACAGTCCACATTCCAAACCAATGTGGAACTGTCCGTTGATGGGATGAGATCAATAAGACAGAACAATAGGAAACCCTGGGAGCAGGGGCACCTTGACCTTAAGAATAACCCTGCCCATCTGTCCCTCCTGAAGCAGCCAATAGGAGGTCAGAGGTCATATTGGACCAATCTTACCTTCATTAAATGAGGGATTGCTTCGATTGTTACTTTAAAGGTGAAATATGTAAATTATGAACCACAAGTGGCACCAAACAAAACTGCAAAAACAGCTTTCTACAAGTAGTCTCACCCTAAACTCATGCCATTGGTTTTCAGGCTTGTGTAAGTCAACAAATCCTGCAAAATGTGTCCCACATTAAACTGCCATATAAAGGTATTTACACCTAGTAAAAAACAGACTTTGCCTTTTGCCTACTTTAAGTCTGAAAAAACTGGATTGAATAGAGTTATTACCTTCTTAGACTAAATGGTTATGGTTTATTTAAGGGCCATGAGGGTTTGCTGTGCATGCAGAATGGCAGCACTACCACCTCCGCCGCAACAAACAACAGCTGTTTTTGCTACAAATAGCCTTGCTGATTATGACCAACATATGTAAATTACATCTAGCAATGTCCTACTAAATCTCTATGGTATATATTTGGTAGTCAGATGCGAGACATAGCAGGGGCAGACTGTAGCCATAGCGTAGGACTGTCTGAAACAGTAACAGTGAACTAAAGGATATCAGCCACAACAATGCAGCCACAGACAAAGACCTAAAATATGTGTATTTGAGTGCAATTAAAGCAAAATGGACTCTAACATGAGGAGTCCTGAGGATTACATGCATTTAATCGTCCTTGTACACGCTTGACTAACAAACAACCCAACTGACATGGGAATTACACATCCAGCCCTGGCAAGGAGCAAATGTAGGGCAAAAATAATAAGCTTTCCACTCGACTTGCATTGCGGAGGTGGCGCTGTCTAGCATGCAATGCATTTAATCATTGCGCAAATATGCTTTAAGAAGCTAATGAACAAAAACAATGAAACAAAATAAAGACGACGGTTATGCCATCCTTTGCCTCACAAATGAACTACTGTCTGTCAAAAAGACAACTATAACATTGAGCGGAATCCAAATGAACACAACTGCATGGAGCAGTCAAGACAAGCTAGTGAAGTGGTGATTCAAGGCTGTTGAAGGGTAAACATTGCAAAACAAAGACTTCACAGATACTGAGCAGTCTTTATCGCTTTCTTCGCTTAGGGACACACCTCCATGACAACCGACACAGGTACAAGACAGCCACTGTTCTCTCAACACTTGGCAGGAGCTGTTAACCTTATGCAAGGCCTTATTGTGCACATAATTAATTTTTTCAGCTCCCCGTCAGTCATCTGATTAGTCATACCATGTTTCTCCAGGTGGAAGCGAAGAAAGCAGAGAACCAATTATAGGCTTGTTAAGAGGTGACATTCCTCAAATTTTCACCCTGAAGGCTTGTGTGGCAATTCCCCCTACTTTATGAAATTAAAAATATCTAATTGTGAAATTGTTTTGCTCAATCTGCTTGTGTTAATGAAATGCTCAAAGTTTGGTCTTTCCACCCATCCAACAGACAGAGAGATAGGGAAATTGATGTCTTTGAACACTTCACGTAGATTCGCCTGTCCCAATTTGAAGTCCCTCTTTGTGGTAGAAACCTCCAAAGGGTCCACTTAGCAAGCGCGAGAGAGTCATATTAGTCCCGCTGAGAACAGAGATCTGGTTCAAAGACAGAGAGAGAGAGAAGCCAAAAGGAGACAGCCCTGTGTGCATTAGCCAGCCTTCTAAAATCTACCCCCTCTCACAACGAGCGTAGATGCCTGAATGAGATTTGGTTCAGCAAAAGGAGAACTGTGGAAATCTATCTGCTGAATGTGCTGATATTTCAATCCTCGTCTCCAACTTGAAACAAAGCCCTGCACAGAAACAAACAACTTAGAACCCAATGTAGATACCAGCGCTCCAGTGCTCTAGTTTTTCGTAGCATTTGCCATTTTAAATATTAAGCAGCTTGTCATCAGAGGTTAAGTTCATGAAGAAGGTGGAAAGAAAGAGGGAAGATCCCAAAGGATGGTGGAAACGTACGAGCCTGTGTGAAAGGGTTTGAAATTAAACTATTGTAAATCAGGAAAAGGCATTTGGTGGGGTTGAGACCCGACTGGATAAAATGGAAGTGAGTGTTACAGTGTCAGGTGTAGAGGCAGATGGCTCTGTGCATCTGATAGGGTTTGCCAGCAGCCTTGCTCTCTTTCCCATGGGCCTTTGCATTAGGCAGAACAGAGGGAACGTTCCAAGATGGATGGGTTATTATGAGGCTGGGACTGCAAGTTATTAAATATGATATAAAGATGTTAAATATAAAGCAGCCAATAAAATATAAAGGAACACTTGGCTGGCATAAATATAAATTATTTACTCACCCTCATGTCATAACAAACCTGCATGATTTTCTTTCATTTATGTAACACAAAAGAAGGTATTTTGAAGAATGTTTTGGTCTAAACAATGAAAGTTTATAGGGTCTAAATCAACATGTGAAGAAAGAAAGACAGAGGTTTATAATGACATGAGTTTGAGTAATTTTTTTACTCAATCTATCCCTTTAAGATGGAGAGACTGTTAGATTAGGCAGATAGAACAATGAAGAGCAATATATAGATGTAAAATGAAGCAGAAGTAATTTGGTAATATAATTACAGAACCATTAAGGTTTCCAGTACAAGCCTTGGCCTTCCTTCAAATTGCCAGCACTCGTATCGCAGGTTGTTCCCTCTGTATCTATGTCAGTGATTTTAAACAGTTCAGCTAAAGTCACATGACTGCAATACAACACCTATAGCCTGACCTTTAAGTTCTGAGATAACACATCCATGCTTCATAGCAAACCCTGAAATGAAACAACAGAAGCTAAACAAACCAATGATCATGAGCTTGTTTTTCTAGTCTATTAGTCACACAATGTCTTGGATTCAGAATTCCAGGGTGGTAAGGCAAGGTGATTCTGGCAGGAATGTCAGGAAAGTCACTCAAGCAGAAGTGAGAAGGGAAGTCTGAGTTGGCATCAGCTCTTTAGGGTTGTCTAGCACAATAAGGATGAAATGGTTTACTCTATATCGAACTGAAAACCGAATCCCCAAACCAGGCTGCGGAAGTGTCATAGGAAGACACTCCATTGTGTCTCCACCTTCAAAAAGAGCCATGAAAGAAAATGGGAGGAGGAAGAACTCAATGGCCGACCAAAAGAAAACCTTTTCTTGCAACAAAAGCTTCCATTGGAACAAGGAAAGTAAAACTATATACGTCAGAAAGAATTGACAAAGCTTTATCTACAAAAAAAAAAAAAAAAAAAAAAATCAGGAAAACACTAACAAATGTCACCCTAAATGTCCTCATGATATGTTAGAATTGGTAGAAAGCACATTTGGAAAGTTTTAAAATTGACATTAGCAGTTGGAAACCGCTGCTTCACACAGCCGGCTATATTAAACCAATTATATAGTTCATCTTAACATGAGGATTGCGGGCTATGTAGGGTACTGGAAGAGTGCCAGGGATGGTGGATGGAAGGTGGGAGTTGGTGGTCCCATTTAAGACATCACGCTCTTGCTCACAAAGGTGCACATTAAAAATGGAGTATCCGAGGTCACTTTCGGCCAAACTGAAGTACCGTTGATGGAGTGGTGCAGTGATCCTTTCCTGTACCCATGCAGAGAAGCTGAGAAAGGTCTGGCTATTGATTCCTCTAGCAACAGATGGCCATAGCTAATCCCTGTCTGTGTCCATGCAAAATTTTTTTTTTTTTTTTTTTTAAATCACTCAGTACATTACTACTACCAGCAAATTAACAACGTATCCTTTGTAATCATCTTCTGAGATGCCACTTCAAGAGAACAGATTTCACTGCCAGCCGACATTTCAAATGCTTTTCATGGTCTTCAGCTGATGTACCCAATCATTTTTTTCCTTCGGAGAACATAATCTTACAAAAACAATCAATGAACAAACAGGGTCTTGCATAGATGAGAGTCACTATTTTGGGAGTTTACAGACAGGCAAACAGATTAGGAAGTAGAGCATCCGATCTGAGTCTCGAGATAATATAATACTTCCTTTCTGAGAGAGGCAAAAGACAAACTCTTTCAGAAACAGGTCACACTTAGGGCAGGGGCTGTTTAGTCTTCGAATTAAGCCATTTGGATCTTGTTCCCTGAGGTGTTCTCAACTCCTGACCTTGATTTGGTAAACTTGAAACACATCCGCACTTATTTCCTTTCCATTATCTGTGAATTATGCAAACAATGCACATAATCTGCCCCACCGTGCAGGATCTGGGCGCTCAAATATGCTCTGATTGTTTACCATCCCTAGGGAACCAGAAATGCACGGAGGAAACAACTAATACTGAGGAGTCTTTCCAGGGAGCCAGACACACAAACATACCCAACCACTCACACTGGACAGTCGCATATGAACAATGAAAAAGGGGAGGAGTCTTCTGATTTGCTTGCTAGGGTCAAAGAGGTCTCACAAGAATTAGATAACTCAATCAACAGTCAATCAAGGGCTAGCTCAAACTCAGCTGCATCTAATAGCTATAATTTCCCTAAATCGAATTGCACAAAACCATTTGAAAAACATCTGCTGATCCTTCTCTAAGATCTTGAGGTTGGTCAAAGGCCCGAGACCAGAGAGTTGAAGAAAAGACTGCACACTTAATTAGCCTGACCGCTCTATGTCGAGAAAGCCGAAAAGTCCCACAGGGTTCACATGAAGAGTCCCTCAGTGCTGACAGGTGCCCGCCATGACACAGAGAGAGGGGAAATTAATCCGCTAACACAAACAAATCGCCCTCAGGCCTGTTTTCTGTCAGAGGTAGCGACACAAAGACCATTGATTTGAACTCCCTGAGCACGCAGAAAGTGTTTTTGACGGGTTCCCTGCTGTCAGACATTCGGGGTGTTTGACTTCTAATCCACCCTGAGGGGGTTTCAAATAACCACACAAAGCAGCATGACTATTCATTCAGCAGTATATCACCATTTAAGTGAAAATATGAACATTTCACAGAAACAGCACAACATTCTTATAGCTGAAACCAACAGGACACAGATGTGTTTCTTGGTTGGCTCCAAGCCCCGCTCTCAAGAGAAGTGTTTCTGACTAAAATTAGCTAGGCTGAACATAATTACATTGGAGTTTTGATAATTAATTTAACAATAAAATATATGGCAGCTCATGAGATGAGCATTCACAGCCATCTGCACCTCATTTGACATGCAACAAGACATTTGGGCGGATATCTGTAGTCTCCATTTGATGAAGACATTTCATTTACATGCCACTCAGTTTCTAACAGATGAGAACAAAGTATTTGCCTGAATTTGAATAATGGATGCACCTAAAACAAAGACAGCGGAGCTACAAAGGGTTTCAGCCTGCAAAGCACACAAACCCCTCCAATTTGGGCATCAAAAACTCCAAACCCAGGAGAGAGAATAAAACCGCAGATTTACTGGGTAGACTGCCAAGATGTTCGGAGCAACAGCTGGCTGCCAAGGTTACTGCTGAAGGAACAACAAAAAAAACTATTTCTCTATAAAGCGTTACAAATTAAGCGAGACTAATCCATTTCAGACCGTTGCAGGGCTTTCAACACCATTGAATAATGAGTAGTTTCAGATGATCTCTCTTATAGGATGAAGACCAGTGACAGAATGAGCATTAACGCTATTAGATTGAAGATAATCAAAATGGTACAGACTGATTTCCTATTGACAAACACAAAACTCATTTGTTTCAAAATGAAAATGTATATGATCAGTTGTTGACATTTTGCTAAAATCATAAAAGATCTTTGAGACTGTGAGGCTTTGAAACAATAGTTCTCACAAAAAAAGTTCAAGTCTCATCTCATTCCAAACTTGACTTACTTTCTTCCATTGGCAGCAAAAGGAGATCTTTTGAAGAATGTATTTTCCATAATGACAATCAATGACAGCCTTTATAAAGAGCACCAAATCACCATATAATTAACATAAAAATAGTCTGCATTAGTTGTAGGCTATTTCCCAAAGCCGTTAGAAGCCCTATGATACCTTTGTGCAAGCAAAAAACTAAATCATTTTTCTAAAAGTCATTATTCACTGACGATTTGGGACATCTGCCCTAGCACTTCTTGGCGAGTTTGTGGGTGAAGCCATACCCAATTTGTGAATAACCGATTCGTTTAAATCTGTTTTTGCAGAAATTTTAAGTAATCTGAATTTTGAGCAAGAGCTCAATAGGCTATAAATCCAATCCCATAATAACATTCCTCATGTTGGATTTTTTTTTTTTTTTTTCAACTTTTTGAATCTAAAGGCTCGTTTTAAGGGATAAGTGATGGCTGGTTCCACACTTTGAACCAAAAACAGTTCGCTTACTGTTGCATGAAACTGAGTATTCTGCCATCCTACTGATTTGACATACAGCTTTCTGCTTACTTTATAGTAGGGAAGTAAGCATATTCGGACGCGCGGAATGATTTGTTCAAGAATCAGAAAAATCCTATTCTGAACAATTCCGCTGCAGCGTTTAATTGAAGTGAATGGAGAGTGGAGCGACTTAAATTTCGGCCTGTTCCCTGTTCCTCACACAAAGCTATCACATGGCGTCACAAGACTTGAAATATATATAACGACTCGTGTGGATTACTTTTATGTTTCACGGAAGAATGTCAGAAAGGTTTGAAAGGAAATTAATTGAGTAAATTATGACAATTTTAATTTTGAAATCTAACGATAGCCTATAGCCTAACAAGTTTCAAAATGAAAAGACGACGACAAAGCGAATTAAACTTTTTTATGCAAATCGCAGATATACAACAGCTGGAGTGCAATCAACGGTGTTGTCAAGGTATTGTAGGATGTTTTGTTATTATTCCCCCTATAGGCTACCCCAAACACTGAATGATGCTACGAAACTGCCCGCTGGCATCAGCAACGGCGCATAGGCTATAGCCTAAACCCAAATTAATTGTCCTTATCTAAAACAAAGCAAACTATTTCCCGCTGCTTTCCTAAAAACTATTGTTAAAACCAAAAACACACGCGCGCTGTGGAGCCGGATGGATGGACAAAACCCACTCCGTGGAGTTCACCTAAAAAGTTTCTTTCGGAACAAGTTCAAATACAAGAGACAGATTCAATTGTTACTCATCTTACCTCGCCAAGGACGAGACGACAATCCCATTGTAGGTGAAAAATTATACAACGAACGATTCCTTGTGTCAATACACGCGTTATTTCCCAAAGAGACGCGCCTTCCACAATAGAAGCGCAACAACTCAACAGATCTCAGGACACAGCGAGCGGCTGACTGACAGCCCCACCGGCACAAAGCCCGCCTCCTCTAAGCGCTGATTCGCCGTGGTGTGCACAGAACTCCTCCTCCTTTGATAGAGGACTATAATTTGCTATCTGGCCTGTCAATCTCGCCCTTTGACTTTAAAGGGGCTGTTTGGAACGATGTTGTGAGACTCATTTATGTCTAATGTTGAGTAAATTATATCAACCATGTAAATAAACCTAGGCTATTAAATAATATTTTTTTAGGGATGATAAATAAAGTTCTATAAACGTCCACTTTTTAAATTACATTTTAATAAGCATTTCTAAGCAAACAATAATTTAATCCATGAAATTGCCTCTAACTCATAGCCTATATTTACAAGCACATTGTGCATTCTAGATGGCAATTAATAGTGGGGGGGGGGGATGACGTTGAATAAACAAGCAAAATGCTTAGACTTGGTCACACTACATCCTGGTGGTCATTTTAAAAACTTTTCTGTTATGGGGAGACGTTTTTCCCCTCCAGCAATTTTTCACCCTTCAAAATCACATTTAGTGCTATAAATAATTTTAATGAGGATTTGCTTGAATGTGTTTTATTTTTTGCCTTGAAGCAACATTTTGCAACAGTAGAATGGATGTGAACAGTGGATATGGATAGAATAATTTTGTGCAATTCATTATTAAACACTACAGTGTTTACTTGACATCTAAGTTAAAGTAAATAGCCAGTGTAAAGTAAAAAGAAAAAAAGGTCATGTAAAAATTAGTATAAAGCCTGGTGTTTCGTATAATGAAATTGTTACATTTTCTTTTTGCATTATGACATCAACAGATTGTGTAGTAACTCAATTTCACAATACACAAAAACCTGTCTCGATGAATTTCCTTCAATTTAATTGGCAGCATACTTAAAAAAATACTCCTAATTTTTTCCAAATTTAACTTAATCAAAAATTAACAGCTTTTGTAGGCGAATTCCTGCAAAAGTGGGTTAATTTGTCATAAATTGAATTTTGATAATGTAAGCCTCATATTATTGGTATGAATAATCTTACACGCTCTAGTAAAATGTCAAGTTATTTTTAGATCTGATGGGAGCTACCCTGTGATATGTGTCATCTTATACATGTATCTTGACAAGGGTTGTGTTTCCAGGACTGTAAAGTGCTTTTACAGTGACCTAAATGTATTACATGTTTTCTTTACATTGGCTTGAAGCAATCCGCTTACAAGTCACACGGACACTCATGTGGTTTCAGTTTTATTTTGTGCAAAATAGTGAACGATGTAAGTGTGAGAATAACAAAACAGCACTTTATGGCCACACAAACACATTAATAATCCCTTCAATGGCATATATGCTCCATGATAGTGATTTACAAACTGTTTTTTGAGATGTACAGCTTATTACAATAGAGTCTGGTTATGAAGGAGTGGCATTTTTCCAAGTTTCTTCTCATGACAGTCTTGTTATTATTTCCTCCGTGAATAAGCAGGATGATGTCTCTGGGTCTGATGATTCTGTTGTTAGCTCGAAATGGGTGTGTACAAAGGTGCCTTTTTATTATACATGGGTTAAACCTTCCGCTGTGCTTACCTAATGCTATAAGCAGGACAAGGGCTCCACCTGGAGTTAGGGCATGGTAATTTCAAACTTCTATTGTGTGTCTGCACTGTAGTCTATACAGTGGGTCTTGGATCAACCTTCAGAATGACAGTTTTGCATTACATTTACCATGTTGATATAGAGAAGAATACAACTGAAATACAATAATACATGTACAGCATAGTAAATGCAGAGCAGATAAATGAGGAGATGTTCAAAACGAACCCATCCTTGAAATAACCCATCTTGTCAATGATGTGACGGGGTTACATGGGCAAAATAACCATCTCATCCATGGAGTGGGTGTGCTACCTGTCCCCTGCTGGTTTTGATTGATAGTCCTGCAATTAAAAAACAAAAGCAATTAACCTGCCATTAAAAGAGGAAATGTAATTGTTCATTTGGTTTGCAATATAAATCTGCATGTGTCATATCCTATACTCATTCATGTTCTCAATTTTAAGCAAATTTTAAGTCTACAGGGAAATACTGGCCTAATTTTGAAAGCTGTGTTTAGGGCCCAACACAGCTGTCAAACATGGCGATCAATTTCCCTGTCATCCTCATGAGATATTGTCGTTATTGCAGCCTGGAGTATTTGTCAGTGTAATAAAGGCCATATAATTTCATGATTAATAACTGGAGCATAAAAATATCTAATTCAATTACTTTACTTTAATTATTCAATCATCTTTTTCATTCTCTTCGTTCAGAATTGCAGGTGTCCCACCAATAAAATGTATACAATTACTGTAGCTCTTTATGCATAGCCTGTACTTCTCCAATGCAACATTTACATTATATTAGATGTGTTATCATTCATAACAATCGCTCAATTAAAAGTAAAACATAAAATGTTGCTCAATGGAGTATTGAAGAATCATCTGAACTGTGTACATGCCCAACAGATGGAGCTATTTGCTAATCACATCACACTTTGGCAGGTCACATAGTCTGGCCACTAATATGAATATGGCAGGAGTTAACCATATGACGACATAACAGTGTCTCCAAAGAACGGCTATTGTCTAATATTCTATCAAATCATTTTCAGTGATGACCAATTAACTGGACGATTGGACGCAAACCTGTATTTTCAGCAGCCATTACTCAAGTCATTGGTGCTCAAGAAACATCTATTATATTATTATCGATGTTGAAAACAGTTGTGCTGCTTATATTTTAGTGAAAACAGGGATACATTTTAATATTTATACATTTCATATTTTGTAACACTGTAAATGTAATTTTTGGTCAATTTATTATGCCGTTGCTAAATAAAAGTATTAATTTCTGTAAAAACGTTTGAACTATAGTGTATATAGGCATTATATTGGTGCAAATTGCAGTTTAAAAATAACAAGAAAACAAAAAAATATGACAAACTCAATATCAGTCATTAACCTTTATTGTAAGAATCATCTCCTACCTGTTTCTTCATCTGTATTTTTTCCACAGCACAGTTTGAAGTGAGATTACCCACTCTTCCTCTCCAGATATCTTCCAGTTCCTCTTCCTCCTGCTGAAACAACCAGTGCCCTGGCTGAAGAAGCTCCTCCGTGCTGATGTCTGCTTTCTCTGCACAGTCTACTCTGGTCTCTTTCACTGTATCACTGAAACACACTGCACAGTCTCTCACACCACAGTTTATGATACGGCCTCTCTTACGGGAGGCCTGGCCATTAGGGAACAAGTTTTCTGAGGCGTTTATCTTCACATGTTTGGACGTGTTGAATAAGTGGCCATTCATGTCTTTTATTTTGGTATGAACACTAAAGCAATTGTGACCACAGGATGAAGAAGGACATAGAGGCCTGCATTGACTGACTGATGGGGAACCATTGACCACTGGAGGAGAGGCTTTGTGACAGCTCGAGGAATCATTATCAGGTCCTTCATATTCAACTAATGTGAAAACCCTCAAGGCAGGTTCTGTGTTTTCATAAACTTGGTTCAATTGTTGGGTCTTGACCTCAGAATCTTCCATATCTACTGGGTTTATTTCAGTTTGTCTAATATGAATCATTGGTTCCACCTCTAGTTCTAATTGTGAATTTCGAGTTGATGGTAATGTTTGGTTGTTTGAGTCATCATTAATCTGTACAGGTTCAATCTCCTCTTTATTTTCCATGTCCGAGACACTGTTGTGAAAGCTCTTGGGAAGACTGAAGCTAAGAGTGGATCCTAGGGACAAATAAGAGCAGATGTTTTTAACTGCTCCACTTGAAGTCTTGACAGCATTGGGCAAATTGTCTTCTGAAAAAGGGTTGGATTTGTTATCAATGACAGAATCCAACGGTAACATGTTTTTTTTAATGAAAACCTGAAGATTAGAGTTTGAATGACTTTCTTTCGCTTTCCGTTCTCCTTCTGGCCAAGTGTTACACCTCCGCCTGAAAATGCTTAAAGATTTGCCAGACCTTTCCAATCTTACAGTGCCAGGTGTAGAGTTTCTTCTCTGCTCATCCTCCTTACTTCTGATCGGCTCTTTAATCTTGAACAAAGAACTTGCCTTGAATCTGTTGTGATTGTAAACCATTCCTCCTTCAGCTGTGACATTTTGCGAGAAGGAGGAGGGCGATTGAACTGAGGAACCCAACTCAGAGTTTGTCATGTCCTGCCCTTCTGCATGTGGTGGGGATAGGACCTCCAAGACTCGTCCTGCAGATCTGTAACTATCCGAGACGTGTAAATACGTGAACACCTGCCATAGAAAGATGAATGCAAGATAAGCCGAGATGCAACTTACAATCTCAGAAAAACAAACCCACGGTCAGTTGTAATGGCCCACAAGCGTTCTGTAAACTGAAAATGATATGGCTCTTGAATGCATACACACACTGCTGTGATGGCAATAGCTGATGCATGACTAATATGATTGCATGCCAAGTTAATAAATCCTATATGGCGGCTTCACAGCGCATTATTACAATGCACACCACCAGGAGGCTTTTCAAAGCCATGCCATGGAAACTTAATCATGAGGTCATTGTTTTACCACATGGGACAGGATGTACAGAGCCGGGAGAATAATAAGCACATGCATGTCTGGTTTGTGTGCGAGCTTTGAGCTCATTTTGGAATGTGTCTGAAGTTAACGCAGTTTTTGAAGTCTTACTTACTCTATGAGTGACTTCAGCTGTCACTTCATGCCGCACGTGGTCGTCGCTTAGGTTTTGGTTTGTTTCTAGATTATTGTGTGTTGCATTTCGCATCAAGTCTTGTTTGTAGGTTGGTGACTGAGGGTTTTGTGCTTGATGCATGACTGACAGTTTTTGCACCTGATCAGCGTCTGGTGATAATCGCAGATTAGATTGGTTGTTGATGGACTGCAGATTCTCTGTTAGGTGGTTGCAAAAAGATGATTCAGTGTTACATGGAGACAAAAGGCTGGATACTTCCTGTTTGCTTAGTGACTGGACGGGTTCTCCATGGTTTTTGTTTTGCAATTGTCCAAGATTCCAAAAAGATGAATTTTGTTGGGTCTCTTTATTCATGACTGATTCATTTGGCCATTTCACCAAAAGCATTTCTTGTGACTGTTGCATTTGCATTGAGTTTTTGTCTTGTGATTGATGTCTGTCCGCCTGAAAGCTGCTTGTTGACTCTTCTTGTATGTCATTATTGATGGGTGACCATTGCTTTGTCACTTGGTTTATGCCTGAAGACTGTTCATCAAAGGTCAAAATGAGACAGATGCTAGAGCCTAGCGATGTCTTTGAAAGGCAGGACTCCTGACTGACAACACTGGACACATCATGTCTCACACCCTGTTGCTCAAAGTTGTTTTGAGATGACTGTGTTTCACTGGCACCATCTTTGACCTCTCCATTTGTACTGCACAGACTATCAGAAGGATTTTTGAAAGGCATAGCCTAAACAAGGGGGAAAAAATAAGTACAAAAATAATAGTATTTTAATTGTATTATTAATCAATTAAATTACAGTGTATTTATTTTTTTATTTAAAAAATAAAATAAATTTGTATTTATTTAAAATAAGATAAATAATTTATGAATGAGGGATTAACGCACACTGCATTATTTCAATTTATGATTTATTATGAATTATTTAAATAAATGTATCTAACATGCATGATTCTGATATGTACGCAGAATTTTGCTGTGATCTTTAAAAAATAATAACTAAACTATTTAAGAGAATGTTGTCCTAAGTAAAGGATTTCAACAGAGTTGTGTTTTATATCTCTTGTATCACTTTTTCCTCTCAAATAATATAGTAATTCAAGCTTTTTTTGTTTATTTAATAAACATTTGTGTATTAAGCTGGATAATGTGCAGTCAGATGGCCATTATTGAAAAATAGACCCCTTCAGGGTGATACAAGATCCTGATGGGGTTAATTTTGCCATAATGATCACATATCCCTTACATGTTTTAAATGACATAATTTGTAAAAGATGTCGGGAAAAAAATCTAGAAACCTGCTGTTGAGCAGGATCATTTGTTGACTCTGATCTCCCATCCTTGTTTCTTTTAAGCTGCTCTCTTTGAGCGTGCCAGTTCACCTGGATCCATCCCAGCATGCTTTGCAACTCATCTGTTCTCTCCTTGATCTAGAGACAGGAAGATGTTAATCAAGAAAACATAATCATAACGAACATTCTGCAGATGGACGCCGCAAGACAGTTGACATCGCTTTTAGATGACCATGTGGTAACAGTGAGTAAATCAATCACACACTCACAATGTCTTTAAACTGACTCTCATCTTGCATAAGCATTTGACCAGCTGCAGCCAGTTTGCTAAACTCATCCAGCTTTGTTTCAATGCAGTGATCAATCTCTGCAATTTCACTCTCTCTGCAAGCAGAGCTGCCAGCAAGGATACAGGATCTGGTGTTCTCTGTCCACGTACTAAAGGACACAAGAAGAGAGACCGTGCTAAACTAATATAATATAACAAAACCACATATGGGACAGTATTTCCTGCATAAGTTATTGACATTAAACATGAAATATTCACAATGTATAATCATCAAAATTAGTCAGACGTCAGTCTTACATCATGGCAAGATAGTTTTCAAAGTAGTCCTGAATCTGGTGAAACTTCTCCAGGCGGCCTCTGTTCTCAGTCATGTTGCGGCCTACTTCCTCCCAAGCCTGCAGGATCGCCTGAACTTCTTCCCTGAGAGGGTCTCTCTCCTCTTGGGAAGGAACCTGTAGCTGTCTGGCTAGTCTCTCCATCTCTCTCACCTCTGACTCAATGATATTATAATGAGCCTTTGTGAGACAAAAATTTTATTAATTAGAATGACAACCTGATTAAAAGTGTGACATTTATGACTTAAAGCTCATTCAATGCATTTCAGGGTGCAGTGGGAAAAATTCCTTATATGTAACCTATAATTAATTTAATAGGCTACTGTTTAATCTTAGCAACCTTTTAATACTTAAAAAGCTGGGCCTATCTTTAACTACTGCAGGAAGAAGATATTTTGATGAATGTTGGTAACCAGAAAGTTGACGATAGCCATTGACTTCCATAGTAGGAAAAAATACTATGGAAATAATGACTACCGTTCACTATCTGGTTACCAACATTCTTCAAAATATCTTCTTTTTGGTTCTGCAGAACAAAGAAACTCACACAGGTTTGTAACAAGTAATGACAGAAATTTCATTTTTGGGTGGACTATCCCTTTAATTACTGCTCTGGGGTCATTCAAATAGTGATTAAGTTCTAGAATACAATAGTAAATGTATTTTTTTATTATCTGACCTCTAGGTCATCCTGCTGCTCCTGTAGCCCTTCCAGACCACTGATGTCAGAGTCACAAAGCACAGCCATATCTGCTTCTATGTCCAGAAGGTCCATACTGAGCTCAGCACAGCGGCAGAGGTGCTGGTTTATCCGCAGTGTAAGATTAGATAGCTGAGGAAAGATAAATCTGCTCTTAACTGATATGTGATTGACTATGAAAAAACATGCAGTAGCCACAAAAAATGTCTGGACACTTTGCCTTTTAATGTCATAATGGCAATTCATAAAATATCAACCAATTGGCATCTTTAAACTAATGATGCTAGGCATTTTCACTGAATTAACTTTACTTTTCGTATTATTATTATCATTATCATTATATATTAGTATTTTAACAAAATATTCCCAAGTTAATTACTAATAGTTACTATAAAATATAGTTACTGTATAATAATTTGAACATAATTTATAATTTATAAATTTTACATGTGCAATGAAATTTCCCAAAACTTTTTTGATATAGCTGCAAAAGATGTTTTGGAAAAAATTATTAGCAGTGTGATACAAATTGGTGAAATATTGTGCATGCCATTTATTTATATGTATATCTCTAATATCAGGTTGATGTTGGACATCGCTTTGTGAAACAAGCTCAAATTTTACCGAGCTTTGTAGTTCATCAGTGGTCTGGTCCTGTTGCTGGGATCTTTCTTGATCAGTTTGATGATTCAGTAGATCCAGTGACATTTCTGCATCATCAGCTATTTCTTGCCTATGCAGTGGTCCAGGAACACCCTAAAGCAGATTCACAATTGTGTAAGTGGTCCTGACCTGTATTCATTACATTTTCTAAAATTCATACACAGAAAACATAATGTTATGAGTCTGAAACAGAGTGTGCTACATTTTTCTTTTTATGTTCATGTTTTCGAATAATTACCCCATAAAAAAATAACACTTAAAACTAGAGGTTTTATATTGTATATGATGTTTGGTTTACTTGGCTCTTTTTGTGATATCCGGTGGGATCCAGAAGTTCAAGGAACTTTTCAAGCATTCCTGAACTGCCGCCTTCTACATTTTCCGGGACATGGTTTGAAAGTGTGAATTCTGATACCATCTGTGCAGCTTTATCTCCAGTTTGTTTTTTTTCCACTGGTTCAGTCTGATTGTTCTCTCCATATTTCATCAGCAGAGCATCCCAAAGGACCTCCACCTGGCTTAGGAGCTCCTCTATTTTGTGGTCTTGTCTTTGCTTTGAGCAGTCATGCTCTTCATTCTTTATTCAATTTTCAAAAGGAGATGAAAAGAGATAAGTGAGATAATTTATCAGTTTAGTGCATTATTATGAAAAAATCTTGAAATTGTATTACCATTTCAGTAGATGTCTTTGACTCTTTCACCAGCTTATTGGGTATGAAACAATCTTGAGCAGAAACAGGGGTTGTTTGAGCCATCTGGGCGATACAGCTGGGAAAGCATTAACTGTTAATCAAACTTTACTCAACAACTGCATCTTGAAATCCATTGTATGAAATTACATCACACAATTATGGATCATTTACTTCATCAGTCATCCACATATTCATTGTGAAATAAAAAACTAATTGCACCTCTTCCTGTCATATTTTTCCGAAATATTGTCCAGCTTGGAACAGCTGCTCTCCGACAGTGAGCCTCGACTCCCTACAGAACATTCCTCAACTGGACTCCACATCCTATGGGCCCACAGCCCTTGAGAGCACTGCTGAAATACATGTTGAGGCATATAATATGTTTAATAATAATTGATTGAATAACAGATTCAATCATGCTGTTGAATCATTAGGAAATAATGCACACATGAGATGATAATGCACGTCATGGCTGTTACACCTTGGGTGTGCATTATTTTCTAATAATTCAACGACCCGACGTCAATTATTCCACTTATACTACACATCAAGACATTGTTTAGATGTTGTTTTTCAAGACATTTGTAAGTTTTTTGTCCTTAAAACACTCTTGTGACTAATTTCTTACGAATCTCATTCCACAACTCCATTGCTAATTCCAAAACATAATTTTAGAGCTAACGGAGGCTTGAGCCATTGATAGTACACCAATGTAGTTATTAATTCAGTTATTAGAGAGAGAGAGAGAGAGAGAGAGAGAGAGAGAGAGAGAGAGAGAGAGAGAGAGAGAGAGAGAGAGAATAAGCATTTCTGTGCATCTCTCAACAGTGTTCTGCAGCAGGATCTCTCCTAATATCGAAACTGCACTTTTATCTGATTCAAGAACAGCAGCGTTATTACCTCGCTAGAGAGAATAGTCATGTAGCTTTTAACCCAGCAAACAAAGAACATTCTCCTAACGTGAATATATTTATTTCCCGTTTGGTTATTTTTCTGAGAATCAAATAATAACGTTCTAGGAAGGTTTTTTTTTTTTTTTTTTTTTTTTTTTTTTTGCAACCATAAAATAACGTTCCCAGTACGTTGCAGTGAGGTTATTTTTAAATAACCTAAAAATTAAATTCCTGTATAAGTTATTCTATGTTATTATTTTGCAATCATAAAATAATGTTCCCGGAACGTTGCAGTGTGGTTATGGTATAGGAGTAAAGAGGTTAGGGGGACGTTCGAATAACGTTCTACAAACCAAAAACTAACATTCTATTTCAGTTTAGAAAACTTTCCTGTTCTAAAACAAACCGTAAAAAAAGAATGTTCTAGGAACCAAAAACTAAAGTTCTGGGAAACAAACATTGTTAGCTGGGAAGTTGCTAAACTATTTTACAGATAAAATCGTAAGGTCAACGCTTACACCACATTTCTGTGCGAGTGTGTGTCCGTACTGTAGGCTATGTGTGTGCGTTTGAGTGGGACGGGAGAGCATGTGCTGCTTTCCGTACATAAAACACAATTTTGTGGCAAAAACATCTAAATAATTTGTCGTGTTTATCCTATTGTTTACTATATTAATTTACTTGGGTTTTGATTGTTTTGCTGTTGTAGGCTGTAAGGACCTTTGAAATAACCGAAATTAAAAAATGGCGAAGTGATATGGACATGTAGCTAATTCGGTCAAGACGTGCCTGGAACTACTTTAGCCAAGAACGTTCTTCAACTATAATCTATAATCATGGATACTTCACACCAAAATATCACAGACACACTTTTGACTTCAGGCTGGTAAGAAATACCCTAGCAACATGCTTAAAACCATTTAAAACACTTTAGCAACCTCATAGCAACATGCTTAAAACTACTTAGAACACTTCAGCAAACGCATAGCAACATGCTTAAAACCACTTAAAATATCTCAGTAACCGCATAGCAACATGCTTTAAAAAACTTAAAACATCTTAGCAACAGCATAGCAACGCCCTGGCAACTACTCACAATGCCCTGTTTTTATGGTGGTAAGTTTGCATGGTATTAAGTTGTTATGTGATATATGGAGAAGCCTAATTCAACTTAAAAAAATATGTAACGTTATGTTTTTATATTTACATAAGGTAATTGTGACTTTATATATGACAGTTTAACTTTATATATAAAATGTGACTTTATTATCTTAAACTTCATCTCACATTACTTTTATTATTATTTTTGTTTAATCTGAGGCTGAAACAGGCCTCTATAGAAATCACATAAGTACCCATAGGAAAGCCAATATGATTGGACTTGAGGATTCAGTTGTGGTTTTGCTGAAGGTCATTTACATTCTCATTCCCATCATTCTCAAGCATGATTTGAACTCTTCACTTTTTTCTAAATTTGCAACTTAAAACTAAAGTAATATCATTGTCTAGATAGAAGGTTGTCTGTCAAATGAGACAAGTTTAAAGCCTCATTGTAAATGATTGTCTCACCGAACAGAAATTTCAGACCAATCTACTTTTCTATGTGGTCATGACTGGTCATTTATAATCACACGCTAACATATGTTTTTGGAGGCAGTGCAACTAACCTCAAATCCTCTGAGACGGTTTTGCTCCTCTTTGACGTCTTTTCCCATTATGCTGTGACCCTCATTCCTAGCAAAGCTCTGTGAGTCAGGGCATGTGGTTAGAGGATCAACGGGTAAAGTTGACGGACGTTTTGAAGACACATCTGTCTTCTGGCTCCTGTAGAAGTGGAACAAAACATTACCTCTAATGGCACCACCGAGGCATCATTACTCTTCAAACATTTCAAACATATGATATTTCATCATCATTTTTGACCATACAAGTCAGTAGACTGTAAATCTTTAATGCTAACAACTTGCAGATTGAAAATATAAAAATATACACAGATCACTAACATCATATCTCTGCTGCTTATGTAATCCTGGACGAAATTTTGCAGCAATTGTTTTGGTTTGGGTAGATATTACCCTTGGCAGGATATGCAAGCAATGATGTCACCTCCTTCTTGTCTGGTTAGCTCATAGTTTCAGGAAAGGTGTGTTTGCAGAGCTAGTGATAGGACTTGTTGAAAGAGCCAAAAAGGAATGTAACCATCTCTGTGGACAAAGCCAACTTGGCTTGTTTGCTGCATTAAAAAAAAAAAAGCTAATTCATTTAATGCCGAATAACTAACAATTGGTGTATAGCGCCACCTACAGTAATTAGTGCAATCAACATGGCAATATTTATGTAGGTCTTGGCTGCTGTGGGTTTACTCTCATTACCAAAACCTATAGCGCCATATTTATTTTTTTGGACAGGAATGACAATGAGGCTGTGAGGGATAGAATTCCGTGTGGACAATGGATTGTACCTTTGTTGCTGACGAAACATCTTTCCGAAAGAAAACTTTCAGTAGCAAAAAACTCCATAACAGTTTTAAAAGTTGTGAGTTGTGAAAATTACGTCATCTAGGACCTTTATACAGTACATGCCATTGTAAAGACTGTATGTCTATCCATACCTCATTTTCATTTTCATCAATTCAATATGGCATCTAACCTGACAAAGGTCCATTCCTCCGTTATTTCCTCATTTTTTCAAAGTTATATATATTTCTGTCATGACAACTCTCAGAGTGTTTGAAATGGTAATGAACGACAATGTTAATATGTTTGGTCTTGGCGGAATAGATCTGCTACGCTGCTGCTGCTGCAGAGCGAGTACAGGACTTGGCCAATAGACGACACACTGCTGTGAGCAAGTAAGGCATGCTGCTGCTGTACAGTATACCATACATGAATTACCCTTAGCAGATCTAGACAGGCGGAGCTGGGGAAGGTGACGGGTTTCTGAAAGAGTGCTGCGTACTGCTACGCTGACCAGGTATTTGAAAGTTGAGCAGCAAGCTCATTGGCTGCTGATACAGCAGGAACCAATCAGCTGTGCCCTATAGAGAACGATGTGACAGCAAGCAGATTGAGTTAAGGACATATCAGCCTGAATTTTGTATTTTATAATTACAAATGACTAGTTTATAAGGCCATATATGTGACTTTTGTGTACGTGTGTTTTCAGTTGGTGTAAATTTGGAATAATCAATCAATATTTTTGTTCCATTTCCTAGAATAGAAAGACTTTTAAGATAAATGTAATAAAATTGTGTTTAATAAAATTTTATAAATGTGTATCTGCTAAAAAAGAATTTGCAAAAGCCTTACAGACGCAAACTAAAAAAAACTGTAATTTTGATTTAATATGTATAGTTTATATTATTCTGCTTAGTTGTTTTAAACTTTCTGTGTTTATCTGAATTAGTTGCCTTAATAGTGAGATTTATGACAAATATTCAGACAGTTATCTTTTATCAGTTCCTTCCTCAGTGCACAGGCACATTCCTCCAGATGCGCTTTAATAGAGTACCTGTCTCTCATCATATCTTCATACCATACATATGAGCTATTTTTCACATCTGCACCAGTACTACAGAGACTAAATCTTCCGCTATTATAGCATTTCTTCATCTACAACCACCTTTTCTTTCTCGTCCTGTCATTCAGTTCCTCTGTATCTCCTCTCTAACACTTTCAGAAGTCATACTATTGAGGTCACAGAGGTCACACTCCAATCTGACTGAGTTTCCATGGAATTCTGTGTCCTAAGCTGTTGACTGTTCTGTGATAACAGCCATGATCCAATGTGATCCAATGTGATATTTTGTAAAGGGTGACGTTAGCTCAGCCACTAATTACAGCTTCCTTTAATGGTATTGGCAACGTTTTAAACCAGACATGCATGGTCTAGTAAAATGATCTAAAAATCATTCAGTAAGCAAAATAATATTTTTGTAAGCTCATAGTGATATTTGTCCTGCTGGATACTTATAACAGAATCACACATTAAAAAGATTGCATAAACTGCCAAAGGCTTAATCTCAGGACCAACATGTAATTAAGTTCGAAACTAAATACATAGCAATTGCATCAAAACAATATCTACCATTCATGATCTAAGACTCTGCAATAGGTCAATATCGAAATAAAAGACCATAACATTACATCACTAAACCACATGTCAGCTCAACTCCGGGTTGCTGACAATTATGGATTCCATTTTAGCACAATGTCATGCACTATTCCAAGCCTTAATTATGATCTCACTGCTCTCAAGTACTTTATTTACTATTGTTTTTTGTTCACAGGAGGACAATGGCAGTAAGGAGACTCTCGTTTACCGGAGAAACTCCTGGAAAAGTGCCCAGTTCTCCTTCACCTCGGCCTGTTTGCATGTAACTCTTTTGGCCAGGGTTGGGTGAAGAGTTGACAGGCGAGACGCAGACTCATTCAGCATCTGGAAAGAGAGTTGTCCAGAGAGGGGTGGGGTCGTGGAAGGAAATGACATCATTCATTTGGAGTTCATATGCTACAGTCTAGAGAAAAAACTTGTGCGTGAGACTAATATAACGGACTAGTATTTGGTATAGTGAGAAATCATACATAAAAAAAGCAAAGTGACTGTGTCAGGTTCATATGTTTTCATGTTCTCAAATTCAGGTTTACACAAGAAGACATTATTTCCTCTAATGAGATCATGGATAGACTTACGTTGATCTGACAGGCAATTTCTCTCTTCTCTTTGTCGCATTTTTGGATCTCGCCCACCATTACAAGGTTCCTCTGCAACAAAATTAATTCCAGATCAGTCCTTGTATTATTTATAAAGACAGTTTGAGGTCTTTTCTAAATACCAAAACGAATCAACGCTTGTTTTCTCAACCTTCCAATTAATGCTGCCGATGATGCTGTCAGCCTGTTGGTAAAACGATGAAACGTCTAGTGCCAACATGAGATCTTGATGATAGTCCCTAAAGAGTGACCTCAACTTCAGCCACCTGCAGAGAAACTAACTGTTAGTTTGTATCACTAACAAAAGTGCAATAATTCTCTACTCTCCATAGTGCCAGGAAATCTTACGATTTGTCAACGTGGTCTCCCGAGCTTTGTCTTGTTCTAAACATTTCCAATCCTAAATCTACACCATCTGACGTGTTCTGAAGAGGTCTTTCTGGTTCCTCCTGGCACAGGAGATGCATTAAGCAATCATGAGGTAATAGTTCAACAAGACACATTAATAAACAAAACAGAAACATCTTTACAATGAATTTAACCTGCATCAAGTCCAGACTTGTTGTCAGTTGGATGAGAGAGTTCTCAATGTCCTTGAGGTCTCTCCTTTGACTGTGAGCCGCGTCCTCTGGTTGATCACATGGGAAAGCTGGCATGCTGTTATCGTAATGAAGGTTCCTTATCTTCCTTCCTTTAGTCCATGAATCGGTCTGTAATGAGATATAGTCACAGTCTAAAGATATATAGCGTGCATTCTTCTTTTTAAAGAAACATCTGAAACTTTTTTATTTTCCTAATTATGATTTTAAATATTTTTATTAGTTATTTTTGAAGTAATTTAAGTAATAAGTTGTTTTTTATAGTAATATTGTCCAACCAGTTATGGGTTTCATTTGCAGTGTAATATATATATTTCCTTGTAATTTATTGTGAACTAGCAATTTCTGAGTGAAAGCTGTTTATAGACCAATTATTTTTCAGTGTATGTTCTTCACCACCTCACGCTATTGACCGACGGACTATTTCTCATTTCGTAATTCTCCCAAAATATCTTACATCATTCTATGTTGCTCCAACTAATTTGTCTTGCACACCAAGTTCTGGTTCTTCTGCAGTTTCTCAGCTGTTAGGCAATAAAATCCTGTTGTTTGTTTGGGTACATGAAGTACAGATTAAAGGCCAAATTGATTCGAAAAGATTGCTTACTAGATGATATGCCAATACATTTTCTTCAGCGGTATCAAATATCTCCTCAGCAAACACCTCATATTTATGCACCTGTGTTTAGAACACCCGGGGGATTTTTATGATGTATTTTAGATTTAAATCACATTAATAGCAGGATCAGAGTCTGTTGGCCCACCAACAATACATGAGCCTGCAGCAAGGTGTGGTACTTCCAAATAATGATCTCATCCATTAGCGGTGGTGCTTTATGTTGCAAATCTTGCATTTCTTAACTTGTCTTCTGCACCACTGCGATGACTGCATCCTCAGCACATGGTGTTAAAATTCTATAACAGCGGGCAAACCACATTTGCCCTCTAACATTTATATTATGGCTTTACCTCTTACATATAAACAGGAATCGAGTTTAAGTTGTGGAATACTGTAACGTCATTTGCCATTTATTCACCCACAAAGTGCATCGCGACCAATAGTTTAAATATTATTTGCCATCATTAGTGTAGTTGTGCCATGTTTTATCATCAGTTTAATCTCGATTCCTTCCCTCTGTGTTCCAGTTTATAACTACTTCCCATTTTTTTGTGGAAATTACCAGTTCATTTCGGCTGTGGGCTTGTGTAATGAGGGGCCTGGCTATGACCTCATCTCAATGAGCACAGTGTGCAAAACTGTAATAATCCACACACTTTTTTCTTCCTTTCACAATAAGACAATGTGTTCTTGTTGTACTCATTTGTGCATGCTATGAGAAGCTGCATTTCTAGTTTTGCAGTGGGAAACTGTGGAGTGAGTGCATGGGCAGGCGGTAACTGTAACAATTTAACAAACAGCTCATAAAAAACAGCGAGAGACTGAAACTAAGAAAAACAAATACAGAGTTGTGACGCCTGTGAAAAATATGTTGTGATGCCAGTTAAAAAATTAAGTTCATTCGAAAAGAATGCAAATGCTGTTGTGGTTTTTATGATCTTATGATCCTGCAGACGTTTGTTTTATTTGTTTTATTTTTGTTTGTGTTTGTAAAATTGCATTCAGTGAGGAGAAAATATTAAAGTGGGATGTATTGGACCTATTATACTATGTATTATTATAAATTAAAATATTGTATCAAATGACAAAAATGTATGATAGATAGATAGATAGATAGATAGATAGATAGATGTAATATGTATTATTATACTTAATATTATATATATTATAATATGTATTATTCTAAATTTAAATATTGAATAAAAATTAAAAAATATATATTTATATAGCCTATATATATATATATACACACTCTAATATATTACATACTGTATGTATATTTATATGTATATTTACACATAGTCTACATACAGTATTTTAAATTTTTATATATATATATATATATATATATATATATATATATATATATATATATATATACACACATTTTAAATACTGTATGTAGACTATATGTGTAAATAATTTCCAGCTAAGAAACATCCTGTCCAACACATGAAAACAATGCATTCTTGCTCACCTCTAGCTGTGCACCAGACTTGTCACTCAGTCTTTCTTCAACTAGAAACAGCTTTTCAGTAGAAGTACTTGGCTTGTTCGTCTCATAGTTTGTCTCGTTAAAGTCAGCGACATGGCAGTTGCTCTGGCTTTCAGCGTTTGCACACATAGCAATCTTCTTGATAGATCTGGAAGAAGTTGATGGGGACACAGAATCCCTCTCATCTTCCTCTTTAATATCGTCTGAAAGTCCCTCCACTGGTGTAGATGTGGACACTCTCTCCTGATGGAAGGAAGAATTGTCATCGTTTGAGTCGTTTCTCAGTTCACAGCAGTCCAGACCCGGTACAGGAAGGTTGATTCCCACATAATCCAAACATTTTGTCTCGGAGGGGACAGATAACTTAGTCCCGATAGTAAAAGGTTGGATCCTCTTCATTGCTCTTCTTGCTTTAATCATCAGAATGAGGAGCAAATGACCATAAAACAATAAAACATCATTCTCATTGTTTAAAAGAATCCTTCTTCTGCAACATCTGATAAAATTACAAGCCTGAAGTCAACCAAGTCAGTTAATAGTCTTTTAAGCTAAAATGGTCCAGTCTGAATTGTTCTGAGACACTGTAGAGAGACTTTTGAGATGCAGACTGGAGGAACTGTGTAGAACGTGACTCTTGCAAAGCCTCACTTCTGCACAGACTATGAGAAAGCGAGAGGGGGGGTTGAGGGAGGAGAAGAGTAGGGAGAGTTTAGTAGAAACAGGGTGAGGTCATCATCACACTCAGTCACGGCCCCATTTGGAGGGAGAGAGGGCTGTAAACCAAAGCTGTAAAAGATTCCTCCCAAAATAAGAAGTTGTGGGAAGATAAGAGTCAGAAACACACAGTCGAGCCCTCTCTGAGGCCTTGCTTCTCGACAATGATGTCATTTATTTTTCCTCAGCTGTTCCCTTTCACTTTGCTTTTTTTTCATGCAGTTCTTTTGTCAGATTTAATGCAGCATACAAATCACATATTCAAAATATGCACCATTTTGTTCATCTAAAGATATGCTTGGATACTTCCAACTGCAACTGAATAAACAGATAAATAGGTGTGCAGATGCAGGAGGCTGTAAGTGGTTTAGATGGTGGTAGTCTCACACTGTTATCTAAATGTTTACAGAGCAGCAATGGGGAAAAACATTGCACATTCTGGCTGTGGCCCTTCTCTGATTCAAACCAGGTGTTTGATGCAGTGTGTTGGAACGAGCTACTGTATAGCACTTGACTGAGGATTAGTCTTATCTCAAAACGCTGATAGTCCTGTCACTTTATTTTGTGTGATTTTTTTGTATGAAGTTTTATACTTTAACAGCCTTTAAAGTTTATAATATAGCAGTCAGTATGTTATGAATTACTATTTAGTTGTGTTGCACTTTATTTCACAGTATGTGCACTTACAGTGTGCACAAAATACTCTAATAATAACTAGTAACCTCATGGGTTAAGGCTAGGAGGGTTAGTACCTTATTACCCAGTTATTGTAATTACTATAATTAGTACATAGTATTTTGCTAGCTACAAAGGGAACAGGGCTATAAAATAAAGCACTACCAAAGGAAATTACCAACATGTATAAAAAAAAAAAAAAAAAAAAAAAAAAAAAAGGGCATTACCTTCTTCAGGATAAAAGGAAACATAATAACATACCAGACATAAACACAGCATAATAGGGCTGGTTAATGTCACTGCTTGTCTAGACTTAAAGATTAATTGTACCAATTCTACATCATTGTACAAAGAACAGAGATACCTCACAGAGATACGACAGCCACAGTTTGAGACTCTGAGTGAAAATATATGCAGCAACATGATCTCGGATTCCTTTCGATGTGGCTCATCCTTTAGCTTGTCTTTTCACAAAGAGACTAAAGTGTGAACAAAGACTTTAGTCACAGAGACTCCCTGCAGATCTTTTTTCTTGGACTCATGCTGAACTGCCTTGTACTATTTTCTTGGGCTTTCCAACAATAAAATCAAAGTTTCTTGAACAATTATGGAGGGATAACCACAGAGCTATAGGGAGTCATGTGGGGATATGAAATTGAATATTTTGATTGGTAAATGTGCATAGTCTGACATTTAAGAGGGTGATGAATGACTTCTTATGGTGTATAGAGGCACTTATGATGTAATGCTTGAAATGTCAGTCATTTTTTTCAACTTGTAGAATGATAAACCCTTCCATAATCAGCTTCTAATTGGAATTAATCAAACCAACTGATATAGATTGTAATGTTTTTAAAAACCTCTCTACATGCTGTTGATTGACTGAATTTTGTAAGATTATAACCGTAGTTCTTCAGGTCAGGGGAATGTTAGGAATTTGTAATGGGAATCAGGCAGTAGATAGATAGGGGTATGTGACTTGAAAGGAGGGGGAAGGAAATAAGGATTCAGGGAGAGTTAATTAGATAAAAGTGAGGTCAACATCATGCTCCCAGCCGCAGACAGATGAGGCAGTAAACCACAGCTGGAAAAGCTTCCTGCCTTAATAATAAGAGGTGGACAGTAACTCATACTGTACTTAAGTACACTTTTCGAGTATATGTACTTTACTTGAGTATGTTGTGGCAAAAATTAACAAACCATCATCACTGCGTTAAAGACACTCTGAAACCAAACTGTCTTTTATAAAAGTATTTATTCTTGCAAGAAGGACCCAGTCACCACACAGAAGTTACGCTGTAAAGTGAGTGAGACAACACCAGGAAAGGCTGAGCAGTTTTTATACTTCCCTCCAAGGTCTTCAAAGAAGCAGGGCTTCTTTCTTATCAAATTCTTTGGATGAACAGGACTATGGTTTCTAGCTACTCATTGGCTCAAAAGGCCCACCTTTACTTTATGACCTCTGCTCCCCAAGGGGCAAAAGTCCCCTACTCAGCGTTTCCTGAGGTGTCTCTCTCCTGTATTTCAGATGTATAAACAATTAGGGCTTGGTCAATCCTACAGCTAAGGGGTAAGATAGATAGTGAGACTTGGTTGGCAGTTAACAGTGTTCTTTTCAGGCTATCTCTTGTCAGCTGTTTTTTAGACAACATGATCAAAAGGAACTTTATGGCTCCACTCAGGACCTCTTCATCACTGGGGTCAGATTGCCCAACCATCTCCTTACTATCTTACCTAACCCTTAGCCTGTGTAAGCCCAATATCAGAACAACAGGCCCCCCGTTCTTGTACACAGAATGCAGATCAGAAACCCACAGTGCATTTCAATGCAATGTCTATTATTAATCAGCAAATATTAAAATTTCCACTACAAGTATTAATTTTTCTGAAAACTTTTTATTTTAACTTCACTTCATTTGAAAGACAAATATCATACTTTTTACTCCACTACATTTCTGTCATGGTCCTTGAGAAAGTATTAAGGTCAGTCGGGGGATGATTTTGGTTGCAGGGGTTGCATTTTGGTTGGAAAAGAAAGTTGGGTTGACGTCAGAACCCAGCGTCAGTTTGAAGTCAGAACCCGACATCGGTTTGACGTCAGAACCCGACTGATGTTGATTTCTGACGCCAACCCAATTTTCATTTTCAACCACAATACAACGTCTGTCCAACGTTGGAGATTAATGTCAATCTGACGTTAGATTCTGACATCAACCTGATATTCATTTTCAACGTTGGGTTTGGTCTTCTAAATGCGAATTTTGTCATTGTTTCTGTGCATACTAGCTTATAGATAACAGTAAGGCGAACATATTCATACTAAAAGCCAAAAAACTTTAAATAGGGCACTATTTGAGGGAACAGCCATTTGAGTGTCCGAAACCATTGTGGACGTTATTGAGTGCACTTATTCAATCTCCCATTCAATCCCACTACTGGAACTGTGTTCTAGAAATAAATTTGATATTGATATGAGGGTAGGCAGGCATAGTTTCAGAGGCATAAGATACTGTAAGTATTACATACAACAATGCAACAATAATAAAACAATGCATTGACATTTACTTTTTACTTCTGATTTTTTACTTTACTTTTAAAAATGTCAAATGGATTAAAATTCAAAATAGATTACTATCCAAAAAAATAAAAAAATAAAAAATAAATATATATATATATATATATATATATATATATATATATATATATATAATGTTTTTTTTAATTAATCAAGTTTTATTTTTTATGTTGGATTGTCATAGTATACTCTATTTCATAATAATTAATATATTACAATATATTATATTGTATTATATTATATTATAATATAATTCCTTTAATTTCGGTAGTACTGTATTTTTGTAGATTATCTGTCCAAAGACTTTTATTTAATGACTTTTATTTTGTTTATTTGTAAGCTATGGAAGCAGAAGTCACGTGACATAACAACACAAGTTCGGCTGTCATATGATAGTAGTTTCATTTTCAACATGGCTGCGCTGCACATCAGTGTTTTGCTCCAGCTGTTTTTCTGTCTTGTGTTTTCTCTACCCACGGGTCGAAACTCCATCTGCGGTTATAAGGTGAGTTTCAGCTTACTGGGTGAATTTTCTGAAGTTTTTCCTTGTATATCCTTAAGAGAGATTCGAGTAAATGTAAAAACTTAAGTTGCCACTGAGGGAAATATACAAAGAAGAAAAAGTACCTTGGTAGTAATTTTTTTTTTTTTGGGGGGGGGGGGGGGGGGGGGGGGGGGGTCGGTCTAGTTTAAAATATCAGTTGACCCAGTTTTTGCAATTATGAATTTTGGAGCTTTATTTCCCAGTAAAGTATAAAGGAAACGATTGTAGAATGAGGAAGTGAATATTTTATGTGAACTGTTGGTGTATCTTTCCACTGTTGATGACCTTGTTGGATCTTTCAGTCATGTCTAGCCACAAAGCCCTCCATGCTGAACGTCCACCTGGTTCCTCACACACATGATGATGTTGGTTGGCTCAAGACTGTGGATCAGTACTACTATGGAGGTGAAGTTCTGTTCATGTCAAGTGTTTTGTTGTTCGCAAACATGCATTGATATGGTAGTAGATCACATTCTTCATGTGACTGTCGATATTCTGAATATGATTTGTGTGCTGCTTGTCATATGATATGGCAACGCATTGGAGTGGTAATGTTTAACATCAAACCATAATACACAATAAAATTTTGTTGGTGTCAGGCTTATTCAGGCATGCAAATAAACCACAAACCTCTGTGTTTTTATTCCAATCATTGTAATTTTTCAGACCGAAACAACATCCAGCATGCAGGTGTTCAGTATATTCTGGACTCTGTGATAGACCAGCTACAGAAGGATCCAGCCCGGCGTTTCATCTATGTAGAGACGGCCTTCTTTTACCGCTGGTGGAGGCAACAGAGCCAGAACACACGCCGAATTGTAACTCAGCTTGTCAATGAGGGTGAGGAGGGTATTTGTTTTGGGGTCAGTGACTGGATATTCCTGAGGATAAAAAGTTATGAAAAAAAAATGAATGACACAAAAAATCTGAAGTGATTCACCCATAGACAGTATAAGAAGGATTCACCACATCTTTATAGTTATTTTCCATAATTTTTGCACAAATGATGTCTGATAAAAAATATAAAAAACATTTTTAAAATTGAAGTTATAAAAAAAAATGAAGTTAATAGAATTAAAAGTACTACAATTTCCTTACACCCTGAATCTTTATAATTATTTTCCATATTTAAGGATGTCTGAAATGATAATTTTTTAAAAAATAATTAAGAAAAGATTAATAAAAAACATTTTTACAAAAACATTGCATATAAAGATGCTAAAATGTAAAATTATGTATAAAGTACTAAAATACTTTCCTTACTTCCTGAATATTTATAATTATTTTCTATATTTAAGCATTTCTGAGACGATAAAAATTATAAAAAATAATAAAGAAAAGATTAATAGAACACATTTTTACAAAAGCATTGTTTTTAAAAACGCTAAAATGTAAAATGATGTATAAAGTACTAAAATACTTTCCTCACATCCTGAATCTTTTCCAAAAAAAAATTTTATTCAAAGCAAAAAATATTTTTCACAAATATCATGAATTATATACATTTCTTTCTTTTTTCATAGGTCGTCTTGAGTTCATAAACGGCGGCTGGTGCATGAGCGATGAGGCCACCACGCACTATAGCGCTGTCATAGATCAGATGACTTTGGGGCTGCGTTTCCTGAATGACACCTTCGGCGAGTGCGGGCGTCCCCGGGTGGCCTGGCACATCGACCCGTTCGGACACGCCAGAGAACATGCCTCCATCTTTGCTCAGGTAATCATAGCATATTATATGAGACTATAAACGGTCGGTGTGGCATAGTGGTGCTGATGGCTCTTCCCTTTTTTTTTTCACAGATGGGCTATGACGGTTTCTTCTTTGGTCGTTTGGACTACCAGGACAAGGCTCGCAGGATGAAGACCAAAGAGATGGAAATGCTCTGGAGGGCCAGTGAAAGCCTGACACCACCGCTCGCTGATCTCTTCACAGGTACTAATCTGTAAACATGCTGTTTTATACTGTCTAATGATCCAAATTCAGTTTTTTTAAACTCTCCCATCGTGCATGATATAGATCTTTATATATATATTTATTTATATATTTTTTTTTTGCTGCTTATTGCGCTTAAACAGTCAAATATACACAAAATAATGTAAAAATGCTGGTCTTGGTGCGTATTCACCTAAACACAGTCAGTTATGTTTTTAGTGAAGGTAAACGGATATTAAAAATATCTATATGGCAGTTTTTCCCCATGGTATTGATGTCAAAATTGTGGCCAGTGAAAATGATGAGTGGTTAGTAACTTTAAAAACCACTAGCCACAGTGGCTGGAGAGCAAAAAAGTTAATGTCATGCCCTGTGTGTGTGTGTGTGTATATGTATATATATGTATATGTTAGGGATGCGCGGTATACCGGTACTGCAAAAATACCGGTATATATTATATTTCAAACGGTACAATATCATAATTCTGTTCAATTCGGTATTTGATGCGCTGCTGTTTCGAAGTTCACCGCTAGGCGGCAGTGCGCTACCTAAACTGACGCGGGTCATGCGAAACCGACAAACGGTGACAGAGGAACACGATGGATCAAACCGGATCAAACGAAGCTCATTCGAATTTCTACACGCCCGAAATTAATAAATAGAGAGAGCAGTATGAGTGAAATAAGGCATTACTTTGCCTACAAAAGTCATGAGAAAAGTAAAGAAACAGATGTCAATGCACCACTCTGCAAACGCGGAGGCAACACATTAAATCTGCCTAAGCACTTGACTCGTCAGTTGCTCATCCTGACTTGTTCAAAGAGTTCAGAGATCGACAGGTTAGTGACTGTTAGTCCATCATTCAACTGATTTAATTTAGACTTTTATTGAACACTGAACAGCGCACATACGTAAGAGCTTATCAATTATGTATGATACGGTAAACACGAAAGCTCAAATCTCCTTGCATGACACGCTAGAACCAATTCAGTTTAGGTCTCATCATTGTTATACTTTCAAACAAAATTAATTGAATTTGAATGAATAAAGAATAAAAATTTGAATAATATTAATTTTAGTATTAGTGATAGTAAAATGAATGGCATATTAGTGCCGCTGTGGCGACCAAAGCAGAGAGAGAGAGAGAGAGAGAAAGAGAGATAGTAGTAATATGAATATTACTAATGTTACTATTAAGCTACATTTGTCAACATTCATTAGGTAACCTGACCTAACAGTATTATAGCATTTATTCATCTATATCAATCAGTAATTAAATGACCTAAAAAAATAAATATACTAATACATGTTTAGCATGTTAGCATTACTTTATGCAACGCATTAAACTAATATGAACCCAAACAGTAACCAAACCAAGATGAATAAATGCAATAAATGTTGATAATTCTCTGTTGATGCATGACAGCTATGGTTTACATGTCATTTAATTATTCTATTATTATTATTAGCCTATATGTGAATCTATTATTATAGATATTAACCTATTTTAATTGTATAATTTCAGGGGTATTTTTTTTTCTAAATCAAAATTTAACCTACTGTATGTTCCCTGACTGATTTTTTTTTTTTTTTTTAAATGTACATTTTGATACCTTTTCTTTGCACATTTGGTAGTGGAGAGTTTAAACAGTGTTTTTTTTAAGTATCACTTAAATTGAGACTTTTTTTTTTTTAACCTATGGTATCGATTTAGTATCGATACCGAGGTATTAAATTCTGGTATCGTACCGAAGCCAAAATTGTGGTATTGAGCCATCCCTAGTATATGTATGTAGCAAAGTTAGACGTTGTGGGAAGGAGGCGGCGGGAACCGGCGATTATTTAAAGACTTTAATAACAAAATAAACAAATACAAATAAACAAATAATACAAAATACAAATACAAAATAAACAAATACAAAACGAAAGTAAAGACAGCAGCACCTCACGGACTACTGCTGTCACATATAATAAAACAATAAACAAAACACAACATAAGTCCAGGCCTGTTCCTCATTTTATGCTTCCGCTCCTCCGTGAGAGATACGAGACCAGTGCGTCACGCAGGTGTCGCTCATTATCAATCATGCCACAGTCCTGCTCGCCACAATATATATCCTAAATAACTTCAAGGTGTTGAGTATGTGGAATTGTGAGTATTAGTTCTCTTAAATGACTAGACAAGTTTCATCTCTAAAGGCGTCCTCCCCAATGGCTATAACCCTCCTGAGGGCTTCTGCTGGGACCAGTCTTGTGATGATGCTCCCATAAGAGACGACCCAGACCTTCAGGACTACAATGTGGATGAGATAGTACAGAAGTTTCTCAATGCATCCTATAAGCAGGTAAATAAACAGCATTGCAGCAATGCTTAGTCTAGTCAATCAAATGTAAAGTTCACGTCTCTGTGTTTTTTATTTATTTACCAGGCTGCCTTTTATAAGACAAACCACATAATCATGACCATGGGTTCAGACTTCCAGTATGAGAACGCCAATCTCTGGTACAAGAACATGGATAAGCTGATCAAGTATGTAAATGCCCTGCAAGCTAAAGGGAGCATGGTGAATGTGCTTTATTCTACACCCTCCTGCTACCTGCAGGAACTCAACCTGGCCAACCTCACCTGGTTAGTGTTCATATACAGATAATACATTTAGAAGAGGATATCTCTCAAATGTTCCCTGTGACATTTTCCTGTCTTGGCTGTTTATCATAGGCCCCTGAAGACCGATGATTTTTTCCCCTATGCTGATGATCCTCATGATTTCTGGACTGGTTATTTTACCAGTCGGCCAGCACTGAAGTTATATGAGAGACAGAGCAACAGCCGACTACAGGTGATATCCACAACCTTCCTCTCTGAAATAAAAAAATCATTTTTTTAATCCGTAATGTCTGGTTTTGTCCTTCTAGACATGCAACCAGTTGGAGGTGCTCGGCGGGCCCAAGTCCACATCGGGTCCTTTTGGTGAAGGGGACAGTGATACTATGAGTAAGTCTACTTCTATTGTAAATAAATCACTTATGTTGGCTGTAATCACTTGGTCTGTTTGAAATCTTATCCTTTTGATCAGAGAGGGCGATGGGTGTGGCCCAACATCATGATGCTGTGTCTGGGACAGAGAAACAGCATGTGGCAAACGACTACGCCAGGAGACTGGCTACAGGCTGGGAACATTGTGAGGTACAAAGATTAAATATTTAAACCGAACTAAGCATCATCCATTATTAGTGGTGCTTGCTACATATAATACGGCTTATTATGGAGAGGCGTGCTGTTACAATTAAAATTTCTACATCTGTTTCCCCACTGTCTATTTTACATAGCCTGTCAATTTTAGAGTGCCCCGTCTGCATGACATATTTTATATTTGCATACAAATATACAAATAAAACGACGATATTGCAAAACAAATGTTTTTGCCACTCTCCCTTTCTTGTTGTAGGTGCTGGTTTTTAATTCTCTGGCTGTTCTCAGTGGTTCTGAAGCTCTGCGTGTGTTCTGTGAGAATCTCAACATAAGTGTGTGTCCCCTCACAGAAAGCAGCCATAAGGTACGATACACAGTAGGGCTGCACGATTAATCGTTAAAAGATCGCGATCTCGATTCAAACATCCATGCGAACTCATTTCTAAATGACAACAATTTTGCCTGTGCCTATTATGCCTTTGACAAAATCACACTGGAACATTAAAATCTGCGTTTGTGCTGCCGCTGAGCCAGAGAGAGCAGTTGGCGTGTATAAGTATAAAACATATTCACAAACAGTCTTTTTTTAACCACACAGTTTCATTATTTCTGTGTTACAGATATTCTAATTATCACAGAAGTACTGGGATAAGTTTATAGGTCGGATATTAAAACTGATGTCAAAATAATCACCTTTTGATTTGAAAGTAACTCGGCACTTCAAGTAACGATTATATTGATTACATTGTTTCGCCACTAGGTGGCGACGAGTGACCTGTACATTTTTTACCGGTATTTGTCATTGAATCATTCATTCAAGAGATTCATTCAAAAATGCTGATTCATTTTAAATAATTCAGACTAATTAAACATTTTAAATAGACTGCAGCAATTAACATTTTGTCAGAACCTCTAATAAATTACGTTAATTTGTTTAGTTGTTTTGTGCGAGCATCGTGATCTCTGTTTGAAAGAAAAAAAACGTGATTCTCAATTTATCCAGAATCGTGCAGCTCTAATACACAGATTTCAGTAAATAAATGCATGCAATAAAAAGCACATTCACTATTGAATTCTGACCATTCTTTTTCTTAATCTCTCTCAGTTCTCTATGAATGTCTACAATCCTCTGGGCAGGACTGTAAGCTGGCCTGTTCGTTTGCCTGTCAATGGTTCAATGTACAGTGTTACTGATGCAAATGGGAAAGCAGTGGACTATCAGGTTGGAAATGGTGTTTGCATGAATTACGTACTTATGTGTTACATTTAAGAAATGAAATCAATATTTCCACTTCTCTTGCTATCGTTCAGGTGGTTCCACTGTCTAAGTCCACACAGGAAGTGAGACGGAACAGGGGTTATGCTAAAGGTGAGCTGGTTTTCCAGGTTGAAGCTCCTCCTCTTGGCTACAGTACGTACGTCATTTCCATGGTTCAGGATGAGCCTCCAGCATCCAGTTCCAAACCGACAGCCCCTCGCTCCATTCAGAACAAGGTAAATGCAGCAGCATGAGTGGAAACCATCCATTTAAAATCTTTACTGTTGTATCAATTTAAAATAACTTTCCTGTTTGAATATATTTTAAATGTTTTTCAGCATCATTACTCCAGTCTTCAGTGTCACATGATCCTTCAGAAATCATTCTCATATGATTATTTGCTGCTCAAGAAACATTTATTATTATATCAATGTGGAAAACAGTTGTTCTGCTTAATATTTTGGTGGATTTTTTTTATTTATTTGTATTCTTTGATGTCATTTTTTATCAATTTACTTAATTTGTATTCATTTCTTTCAAAAAATATTTACTGACCCCAAACTTTTGAACAATAGTATATGAAAACTTTTTAGCATCTAAATACTGTATCTTTATCTACAGGTCCTTCTCAAAAAATTTGCATATTGTGATAAAGTTAATTATTTTCCATAATGTAATGATAAAAATTAAACTTTCATATATTTTAAATTCATTGCACACCAACTGAAATATTTCAGGTCTTTTATTGTTTTAATACTGATGATTTTGGCATACAGCTCATGAAAACCCAAAATTCCTATTTAAAAAAATTAGCATATCATGAAAAGGTTCTCTAAACGAGCTATTAACCTAATCATCTGAATCAACTAATTAACTCTAAACACCTGCAAAAGATTCCTGAGGCTTTTAAAAACTCCCAGCCTGTTTCATTACTCAAAACCGCAATCATGGGTAAGACTGCCGACTTGACTGCTGTCCAGAAGGCCATCATTGACACCCTCAAGCAAGAAGGTAAGACACAGAAAGAAATTTCTGAACAAATAGGCTGTTCCCAGAGTGCTGTATCAAGGCACCTCAGTGGGAAGTCTGTGGGAAGGAAAAAGTGTGGCAAAAAACGCTGCACAACGAGAAGAGGTGACCGGACCCTGAGGAAGATTGTGGAGAAGGACCGATTCCAGACCTTGGGGGACCTGCGGAAGCAGTGGACTGAGTCTGGAGTAGAAACATCCAGAGCCACCGTGCACAGGCGTGTGCAGGAAATGGGCTACAGGTGCCGCATTCCCCAGGTCAAGCCACTTTTGAACCAGAAACAGCGGCAGAAGCGCCTGACCTGGGCTACAGATAAGCAGCACTGGAGTACCCACAGTCAGTGATGGTCTGGGGTGCCATGTCAGCTGCTGGTGTTGGTCCACTGTGTTTTATCAAGGGCAGGGTCATTGCAGCTTGCTATCAGGAGATTTTGGAGCACTTCATGCTTCCATCTGCTGAAAAGCTTTATGGAGATGAAGATTTCATTTTTCAGCACGACCTGGCACCTGCTCACAGTGCCAAAACCACTGGTAAATGGTTTACTGACCATGGTATTACTGTGCTCAATTGGCCTGCCAACTCTCCTGACCTGAACCCCATAGAGAATCTGTGGGATATTGTGAAGAGAAAGTTGAGAGACACAAGACCCAACACTCTGGATGAGCTTAAGGCCGCTATCGAAGCATCCTGGGCCTCCATAACACCTCAGCAGTGCCACAGGCTGATTGCCTCCATGCCACGCCGCAATTTCTTTCTGTGTCTTACCCTCTTGCTTGAGGGTGTCAATGATGGCCTTCTGGACAGCAGTCAGGTCGGCAGTCTTACCCATGATTGCGGTTTTGAGTAATGAAACAGGCTGGGAGTTTTTAAAAGCCTCAGGAATCTTTTGCAGGTGTTTAGAGTTAATCAGTTTATTTAGATGATTAGGTTAATAGCTCGTTTAGAGAACCTTTTCATGATATGCTAATTTTTTGAGATAGGAATTTTGGGTTTTCATGAGCTGTATGCCAAAATCATCAGTATTAAAACAATAAAAGACCTGAAATATTTCAGTTGGTGTGCAATGAATCTAAAATATATGAAAGTTTAATTTTTATCATTACATTATGGAAAATAATTAACTTTATCACAATATGCTAATTTTTTGAGAAGGACCTGTAGAACACATGTTTTGTATTTATCAACTTGTACGGCATGATAAATTACCTTACGTGAACTTGACTGGTGGTTTTCACATGCAAAGGTTAGCTAAATGAAAACAAATGTCATTTGCATGTTTTCATAGAACCGAAAGTACACTAAAAGATATTTACATGACTTAAAGGTACAGTAGCAAAATATATTGAACTTTTAGGTTGAAAGAGAGGGTGTAAATAGTAATGACTGTTTCTGATGAAAAAAAACAACTCAAAATCTACTAGTCAGTCCCACCAGGATTTCACCCATTTATTTATTTAGTTATTTATTGCAATCAAAATGACTTATTTTGTGGTGATACATTTTTTTTTCCATTAGGATTGCATATTTACCCTGCAAAAACTAATGCAGAAATCTTTTTTTTTGTTTTGGAGCACTAAATTCTGACACAACTTTCACGCATGCAGGATGCTTTTTTGTTGTTTCACTGGCAGAATCACGGAAAACTTGAGTGTTAAATTACACTAAAACTTCATATTATATCTATCTATATGTTATCTCATATATACTAGTTCATGTTTCAATTAGCATAAATAATAAATCTATTCTTCTGTATGTGTTTTAGTTCTTAAAGGTGACCTTTGATGACACCACAGGTCTGTTAAGCAGCCTGACAAACCTGGAAACGCAGCAAACCATTCGACTCACTCAGAACTTCTACTGGTCAGTTTAGGCTGATTCAGAATCAGTCTCTCCCTTCCAGTTTCTATCTACAATTTACTATTACCTTTGGATTTTATATGTTTATATGATTTTTAGATGTGTACCATTCTAATACTATATTATTTTTTTAATTACCTTTGAGTACAAGCAAATACAATTAAACGTGAGTATGGTAATGATTCAGTACTGTACATTTGGCTTGTGAATCTGCATTGAATGTTCCCTTTCCTTGTCATGTTTGATAGTATAAAAAAAGTGAATCACCACATTTTGGTGCTTCTTGGCACTTACAGGTATAATGCAAGCGCTGGGAATAACAAGGAGAGCAGGCAGCCGTCGGGGGCTTACATCTTCAGACCAAATTCATCAGACCCCTTCATCATTAACAAGACTGCTGAAATACAGATAGTTACGGTGTCCAGCGCAGTTCAAGAGGTGACGCAGTGGTTCAGCCCGTGGGTGTCTCAGGTTGTCCGTTTGTACAAGGACCGCAGGGAACTGGAGCTGGAGTGGACCGTGGGACCCGTGCCTGTCGCGTGAGTCAACATACAGTACACACGCATACGCACAGTTCTCTAGATCAAGGATTTCCTGCGAAATGAAAGTTAAGGCATTTTCTCTGAATATCAGCTCTCTTTCTCTTCACAGGGATGGTTTAGGGAAAGAAGTGATCACTCGTTTGGACACCGATATTGAGTCCTCTGGATATTTCTACACTGATTCTAATGGCAGAGAGGTTTTAGAGCGACGGTGAGGAGATTAAAGATTAAAGAAAGGATTGAATTGGAAAACTGAAGAAAGAAAAGAGAAATCTAGAATATCACATTTTCCTTAAATTGCTGTAGAAAGTTTATTTTAATTACTATCTGTTGTTTGTCATGTACGCTATTGTTTAAATGTTTAGGATCAATAAGATTTTGTTAAATGAAATTTTCAAGGATGCATTAAATTGATCAAAAATGACAGTAAAGACCTTTATAATGTTTAAAAATATTTCTATTTATAATAAATGTTTTTTTTTCTATTCATCATAGAATTCTACATAAGTATGAAGCAGCACAACTGTTTTCAACATTGATAATAATAACAAATGTTTCTTGAGCAGCAAATCAGCATATTAGGATTATTTCTGAAGGATCATGTGACACTGAAGAGTAATGGCTGAATATTCAGCTTTGCCATCACTGGAATAAATGACATTTTGAAATGTATATTTGAAATACAAAACTTAATTTTCATAATATTATAAAATCATAATATTACTGTTTTTGAAATAAATGCATCCTTGTTGAGCACAAGAGACTTCATTTTAAAACATTTTAAAAAACATTTACCGACCCCAAACCTTTGAACGGCAGTGTCGTTGTTGAAAATAATCTTAGGAGTTTTGTCATTGTAGGAAAGATTATCGGCCCACTTGGGATTTGAAGCAGACAGAGCCAGTTGCCGGAAACTACTATCCAATCAACTCACGCGCTTACATCAAGGCAAGTTTTGTGCAGCCAATCATGTCAGCCTTCTTGTCTTCTTTTGAATCCTGTGTATATTTTTATTGTTTTGTTTGTATAATTTAGGCTCCATTTAATTTTAAACTCATTGACAAATTCTTTTTTATTTGTTGTCTTTTTATATTTCCCTCTCTTCATCTTTGCTTTCTGCTGTCACTCTCAGATTCTCGTAAACAGCCTTGAGCTGCCCTAACATGTCAAGAAATGTAATGTGTGTGTATGTGTGTGTGTGTGTGTGGATTTAGGATGACAAGCGTCAGTTAACAGTTGTGACCGATCGCTCTCAGGGGGCCAGCAGCATTATTAACGGCTCGCTGGAAATCATGGTAAAATAAAATAATCTTTCCTTCTCTCTGTCAATCTCTCTCTCAGTTCACTTCAATTAAAAAATGGTTTTTTGGCTTTATTACAGAAGATTCAGTGTATTTTCAGACAATAAAAATTGAACGAAGGAGAACAAAATCTAAAATAAGTTAAAAATGAAAAATAAATAAACCAAAATTTGTGTAATTTCAAATTAGGATTACTTTTTTTCCATTCATTATTTCTCTCTATGCATGCTTTTTAATTATATTTATATAAATTATTTTAATTAAATACAATTTATACTATAAATGCATATTCCTATATATATGCATTTATATTATAAATTATTCTTATTTTCTTGTTCTGTATGTAAAGTGCCTCCAAAATCTTCCTTTATGTTACTATATAAAAGTTTATTATTATTATTTATGACAGAGTTTACATCTCGCAATTCTGACTTTTTTTTTCTCAGAATTGTGTTATATAAACTATTTTTTATATAAAATTGTGTTATAGAAATGTGAGATGTCATCACAATTATCCTTTACATTTTTTATTCTGTGGCAGAAACAAGTGTCTGTAGTCTCTAAATGCTAACAGCTAATCAAACTCTCTCTCAGCTGCACAGAAGACTGCTGTATGATGATTTTAGGGGGGTGGGAGAGCCTCTCTCTGAACCAGGAGAGTTTTTCCATGGTTTAGTTGCCCGAGGGCGTCTGCTGCTGACCCTCACTCCCCCAGACATGGCCGCAGATGTCCACAGACCCCTCGCACAGGGCATGGTGCTCCAACCCCTGCTCTCCTTCCAGGACGGCACACCTCCTGCCAACACTAAACTGGAGGTTTGTAGAGGATCAGTTGATGGATAAACTGAACTGGTTCTTTATTATAAGCTTGAACTCTTTGCAGATGACTGATCATTCTCTCTCCCATAGTTCTCTGGGCTTCAGGCTGCTCTGCCCCCTGCTGTTCACCTGCTGACACTGTCTCAGTGGGATAAAGACTCAGTTCTGATTAGGCTGGAACATCAGTACCAGGCCAAAGAGAGTAAAACACACTCGCAGCCCGTTACGGTCAACTTACAGGTCATAATCTAATTGTTCATTCCCAGCTACCCACTTCCAGTAAATCCTGCTGTAGTTAAACACTGATTGTGTTTCATAGGGAACAAGGGCTGCACATAAAGTTTTGGAACAAACATCCAAAATAGTTCCGATGCAATGCAAACTGTTTAAATGCTCTTTCTTATGCATTTAGCACTGCACTAAACTTGACTAATCTTTTAGCTTGGGCTCTTTGATGAACTGAAAGCTTTTATCTTCAGTAATGCAATGCAAGTACTTCAAAATACATAATGCAAGCGCTGGGAATAACAAGGAGACACCTTTTTTTTCCCCCACCTACACACTTCCAGTAAATCCCACTGTAGTCAAACACTGATTATATTTCACAGAGAACATGTGAAGCACGTTCATGATTTTCCTTATTAAGAATTGGCATTTCTAAAAAAGAAAAAAAAGAAAAAAAAAGTTCTCATCCAATGGACCCTATAGCGGTAAACGGAAACTACAACAAATATAATTTTTGCATTCCCAGATTTTCGTTAAGAATTGGCATTTCTAAAAAAAAAAGTTTTCATCCTATGGAACCTATAGCGGTGAACAGAAACTACAACAAATATAATTTTGCATTTCCATTTGGTCAAAAGAGAGAAAGATGTCATATTTGCCGTCACTGCCTTCGCCATGGTTTCAGAAACACTCACTAAGCAGCATTAACAAGTTTTCTGTAATTTAATGCCAAGGTAATTAAACACGTCTTATAAATTTACATAAATAAAGGAAAAGTATACTTTTTTTTCCTTTAAAAATAAATAAATATACAGGGTTTCCGCGGGGTTGTAAAAGGTAGTAAATTAAATTATGCCAAATTAAGGCCAGTAAAAAGTAGTAAACGTCATCTGACGAGGTAGTAAATTTTCGAACCCCCATCCAACTAGGCCTATGAGTTTCAATTTGTGTTAAGTGCAGGACTTTGTTCTAAAATTCGCGTGGATTTATTTATATGTTGCGAGTAGGACCTGAGCGATATCATGTGACGTGGTGTTTGTTCGTTCGCGCGCGCTGAAACAAACTGGGTACCCGGCTGGTCTGGCTTGCTGCCCAACCTGTTCGCGAGTTCGCTTCTATTTCAGTCATCAGTCGGCCGCCAAAGCCATATTTGATCGGTGAGTAGCCTAAAGCCTTGTTTATACTCGACGCGTCCGCAAGAGCGCGAAGGTGCGCGCGGCAAAATGACGTAATTGCGGTGTGGGCGGTCGTGCGCGTTGGGTGCGCAAGACCCCATTTCGCCTGGCGGTGTGCACGGCACTTTTTGTAACATCGCGCGCGGCGCCGCATCCGAAGATGAACGACTTCGAGCCGAATCTGGCAGAACTGGTACGTCTGCACCAGCATGTTTATGATCCTTCTATACACAGAGACATTTGCATTGATGGGCGACCATAAAAGCCTCTCATTTTGTGAATAGGAACACATTTGCATTAAGCACCCAGTTTGCACTTGTCTAAAGTAACTGCTTACATTTACAAAATAAGCCTACAATAGCAGAAGTAAGCCCTGCTGATTAAATTAAGGTTTAAACAATCTTCAATAAGGCTTCAGTTGTTTAACTAGTTTGTACAAAAAAGTATAATAAACCTACTGCATTTATTACTCTTTTAATATGGATCAGCTATTAATAAACTACTAATAAACGGCAAACTACTTCTTCACTGCTGATTCCTGGTGGTTTAGAGGAGAATTACTCCGAGTCGCCCCCTGTCGTTTCACAGAATAGCACAACGGCGAGCGCGTCAAGCATAAACGCCTCGTCCGTTTGGAGAGGTGCGGGCGCAGTCAGCGGAGACTCGCGCTTGTGCGGACGCGTCGAGTATAAACAAGGCTTAATGTAGACGACTGCCTGCTGCGCTTGTGACAGGGTGCATGTTAACTGAAAGAAGGAACAGAGAGACAGCCCCGGCTGCGCGCGCGCACTCAATTCACTCTTGCTCTCTCTCTCTCGCTCGCTCATATTAATCAAAATCAATTGACACGATGGTAAAAGGTCGGAAGACCGAAGTTTCACGTGGCGCAATTGGAAATTTATTTCCCGCTGTGTGTGAATTGTGCTAAAAAACGTTGCCTTATCTTCTCTGAAAAGCGTTCCCCACATTCAGCTGACATAACCACACTTTCAATAAACGGAAAAATCTATCCTAAAAAAAACTATTTGTTGACACAAATTTTGTGCGATGTCCTAACTGATGGGATAACCACACAATGCGTACACATCCGCTAACGCGTCACTTTAATGAATGGTTAACAACTGATCTGTCCTCACGGGACTTCTGAATCGGTTACTCAATATGGTTCCATTTATTAAAATCTAGTTAACTACAATGGTTAACATGAACTATTAATAAAATGCACGTCTACATCATTAATTAATCTTTCTTAATGTCAATTTCACCATATAGCCTACATTATTGAAATCAAAAGTTGTATTTGTTAACATTAGTTAATGCACTATGAAGTAACATGAACAAACAATTAATGTATGTTGTAAATTACGTAGTATTTTCAGGTTATTTATGTTATAATGTGTAGAAACATTGCCAAAAAAAAAAAAATTAGTTTAGACTGGAGTGAGGTAAAACCAGAAAAAAAGTGCAAAGCAAGTTGTTATCTAGCAGCAATTTTTTTTTATTTAATTAAAAAAAAATGTATCTGGCAGCTAATTCTATTCAATTTTACAGTATATGGTAGAAAATTAGACTTAAACTTTTAAAATAAACTTTTTAATGCTTCGTTTTTATTCTACTTTTTGATATTGATATGATTATACCAAAACAATTATCAGGTCCAGCAAAGAAGAATTTTATGTTAGAAAGCTATGAAATCAAGTGGTAAAATCAAAGCTTAAAAAAAAAAAAAAAGAGGGCAAGAAAGGAAAAGTGTCTGTCGGCCACCACCGAAGACCAATTTTGACCAAGGAAAAAACCCTGGACATTATGGGGAAATGCAAGTTTTCGAAGATATTTCATTACTTTACTTGTCTCTATACGCCACTACAGTTGCATATTGAAGTCGTGATGGTATTAAAAAATATTGTGAAGGTATTAAAAGGTATTAAATTCAATTTAAGAATTTCTGTATATACCCTGTATTAAATGAAAGATAAAATATGATAGAGCAATAGAATGAACTGACAAAAACAGAAGCATGCTCTTTAGCAGGATTAATTAAGCATGAAAATATCTGAAGGAAATATATATTTGATGAACAAATTAAGCCAACTAATATGATTTATATTCTTTTGGTTTATCTACTAATACATTTAAAAATTACAAATGCAGTGAAAATTCAGGGAACGGTTACGGTATCGATATCAGCGAGTACCAAAAATGAAAGTATTGGTATCGGTCTCGTTCTGCAAAAAGTGGTATGGTGCATCCCTAATTGAAAATATTTAACGGGTTCGCGTGAGGGAGGAGCAAACCAGTGCCATATTTGAAGCACATTTAGAGATGTGATGAAATAAATTGCTGTTTTGGGATAGTAATTTCACTGCTTAAGTCTGCGTGTGTGAGAATGTGTGTTTGTGGGTAAGTGTGTGTGATGTGACACACTTTATTATTAATCTTTATTAATGTTTATGGCTGTTAAGTGTCATTTGTTTTTAAGTGCCATGGTTATTATTCACCTTATTAGGGCTAAGGGTTAACGTAATGGTTAGGATAACTCAAGGGCTAGGGTTAAAGGGGTCATATAATGCAATTTTTGTACAAGTTAATATGACTCTTTAGGGTCTAAATGAAAACTTTGTAATATACTTTTATTAAAAATTCTCATTAGTATTTTAAGAAAACACTCATTTTACCAGCTCAAAAATAGCTCTGTTTTCAGCACGCCGTTTCAGTGCATATGCCTTTAAATGATAATGAGCTTTGGTCACCCCGCCCCTCTGCGTACACAGTTTTTAATAACACAATAACCATAACGCGTTGTTCATTATAAACGTGGGATTATGAATTATATTGAGAACATTGTAACGTTACATAGAATACATGTCGTGTTGGTAGTAAAAAATATTGTGGAGGTAGTAAAAAAGGTAGTGAAAGGTAGTAAATTCATCTTTATGATTCCTGCATATACCCTGATATATCATAAACATAAATCTTTGCTAGATTTATGTTCATAACAGTATGTGTCATCACAGTCGATGAAAAGGGTCCATGGAATTAATAGATTTAATGAAAATTTGTGATGTTAATATTTTTGTATTTATTAATCATTTTATAAGAAGCAGTAAGGCACTTGTAGTGCTATACCTATTGTAAGTATAGTCAGTTCAATCTTGAGGGCCTTATAGATTCTTATAGTAATAAAATAAAACCGATAATTAATCATTTTAATACTGATAATTTTTCTCTTTCCATCTGTGCAGAAGTTTTTTTCTACTCTCGAGGTGCTCGGAGCGTCTGAGATGAGTCTTGGGGCAAATCAATGGAAAGATGACATGAACCGCCTGCAGTGGAACACAGGTAACAATTACTCTGGGAACAATTGTTATTTACTCGAATTATATCTGAATGCTCAATTGTTAAACACATAAATGCTTGATGTGTTTATCTTTCAGAAAACAAATCAAAGCCCCTTCCTCTCAGTGTCAGAGACCCCTCACCATGGGAAGTGACACTAAACCCAATGGAGATCCGCACATTCCTGTTACGGGTACGACAGCTGTAGAACTGACAGATCACTGTAAGAGTATTAGAGTATCTAAACCCTGCCTGCCACTGATTCAGAGCTGAACTACACATGTTTGAGGATTTTTCTGTGAACTTCAGTTGCATAATCCAGGGAACAATTTTATTGTGATTTTTTTAAATGTTCAAAGAATGCATATTCTTCTAACTAAACTGTGCCATATGATCATAAAGATGTATATGATCTATAATAACTTTAAGTGTTGAAGTTTTAAATTCAAGTTTCTTCTGCATTAGCTGTTTTGGTTAGCAACAAATTCATTTGTGCAATAATTTTGATTGTATTTTTCTACTGTGCCTTTCATACAAAAAAATACATTTTTAATGAATGAACTGTGGCATAAATGTAATGACCAGAAATAAAAGTAAAAATGTTTTTAATTGATACATGATGCATACTGCTCATGCTGAATACATTACAAAAACACACATTCACTTAATATTTATTTGCCAGGTGAAAATAAAATATTTCCAATAATAAAATGTGTCCCACTTATTCCCTTATTTGTGGGCTACCAGGTAAATTAAACTTGCCTTGCACAAATCCAATTAACATAAAACAAGCTTTAGGTCCAAATCTGTACAGACCTTGTGAACAGAAGTGACGACATTCAGACAGCTAAAAGAAAATAAATGTATAAGTCATAAAGTCTCAGTCTTTAACTAGCTGTCACAGCTGTGTGATGTACATCCCGTAGTGAGAAAACCAATTAGTCCATCTTGTCCTCGTTGGTTTCTTGCTCAAGCTCATGTGAATAGCAGCATTTGTCTCCATGTGTACATGTTCCCTAAAAAAGAAAGAATAGCGTTTTTAGGTAAAGAAAGCTGCTGTGATTGAATATGTATGAATTCTTGGTTATACGAGTGGTTTATTTTTTAACTGACTACTAAATCTTAAAAAACTTTTAAAAATCTCACTTATACGTTAAATCCTTTACCACACATCCTGGAATAAGAGTTGGATAATTCTTGGACTTAAATAGGCCCTTTTACATTACAATGTCTTGATTTTGTTTTTGGGGTCAACTAGAATAGGTTTTCATGCTTGAATGTTTAAAAACCGCAATGTGCTCTGATTGGTCATCTGGATTAGTGTGTTGTGATCGGTCAACTGCTTTGAGCGCGTTTCGGAAATGTCACATTCTTTACCATAAAGTTCTTCATTCTTTATGCTTAAAGTTTCAACACAAAATTAACGGAACTCAACCAGGCCTCGCCAGCTTTTTTCGCTTATGCTTTGGGTGGGAATTATTTAAACGAGAAATATTGTGACGTGTACGTTCCAAGAAGAAAATTTAAAACTGCAATCGAGATGTTTCAGGGAGTTCAGAAACCGTGCTTACTGATATAGAGAATAACTCCCTTTGATGTGTGCTTTGTAACTTTGCAGATCTTTTTCATGCTCAAACAGCAAGGTTATGCACTAAAGAAAGTTGAAAATGTAAAAAACCATGTCCTCTTTACCTTTGAAAATTATAAAGAAAAAAAATCACTTCTAAATTGAAATTCTAAAACACTGACCAATTGGGTAACGATAGCTAATAAAGCAACATGTTTGAATGTCTCTGAAATCCCTATCATATAATACTGAATTCAAGTGAACGTACCTTTCGAAACTTTTTACATGGAAGGCTCTTGAGTTGAGAAGAGTCTGTGATCGGTTTCTTTCTTTTACCCTGAAAGTGTTTTCTTTTGTCCTCCAGCTCAGATGAGATTCCTCCACTAAATACAAGAGGGAAAAAGAGATGACACTTTTATGATGAGACAGATTTTGACTGATTTGACTAAAGAACAGTAGTAGTATGACCAACCCAGCCCTGGCACGTGCTTTGGGTCCCCAGTTGGCCTGTGGGTTCTCCTGGAAACGGGTGAGGTGACGTTTCCGTGACTGAGGGTTTGCGTCCTCTCTGATTTCAAAGCAGGCCTGAAGACTAAATGAGTGAATACGAATATTAAGGGTAGTAAAGTTGTATTTTTATTAAGCTAAAACTAAATTAAACTGCAATTAAACTAAACTAAAAGGCACAACAACAGATATGACAGGGATTTTAATATAAAATAGCCACTAGATGAATAAATGTAAGGCGCTGATCCTTACGTTGGCTCTGTGGAGAGAATGCGGTGGGCAGGACTGGTTTCTGATAACCGCTCTCTCTTCACAGGGTTTGACTTTTCCTAAGGGATAAGCAAACAGAGAAACTACATTACAAAACAAGGTATTGTCTTAAGAACTTTTGGGGAGGATCTTATCTGTGAATGGGGATCACTCACCCAGCAGCGCATGATATCCCATAACACCCCAGCGGGAGCGTCGGTCTTCACAGCATTCTTACAGGCATGAGAAAAAGATACTCTGTACCCAGCGTACAGGAGAGCTGACCTACACAACAGACAGAAAGTGAGGACACGCTGCTATCTACATACATGGCTTGACACTTTTTTGCTCACCAGCCACTATGGCTAGAGGTTCTCCAAAGTTACAAGCCACTCAGCATTTTCACTGGCCAAAATTTTGACATCAATACCATGGGGGAAAACTGTCATATAGATATTTTTAATATTGCCTCATGGCAGCAGATATATTAGGCTGCTGTCACTTTAAGACCTGACGCACGGATCCATTACACAGTTACACATGGGTTTTCCTTCTCAATTGCTTACGTTCACTTAAAACATAACTGACTGTGTTTACGTGAATACTCAACAAGAGCAGCATTGTGACATTATTTTGTGTGTATTTGACTGTTTAAGAGCAAATAACCAGTGAAAAAGAACTCAATTTAGTACTGAGAGGCGGCTTTATCGCCTTTTTTCACCTTTCCAACCCTACTATTTCTTCTGTTGCCATTGCAACCCTCTATAATGCGAGTAAATCACTCGCACATGTAAGTAAATTTCACTCTGGGCGACTAAATAATGTCTATCATTAGCCATTGGTTAATAAATTCTTAGATTTTACTAACCAGTGTGTGTGTTAGATGCCAAGTATAAGTTTAACATAGATATATTTTCACTCGCTGAACACTCTGACTGAGCGCTTGAGAGTTTCGCTCTCCATCAAGTGATCTGTACTAGTATTTCAAATTCAAACTGTACCTGTATTTGATGTACCGTAAAGTCTAGTGTGAAGGCGCACCCTCGCCATCGCGTTTCTCTCACACACGCAAAGAGAGAGCGAGAGTCTTACATACCACGCAAAATCGAATTAGTAGTAGTAGTATTATTATCTTGATTATGAATCTTTGATTATCACTACTATGAATTACTATTATCTATTTTTTTACAGAAACACTGAATGACCAACAATATCTTAAAGGGTTAGTTCACCCAAAAATGAAAATGATGTCATTAATGACTCACCCTCATGTTATCCCAAGCCCGTAAGACCTCCGTTCATCTTCGGAACACAGTTTAATATATTTTAGATTTAGTCCGAGAGCTTTCTGTCCCTCCATTGAAAATGTATGTACGGTATACTGTCCTTGTCCAGAAAGGAAATACAGACATCATCAAAGTAGTCCATGTGACATCAGTGGGCTAGTTAGAATGTTTTGAAGCATCGAAAATACATTTTGGTCCAAAAATAACAAAAACTACGACTTTATTCAGCATTGTATTGTCTTCCGGTTCTGTTGTGGATCCGCGTTCAGTGACGCTGCTGACGTAAGAAGAGCTGACGTGTATCTGGTGCGCCCGAGCTTCGGTTACAGTCTGAGGGAGACGCACGCTGTAAACAAAACAATCTTTGCAAACATGTCTAAGGATTTCGACACAGTGGAAGACTTGCATTTTTTTGCCCAGCCATATTTATTTGAATCCGAATACACGGGCGCACCAGATACACGTCAGCAGCGTCTTACGTCAGCAGCGTCACTGAGAGCGGATCCACAACAGAACCGGAAGACAGTACAATGCTGAATAAAGTCGTAGTTTTTGTTATTTTTGGACCAAAATGTATTTTCGATGCTTCAAAACATTCTAACTAACCCACTGATGTCACATGGACTACTTTGATGATGTCTGTATTTCCTTTCTGGACAAGGACAGTATACCGTACATACATTTTCAATGGAGGGACAGAAAGCTCTCGGACTAAATCTAAAATATCTTAAACTGTGTTCCGAAGATTAACGGAGGTCTTACAGGCTTGGGATAACATGAGGGTGAGTCATTAATGACATCATTTTCATTTTTGGGTGAACTAACCCTTTAAGCACCACCACCAGTCCTAAGTTCAGAATGACAAATATGCATGCGTGATTATCAAGTTTTAGTACTAGTTCTATCATTAAATAATGCTTGATTATAATATAATCCTTGATTGATTGATTTTAAGAGTGTACATTTAGATATTTAAAAAGCTGTGCCATTTTAAAAAGATAAGCTTATTTGGTGGAAAAAAAAAAATATATATAAATAAAAACAATTATATAATAATAGGTGTGCGTAGAGGGTTGCATTGGCTTTTGGCTTGCTTAGTTGGGGACATTAAATTTAGCATTTAATTTAGTATTCAACAATATTATTGATCTGCCTGCATTGACACCATTATATGAGAACTGAACTGAGCTGGAAGATGACATCACGGTTTTCTCCAGAGCGGCTATATATAAATGAACTAAATTAATAACTTTTTTACAACAAAAATGAAACATCACTGAACTTACTTAAGCTGGACTGTGAAGCTATTTTCTTCTGGAAACAAACTTTGTTGCATTATTTTCCTGTCATCTCTGTAAAGCTGCTTTGAAACAATCTGTATTGTAAAAAGCGCTATATAAATAAAGGTGACTTGACTTGATTTTATGTGCCACACTTAAAGGTGTCTGTGAGAACAAAATCTGCGGGGAGGAAATTAAACGAGCGAGTGAGGGGAGGCGGGTTTGTGTCAAATTGCTGTCGTAGAGATGAGAGAGTGAGAAAGTGCAGCTGGTATCGTGTATCTACGGAAAATGAGTATTGATATGTATGGAAAATCTATATTTTTGACAGCACTACATTGCACTTAGTTTTTTAATTCAGATGCCGTTTTAAAAGACTACAATTGAAAATGACAACTGAACCAAAGTGGCTTGTAGGAGTGACTGAATTACACACCACTGCTGAAATCCACCTCCGTTTGCCGGGTGTTAATGTCAAGCCCTGTCTACATATCTGTTACAGTGCAGTACAGTATATATATATATATATATAAAAATGTTTTGAGTAAAAATAAATATTATTATTATTAAAAATAACAGTTATCCAATTTATTCCTGTGATGCATGAATTTTCAGCATCATTACTCCAGGGTTCAGTGTAACATGATCCTTCTAAAATAATTCTAATATGCTGATTTGCTGCTCAAAAAACAGTTCTGCTGCTTAATATTTTGGTGGAAATTGGGATACTTTTTTCAGGATTCTTTAAAGAACAGAATGTTCAAAAGAACAGGATTTATTTGAAATAGACATCTTTTGTAACATTATAAAAGTGTTTACCGTAACTTTTGATCAATTAAATGCGTATTTGCTGAAAAGAAGTCAATATTTCAACATTTGAACAGTAGTATATAATACGAAGGTTGAAAATGTTGTATTGAGTTTACCTGAATTGCAGCATGGGCGGCGTGTTGCAGTGAACAGTGCTGCTCAGATGATCTAAAGCATAGTACAGAGGAACATCCTGCAGCTCCTGAAACACACATCTTTCTCTCAGCACTCATTCTCTATTCAGTGAACCAAATCTGTTATTGCCTGGAGACGTTAAAGATGTTATAATTATGTTGATGATTATTAACGCTAAGTTTAATAATGACTGACCTCAGTCACCATGCTAAGCACCCCTTCGATCCGCTTGGACGTTCTGAAGCGAGTGGGGTTCCCTGAAACAGCACCCAGAATCTTCTGTACAAATGTAATGTCATGAAGAGGCTCCGCCCAGATCGGGCCACCCAACTACAAACACAGAGAGAGGAACAAAGAAATCAAAACAAGGAAGAACTAAAAATTCATGGTTGAAATATACTATAGCGTGTCAGTTGGTTTTATACATTGATGCACCGATATCACAATTCTGGCCAATACGACAAGTTGATAATTTTTTTATGCTATGAAAGATAACTGATAAATGGCTTATTTTAAAATTATATACTATCTTGTCTAAATATATAAAAGAGAGAACACTAAAAACTAAAACCAATCATTTTAAACACTACAACATTATAATTTACAGCAGTATTTCCCAAACTGGCTTTGTGAGGGAACTGCAGGGGGTTGGTGAGCTGATGAAAAACAATTTAATGAAATCATAAAAACATAAAATAAATAAATAAATACTTTTGAAATAAAAACAATCCAAATGAAACACTTACTAAAAAGACAAAATATTTTATTTATTTACCTGCATGTCATGTGAGAATTAACCAACCTCAGAGAACCTTCACCATGCAAATGTGTCTTTAAATTATTGAAAAATATAACTGTTTATTATAACAATTTATACAATTTTATTATAAGTTTATTTTTTCCAAAGTTTCAGCAACAAGCCTTCATCACCTTGATAAAGACTGATTGCCAAAACATTGGTAAAAATAAAATTGTGAGTGTGCAGTTACATCTTTCCCCTAACTTGCACCTACATAAAGAGTGCATTTGCTTAAATGCTTCGTTGAAACATGAAACTTAAAATCTGAGGTGGTACTTCAAGTAAATGTTTTAGGTCAAATTGTTACAGCTGATAAATTTTTTTTGGGAATCCCTGATGTACAGTATGAAAAATGTATGTTAATTTTGATTAATATTAATGGAAATTAATATTAGTTCATTTTGATTTTATAAAGATGACACATAACAGTGTTATTAAATTATTTGTGTTTTTTAAGACATATTAAACATAAAAATAGGGGAAATTAAATGGAACAATTAAATATCTAATATTTGCTGATATACATCCAATATCGACTGATACTGGTATATTAAAAAGTCTCTAATATTGGCAGATAACCAACATGGTTTATAAGTAGGGATGCATGATATACAAGTACAAACTAATTAACAACATATCAAAGGGATATTTTATTTTTTGTAATAAACATAAGAGATATTGATGGTTCAGACCTGGTGTCTCTGCCCACAGTGTTCACAGTCAGGGCCTACAGGTGGTCCAGTGGCTGCTGAATACTTCATACTGTAACAAACATAAATATACACAATGATACTTCCAGTACAAGAGCATTGACACAAATGTGAAACGGGAGATAAAAGATCAATCCTGGAGGTAGAAATACTCACTGTTTGCCTTGGCTTATCCTTTTCCCCATCCTCTGCAGATGGAACGCACCACAGCCGACACAGTTATACAGCAGCGCCTGCTTACTGCAACACACACACACACACACACACACACACACACACACACACACTATTTGAATGTTTTCGAAAGTCACTTATGTTTCATAGGGCTGCGTTAATTCAATCAAAAATACAGTAAAAAAAAAAACATTTCTATTTTCAAATATTATTACAATTTACACATTTTCTATTTGAATATATTTTGAATTGTAATTCATGTGATGGCAAAGCTGAATTTTAAGCAGCAATTACTCCAGTCAAGAACAATTTATTATCAATGTTAAAAACAGTTGTGCTGCTTCATATTTATGTGGAAACCATAAAATATATTTTGTTTGCAGGATTCTCTGATGAATAGAAAGTTCAAAAGAACAGCATTTATTTGAAATAGAAATCTTCTGCAAAACTATAAGTGTCGTTAGTACTGTCACTTTTGATCAATTTAATGCATCCTTGCTGAATAAAAGTATTAACTTCTTTAAAATTGACCCCAAACTTTTGAACGGTAGTGTAAATGCATTTTTCATGTATGATTATTATTACTCAGCTATTATCTCTCTATATAGACAGTCAGAGTAAACCGTGTATGTTACCTTGCAGAGTTTTTGACTACAGCCTGGCCGGTTTTGACTCTGACGAACACACGGATGTAGAAATCCACGCTCACGCTCAAGAGAGGTTCAATGTAGCGCTGATGCACGGCTGCTCTCTGATCTAAACTGTGCAGGATTATACGCAGGGCCTAGAATAAAAAGAAAGAGAGCGTGAGAAAAACATAGCTATGATTCCATCATTCCATCCATTCATCACAACGCCAGTGAGCCCCTCTTACCATCTCATGACAGTATTTGGACTTGATGGACATAGAGCCATACTTGCTGTAGCAGGTCTCCCCGCTGTTTCCAGCCATTACAGCCATGTCCGTACACGTGACGCAAAGCAACCCTGACAACAAGAGAGCGAGATTACTCATGTATATGTACTTGATAATTCAAAATGTGCATGTGAGAGAAAAGCTACAGCGACTGACTCACCTCCCTCACTCACAGCCTGCACAGCCGCGTCCAGAAACGTTGATGGGCTGCCATAGGGGTCAAGATCAATGACATCATAGCGTTCCTTCCTCCCTCTTGCCTCATACATCACCATACTGGAAAGATGGTGTTATACCAGGATTTAGGACAAAACTAAATCTGGGTTATTGTTAACTAAAACTATAGAAAAAAAATCTGGTTAGTGAAATAAAGCTGCAGTTAAATTTATATATATATATATATATTAATATTAAATTAAATATTATGTTATATATTAAATTAAAAAAAAGTTTGTTGAAGTGCTAAAATATCAAACTAAAATAAAATGTATTACAAGTTATATAGAAATACATTTAAAAAAAATGGTAACACTTTACAACAAGGTTTTATTTGTTAACTACATTAGTTAACATGAACTAACAATGAACAAAATTTCTACAGCATTTATTAATCTTAGATAATGTTAATCTCAACAAATACTAATAACTTGAAAAAAAAGTTGTATCCATCAATTAGTTAAAGCACCATGAACTAACATTAACAAAAGTTAATAAATGCTGTAAGAATATACATTTCATTTTTAGTTTATGTTAATAACTGCATTAACTAAAGTCAATAAATGAACCCTTATTGCAAAGTGTTAAAAAAACGTATAAAATGTACTACTAAAATGTACTTGCTAAAACTTCAACTAACATTTAAAAAAATTATATATAAAAATAAAAGCTAATTCAAAATATTAAGAAATACTTCAATTGCATTTAAATAATACTAAAATAAAACTTAAACTTTAAATAAGTGCTAAAATTAATTAAAGAGAAATATATATATATATATATATATATATATATATATATATATATATATATATACACTACATGTTACACTTAACAGACTAAGCCAAAACATACTTCAGCTGTCAACAGACGTTTGTGAGTTTATAAGCAAATATTTGAATATATAAAGATGACCTGGCATCTCTTTGGCTGGCTTGCAGGATGTGGGACACGTTGTTGTGTTGTGCATTGCGGGCGATCAGGGCTGCAGCTTTAGCAGAGTAATCATTAGCAGTGATGCTCTTCAGCCCAGGAACCTCCAAAGCAAAACGTACTGAACGCAGGCCTGACGCTGCCAGACCCTCCAGCACACACAGACCTTGCTAGAGCAAAAAAGAGAGATAAATCACAGTACATTTACTTATTGGCAGACACTTTAAGCCAAAGTGATTCACAAATGAGGAAAAAACAACAACAAGCGAGTCATAAGGAAAATACTGAAAAAAACAAGACAGCGTGCAAACACCAGTCATGCAAAAAAATCTTCTAAAATTGTTTTATATTCTAAAACACATTTTACATGAATTTTAATCATTACTTTTAGCAAAATAAAAAAGGTGTTGTTATTGTTAACTAAAAATAAAATTGTTAAAAATCCTTTTCATCAATTAAAATAAACCTGAAATACAAATATTAGATGAAAACCTTCCCCATAAAATTAAAAATGTTGCCTTGGCATCTAACCGAAATTAAATGAGTTTAAGTTAAAGTAATACAATTACTAAAACTGTGCTGAAAAGAAATAGAAATAAAACCAAAACCTAATAAAAATGTAAAAATCCCATTTGAAAATAACAAAAACTTAAAGTAAAATTAAAAAGAAAGCAAAAGCTAACTCAAAATATTAATAAATACTATAATAGTATTTAAATAATACTCAAATTTCACTGTAGCAAACACAGACCTCACATCTTTCCCCTACAGATGTAGTGATGTTTTCCTTCTCATCAGCCTCCTCTTCCTTTAGCTGCTCATTTTCAGGCAGTTCTGATACTTCCTGATCCACCGTTCCATTCTTCTCCTCTGAGAGTTGGACCACGACTCTGTCTTTCTCCCCCGGGACCAGGATCCGGACGCCCCTTTGAGCCAGCTGATCCCTGGCAAACTCTGTGATCACCGCACACCTGATTAAAGAAGGTATATGGGAAGTTTAAAGGCAAGGTTAGAAAACAAAACATCACGAGATGTCACACTGGATGGCATACTCACGTTAAATCTCGGTTGAACTCCTGCACAGGGTTGTAGAACACCTCATTAGCACTTGGGAATAAAATTGCAGCCTTTCCTTCCCTGACAACTGTCTCCATAGGCAAAAGCCCAGGTTCTGTGGATGAGGTCTGATTTCTCTCTGTAGAGCTGGAGGGATTGGTGTCTTCTTTTGGTACTGCTGTGGTAGTACTGTCTGCACATGCACTGATGGTGTCCTGGGATTCTTCGGGTTCTTTCTTGCTGTCCATTGTTTTGAAAATTTTCAGGACAAAACTGCGCCTTGTTGGGAGGATCTGAAGGAAGGATCCTCTCTTCTTAGGAAATGCTAATGACAAACCAAGACACCTATAGGATACCTGAAGTGTAGTCCTTGCTAACATCTACCAAAGAAAAACCTTGTGACCTGTCAACACAAAATTGATTTTAGTTAATAATAAGTGCATACAAACTCCCACATGCTATGTCAACTTAATTAAAAAAAAAAAAAAATAATAATTATATATATATACACAACAGCTCCCAACTTCCCACACCTTTTGACTGATGGATTTCCATAAGTTTACCATTTTTTCAGTCACATATTTTAAAAACATTTTATATACATATACAACTCACATACATTTTCAACCTATTAAATTATATATGGACTAGACAAATGTTTCTAAACCTGGGCATCCTTACATTCATAATGTAACTAGCCAAGCTAGCACTACAATTTATCCTCTTGCCTTCCTACTAACCGCTAATTATCCTTCCAAAAAATACTTTAGTAATGTCATAGCAAATCAGTCACGAACAAAAATAAAACACATCGCTAAATATACACAACCATAGACACTTGTCAACTGTTAGCTCGCGTGTTTCAGGGAGAATTCACGTGCAGCTCACCACTGTATGTGATCTACGGAAGCCTTGTAGTACTAAACGCCTGACTGAGACGCCAGGCACTGCGCACGCGCACAGCAATCTATAGAAAGTGCTACACTACACTGTAAAATAAGAACACCGAGGACAAAGCAGTGTCATTTAGGAACTAGTTTCAACCCGTTTAGGGTTTTTTTCATAATGATTTTTTTAATATAATATACTACCTTATATATATATACACATTAGAGAATTAGAGCATGTCAGTAACTAACAGGGTCAGAATATAATATTGTATTTTATATTATATTGTTTCTTTATTGACATTAATGACACATTTTTAGTCTGTGTTTGTCTATGCTTTGGCAATGTTGCATGCAAAAAATCTTTAAAACTGAATGCCAGTAAATGAGCAGTAAATTCACAATTAAGAAAAAAAAAAGTATTCTGTAGCCTACTGTTCAATAAACAGACTAATTTCTCTAATAGTACTGGGTATTTTATCTGCTCCTTTATTTTTCAATGAATTACCATTATTATTACCAATAGTATTGTTATGCATATGGTGTATTGATGTGAAGTTTAATATATATAAAAAAATTAAAATGTCAAAGTTTTTTTTTATTGGGGGTGGTAGACCACCATAAATTTGCACTCCAGAAGTTCGGAAGAGAAATGATCATTTGTAATATAACTGTGTTCCGCTGAAAGAAGAAAGTCGTATTTACTTAGGATGGCTTGAGGGTGAGTAAATTATCGGACAATTTTCATTTTAAAACGTAAAACCCTTTACAATTCGCAGTTGTCATGACAGTACGTATTTAGCTATTTTATAGTTCAAATTTCTATATTCATAATTTTATATCGAACATAAATTCCATAAATACATTTTCTGCGTAAAGTATGCCTTCTCTGTGCAGCATTAAACATTCTTGATATTTATATGCCACTACAGTTGCTCCTTCTGTGCAAATGTCACATTCGAACTAATAATCTAATCCAGTCACGCTCTATAAACACTAATTGTCTATACGCCATATAATGTGACCCCATTAGAGCGACGTGATGGACATATTTGGGAGGCGTCTAGTACACGCTCTTCTCCAGTGCGCCATGCAGAGCTCCGTTGGCATGCAGAGCGCGTAGCACCCAGATCCCAGACCCGAGGGCTTCACCTGAGTCTAGACGCTCCACACGGCTCGCTTTCTGATCTAGCGGAGAGCGCGCGGCACGGTTGCAATGCATGATAGCGTTATTTTTCTTGGTATGTGCATGATTGATCGGTAACTCTGTGCTCTAACCGGGGTGACAAAATGATGCACCCCTCGATTATTCTGCGCTCGGGTGTCTTGCCTGTGCATTTACGATGAATGGCTGCCCGTAGAGAGAAAGAGTCTTTACTCCTCCACCACTGAACCACTTTTCAGCAGATTGCAATCAAGGGGGTGAGTATTTTAATGCATGCACGAGAGAGGGTCATGCCACTTTGAGTGGGGTCAAGGGGCAATCACGTGGGTTGAACAAGGGGTCGCATTAGTTATTGTTGTGGCACGGGGTAACAGAAAATGTCGAGGGGATTTTTGGATAGGGGTATTGTTTTGTGAAGGTGTGCGATTGCTTTAGATGGGGGATGGGCGTGCAAAACTTTAACCACTTGAATGACTTGCTGCCGAGAGCTTGATTTATGGGGCATCAATACATCCATTTATATTTTCCAACTTTTTTAGCCCACACAACATCGCTTGCAATGTTAGCGCATGTTTCTGGACGATTTGAGGATTTATAGTGGATGATTGAGGGCATTATGTGCATCGCTTTCAGACTTCAAGTGGTTAATAGTGTCTTGTCTCGCGGATCAGTGTGACTCGCCCCCCCAGTTGCTGCATTTGTCCCGGGATGACCTGTTGATGTCGGGAAAAGATGAAGCCGAGCCCCCTTCCCTTTCCTCCAAAATGGAGTAGAATTTAACCACAGAATATTTTGTGTGAAATCCAATGATTGAGCTGCGTGCATACAATTAGGACAAGCCTATTTCTTAAGAAAGCCAAATTGCAAGTAGCGGTAGGATAATAATAAAAATGCATGCATATGGATGCTGTTGGTCGAATCAAAGCGTTTTGGGTATTGATATTCTGGTGTGCACAGGACTGTAATTCAGCCCGACATTGCATAGCATTGCACTGCACTGGCACCGAGGGGGCGAGAAACGGATGTGGGCTTCTCAATAATTCATCTATCAGACTATTTTGGTGACAGGATTTTTGAGGGCTGAGCAGATTTGAGCTCTTTGGTCGCAGCATCAAGTAAGGAAACCAGGAAATTGGAGGTTGTTTCTTGTATTTTAGCCCCCCTGGGCCCGTGCCAACCCGGAGCTCGTGTCCAACTGGGCAGCGGTGCGGGCACACACTCTCACCGGGAACCGCAGCCCTTCCGCGGCCGCACACATCACAGAAACACCGGCGTCCGACTCTCACAGTGAGATTACAAACTATCGCTAATTTATTACATTTATGCTTATAATTAAAACTGTTTTTGTTATTATTACTCCTTTGAGAAATAGTGCTGTGCGAGTGAAACAGAACAAATAGTCTGGATGAATAAACCGCATTTCTCCTGAATACAGACAGACATTAATCGACCATCTGAACTACTAGTTTACTCTTAGACTAAGTTTATGAGAATTTCTTAAAATGTGATTGCTAGTAGCTAAAGGACTAGCTTTAACCCTTTAAATTAGGATGGCACAATCCGAAAAATGAACTATGGCTACTACTGTTTCCAAAATACCATAGTTATAGGCTCGTCATAATATTTTGCATAATATCAATAAACGGCATAATAATCTTCCTGTAATTTATTTATTTATTTTGGAGGAGTGGTGGCTACTATCAGAGTTTTACAGTAGTAAGAATAACTGCAGTAACTGGGAAATAGAAAATAGACATATATATATATATATATATATATATATATATATATATATATATATATATATATATATATATATATATATTAGTTAAAGAGTGTAAACGGAAGTTTCTTTTAGCAGCAAAATTTTGGTTAGTAACTTTTGCATGACCTTACTCCTCAGCCAGACGAATCTTTGATCTGCTTTATATGCGATCTGATCAACCTTTGCACAGACACAAAGCAATAAGTTTGTGTGAGATTACTCAGTACACCCTTACTGGGGGATTTTTGATCAAACTGTAAGGTACTTTTCAGTTGTCGTGTTTTACTACTCAAGAAGATGCTGTGATGATGAACAATATAATGTTTTGATTGTTAAGAGTTGTTAACAGACTCTTGAGATACAAGTTTTAAAAGTGTTGAGCAGACTGAATGAACATAAGTAAACAATGTATGCAAATAAAAGTAACTACACTTAATTTGGAAGAGTTGTTGGTCATTTAGTACACAGATATGATTTCATATCAAATAGAAACCTCAAATAAAAACATTCAAAAAAATGAAAAAGTTCTTCCTCTGAAGCATGTTGTATTTCATAATACAGAATGGATAGAGTGTCATTGCATTAGGCATGTGCTCTAATTATGTTAAAGAATATTCACTGAACCTCTTCTTGTTTACCATGCACTCATCTTCTGCTCCTAAAAGGATTTTGTTTAAGTACATGCTGACCTTTGGCTTAGAGCAGATTCTAAAATATGTATGATCCTAAAAAGAATAGGCCTGGCCCTAGACCGTAGGATAAATTGTTTACGGCCCACAGAAAACCTCTGAATGGCCCTAGGCATGAGCTCTAATCTTCAGTTATATTAAGAATGTGTATCAACATTTATTGCTTCTGTTCTTTGTCTGATTTCCTGTGGTGAATGTATGTATTTTCTGTTGCTATGTTACAGACTTTGTCATGGGATGTTGTTTGTGGGACTACATGCACTGACCTTGGAGTGAGAACAGAGAGTAGCATTGTGTCTCAATGGTTTTATAAGAATAGATGATATATATATATATATATATATATATACAGGTCCTTCTCAAAAAATTAGCATATTGTGATAAAGTTAATTATTTTCCATAATGTAATGATAAAAATTTAACTTTCATATATTTTAGATTCATTGCACACCAACTGAAATATTTCAGGCCTTTTATTGTTTTAAAACTGATGATTTTGGCATACAGCTCATGAAAACCCAAAATTCCTATCTCAAAAAATTAGCATATCATGAAAAAGTTCTCTAAACGAGCTATTAACCTAATCATCTGAATCAACTAATTAACTCTAAACACCTGCAAAAGATTCCTGAGGCTTTTAAAAACTCCCAGCCTGTTTAATTACTCAAAACCGCAATCATGGGTAAGACTGCCGACCTGACTGCTGTCCAGAAGGCCATCATTGACACCCTCAAGCAAGAGGGTAAGACACAGAAAGAAATTGCGGCGTGGCATGGAGGCAATCAGCCTGTGGCACTGCTGAGGTGTTATGGAGGCCCAGGATGCTTCGATAGCGGCCTTAAGCTCATCCAGAGTGTTGGCTCTTGTGTCTCTCAACTTTCTCTTCACAATATCCCACAGATTCTCTATGGGGTTCAGGTCAGGAGAGTTGGCAGGCCAATTGAGCACAGTAATACCATGGTCAGTAAACCATTTACCAGTGGTTTTGGCACTGTGAGCAGGTGCCAGGTCGTGCTGAAAAATGAAATCTTCATCTCCATAAAGCTTTTCAGCAGATGGAAGCATGAAGTGCTCCAAAATCTCCTGATAGCTAGCTGCATTGACCCTGCCCTTGATAAAACACAGTGGACCAACACCAGCAGCTGACATGGCACCCCAGACCATCACTGACTGTGGGTACTGCAGTGCTGCTTCTCTGTAGCCCAGGTCAGGCGCTTCTGCCGCTGTTTCTGGTTCAAAAGTGGCTTGACCTGGGGAATGCGGCACCTGTAGCCCATTTCCTGCACACGCCTGTGCACGGTGGCTCTGGATGTTTCTACTCCAGACTCAGTCCACTGCTTCCGCAGGTCCCCCAAGGTCTGGAATCGGTCCTTCTCCACAATCTTCCTCAGGGTCCGGTCACCTCTTCTCGTTGTGCAGCGTTTTTTGCCACACTTTTTCCTTCCCACAGACTTCCCACTGAGGTGCCTTGATACAGCACTCTGGGAACAGCCTATTTGTTCAGAAATTTCTTTCTGTGTCTTACCCTCTTGCTTGAGGGTGTCAATGATGGCCTTCTGGACAGCAGTCAGGTCGGCAGTCTTACCCATGATTGCGGTTTTGAGTAATGAAACAGGCTGGGAGTTTTTAAAAGCCTCAGAAATCTTTTGCAGGTGTTTAGAGTTAATCAGTTTATTTAGATGATTAGGTTAATAGCTCGTTTAGAGAACCTTTTCATTATATGCTAATTTTCTGAGATAGGAATTTTGGGTTTTCATGAGCTGTATGCCAAAATCATCAGTATTAAAACAATAAAAGACCTGAAATATTTCAGTTGGTGTGCAATGAATCTAAAATATATGAAAGTTTAATTTTTATCATTACATTATGGAAAATAATGAACTTTATCACAATATGCTAATTTTTTGAGAAGGACCTATATATATTTATGTGTATGTTTTTTGTGTGTCAAGATTAAAAAAATCTTTGAAGGTTTATGTTGTATGTTAAGGGTGGTATTGGGTTTATTGGGTATTGGGTGGTATTTAAGGGACACAGTTTAAATTACATGTGTGCGAGACAACTTTTGTGACTTTTTTTTTTTTAAATCAGAAGTTATCTACACTATAATTCAAACGTTTGAGGTCAATAAGGTTTATTTATTTAGCAAGGATGCTTTAAGTTGATCAAAAGTGACAGTAAAAAATTCTTTAATGTTACAAGAGTTTTTTCTTTTGAACTTTAAGTTCTTCCTGGAAAAAAAAAATCACTGTTTATTTCACACAAAAATATTAAGCAGCACAACCTTTTTCAACATTGATAATAATAAGAAATGTTACTTGAACACCAAACCAGCATATTATGATTTTTCAAAGATCATTTGACACTGGAGTGATTGCTGCCAAAAATTTGGCTTTGCCATCACAGGAATATAAGTGACATTTTAAAATATATTAAAATAGAAAACTCTTATTTTAAATTGTAATAATATTTCACAATGTTATTGTTTTTACTGTATATTTTAATCAAATAAATGTAGACTTGATGAGCAAAAGAGACTTCTTTCAAAAAACATTTAGAAAATCTTACTGACTCAACCTTTGAACATGTTTCTATAACTTTTTTTAATAACCTATTATGTCATTTTGCCTAAACATTTTTGCAGCTGTTGAGGCTTTAAAAAACAGAACAAGATTTTAAATTAGACAATTTGAAATTGCGTGATATTCAAACTTTCTTACAAACAATTTAAAACCACTTATGGCTATTTTATGAATATAACTGTACCTGTCATCATATCCCATTGGTAAGACCGTATGTAATCGGCACACTTTTTCACATTTACCTCACTGATTCGGTGAGAAAATGTCTGGAATTCTGTGTAATTGATATGGTAAAATTTATTTAACTACGATGATAATTAGTAACTGTTAACATTAAATAATCAAAATATTTGAAAAAATTCACACTCAAGGGGCTTGAATGTGTATAAATTTGTTTTTAATTTGTTTTGTTTGTGACAGGCTAAATATCTTTTGGGAAGCTGTTGATGTGGATTCTGTACAGGCCTACCTACTGGTCGTCATTATTATATGATCATTTTATAATTGAGGTAAAAAATAAAATACCAAGTGTTTTCTGTTTTCACAGACTCTGTGGTGCTGGGCTTTGCAATATGGCTCAGATGCTGCAGATGGCGATTCCCAACTTTGGCAACAATGTCCTGGAGTGCCTTAATGAGCAGAGGCTTCAGGGTCTGTTCTGTGATTTGTCAGTGGTGGTGAAGGGTCACACATTTAAAGCCCACCGGGCAGTGCTGGCTGCCAGCAGCTCCTACTTTCGTGATTTGTTCAACTCTGGAAGTAAGAGCTCTGTAGTGGAGTTACCACCAGCGGTTCAGCCTCAGAGCTTCCAGCAGATCCTTTCCTTCTGTTACACCGGTCGACTTAGCATGAACTTGGGTGATCAGTTTCTCTTAATGTACACAGCAGGATTCCTGCAGATTCAGCAGATTATGGAAAAAGGCACAGAATTCTTCCTAAAGGTCAGCTCTCCAAGTTGTGACTCACAGGGTCTTCACACAGAAGAAACGCCCTCAGAACCCCAGAGCCCCGTTACTCAAACTGGGAGTAGCAACATAGGAGGGGGTGCGGTCACCACGGCAACGGCTCGACCTGCTTCTTGTCTCACACCTCTTTCGTTGATGTCAAGGGTGAAGACAGAGCAGCAACCTCAGGCCCATCAGCCCCAACAAGAAGCATCATCATATTCAGTGGTTTGCACTCCAGTTGCAAAGCGTCTTTGGGAAGGAGGTAGCCGTGAAGGAGGTGGAGGTTCAGGGGCAGGTGGAGGAGGAGGTATGAGAAAAGCAGCCCGTTATTCACAGGAGGCAGCACGGGGCATGGGCGGGGCCCCACCACAAAGTGCAGCTTTATTGGGTGGAAGCGGTACCACTAATAGCAACAGCAACAACAATAACAACAACAGCAGTAGCACGCCCGACGGCACCAGCCCAGGCACCCCCAGCATGTACACCAGTGACTCACCAAACTCTTACCACGATGATGAAGAAGAAGAGGAAATCACAGACGAAACGACAGAAGAACAGTACAGACAGATCTGTAATATGTACACTATGTACAGCATGCTAAATGTAGGGGCAACAGGTAAGAAAAGCTGACGAATTTAATTTCATTGTCTGATTGCTAATACTTATCAGTTAAATTTATTGACTGACACTGCTGTGTAATTGTGGGAAATTAATTGGGCCACGTATCGAGCTCTGAGGAACTCCATCAATAGGATTATTGTAAAGTAGACAATTAATTTTTTTTTTTTTTTACTTTAAAAAAAAAAAATATTCTATTGTTTTCAGAAAACTCAAAATTACAGATAAACAATATACCGTTGAGGAAACTGTCCTGTTTTTCCATTCACGGTTCCCCCAAAAAGAACCTAAGCAACATATAAAAAGCAAGAAAAAGTTTACTAAAAAAGAAAAAAACTAAACAAAATGGGGAGATAAGTTCATTTTATATGTGTATTATTTTACTTGTACATTAATTATATTTTTTATTAAACAAAGACAGAGAATGTAAATCAGTGGGGAGAGATATATTCAACATCTTGACCAGTGCCATTAATTTATTTGTCTTCAGTTTGGTAGTCAATGTAAGCTCTTGTAATGTTTTCTTTTTCTTTTTTACGTCTTTTCCTCTTTGGATTCTTGGTTCAGCCAATGAACGAGTGGAATCACTACCCGACCACCTCACAGTTGAATCAAGGGGAAGAGGAGTTCGAGTGAGGCAAGATCTGGCCTCTCTTCCCACTGAGCTCATTGCACAGATCGGAAACCGCTGTCATCCTAAACTCTATGAAGAAGGTGACCCTGCTGAGAAACTGGAGCTAGTAACCGGCACCAGTGTTTTTATTTCACGTGCTCAGCTGATGAACTGCCACGTTAGTGCGGGCACACGCCACAAAGTGTTGCTCAGGCGGCTACTTGCTGCCTTTTTTGACCGGTGAGTTTTGGACTTTTAATGTATTCTGCAGTAAATAAACTAGAATAAATAAATTAGTATTTAAAGGAATTGTTCACCCAAACATAAAAAATCAGTCATTTACTCACCCATATGAAAAAAAAAGAGATGTTTAGCATAATGTCCTATTTGTATCAATGATAGTTGATGGTCATATGAGTTTGGAATTACATGAGGGTGAGTAAATGATGCCAACATTTTCAGTTTTGAGTGAACCAGCTCTTTAATAGTAAATAATAGATTAACATATATTATTAATGGAAATTAAACCAATTGTTTTAGGGATTTAGAAAGTGACTTTTTTTTAATACAAGTTCAGTTTGTAGAAGAAAATGGTCTACAAAGAGTTTGTGTGAACAGTACTTTGTTGATCCCATTTGCCCTTGCAATCTACAGGTCAGATTCTGTATGTTACTTAAAGTGTCCTTTTCTGTTTTTCCCGTAGAAGCACTCTTGCAAACAGCTGTGGAACAGGCATCCGGTCCTCCACAAATGACCCCAACCGCAAGCCACTCGACAGTCGGGTTCTCCATGCTGTTAAGTGTAAGTGCTGTATTGATGCTGATACGTTGTGGTATAATATTTTGTTATTGGTTAAATTAGCTATTTCTAATATGACCCCAGCAGTTTTATCTACATTAAAACAGTCCAGTTTAATTTTTAAAGTTGGCATGAAATGAAAATTCACCCCATCTATTTTATTTTGTAAATGCATTTTATAGATGTTATTGTGAATGATTAATCTGTGTATTCAGATATTTTTGCCTCAAAATGTCATAATTCGATCTTCCAGTGAAAACAACAGACTGGTGATGTATGCCGGACTTCTCCAATCGTGTAGTTTACTTAAACCCCAACCCTCCACAAATGACTTAAATCTCAAAATCCAATCAATGGATGGTTAAGTCCTGACCTACTATATATTTTTTTCTGATAATAGGATGTTCGTCACAATATGGAAGGAAATATCTGTTGCTACTTGTGACTTGAAGCATTAAATATCTTTGTGTAAAAAGTGCATGAAAAACTGACGATAGTAAAAAAAAAATATATATTTTTTTAATCTCCAGTTTACTGCCAGAACTTTGCTCCTAGTTTCAAAGAGAGCGAAATGAACGCGATCGCTGCAGACATGTGCACTAACGCACGGCGCGTGGTACGCAAGAGCTGGATTCCGAAACTGAAGCTTCTGATGGCAGAAAGCGACGCTTATGCCAACTTCCTTCCGGACGCTGCCAAAATGGAGTCTGACGGCTTGGGGGTGGAGCATGCTTTTGAAACAGGATCCCTGGAAGGTGGCACAGCCTCTGATTCAGGCCATTCATCCACAGATGCCCTCCAAGGTGTGAGCGGGGATGGTAGCAGCCTGTTTTAGTGAGTAACAATACCATGGTTCAGTTATTCTTTCCCTTCCACTCCTCCATCGTATCTCAGTCTCACCTTGGGCGTTGATGTCACCATGGAGTCGAGAAGTGTATCTTTATGAAGACTGTTGTTGTATCCCACTTCAAAATCTGGTTATTTTTATTTTTTCCTTATTTTTTTTTATTTTATTTTTTTTATTGTACATTGTGAGCCCTCCTCTCCATACTGCAGAAACACATTCCTGAAGAGGAGGGACCTTTGAGGACATTTGGGGTGATCTGAAGGGGAAATGGTGTCTGGAAGCTCCTATCCAGTCTGAGAACACTGGCATGATTCTGAATGTATCTTTTTGGAGAATCCAGAAAGTTAATTTTGCTGGACGTAAGATTGTATTCATCTGTTAATATTTAGTAGCTGTATATCTGCTTTTTGGACCCCATTTCCTCCTCTTGCACCAACACCCTTAGGCACCTTTTTTCTTATAAATATTCTTATTTGAACAACATTTGTAATTTTTTGCCAACTTTTCCACTATTTGTCTTGCCAATTATCCCAAGAGAAGTAGTTTGTCATGATTTGTGATATGAATTTGTAAGAGGCAGATGAATCTGTTTTGCTATGTGTGGAACTACTGTGTGGTTTTGATTGTCGATAGAGAGGGTCTGTGCAAGATTCTCACCTTGTGAATCAATGAATGGTGAATTGTTGTCCACATGTTTTTGCATTAGCAAAATCCAAAATCTATTTGAATCATTTTATTTTGGTATATTACCAAGGCTTAATATTGTTACTTTGGTAGGTTTAATCAAATCGACAAGTTTTTACTGTCAAAAAAAAAATCCCAAAACACTCCCACAAGCTTAAAAATCATTAAGGTCTTTTACATTTCTCATAATGTCTTGTATGTAGTTTTGTATAGATGGTACATGGCGTCTGTGTGATGTGTAAATGAGTGTGTATGGTGGCTGCAGACTTTGTCTTACAGCTGACTGCTTCATGCACCTATCACACAAGTGTGGTGCATGCTGCCGCATGGTGTATTCTGACATGCTACGCCTCAGCGCCTCTGACAGATGCACTAAACGCTCTGATGAAGTGGGCCGAGTGCAGTATTAGAGATTGGCACTGAACGAACATCAGTGCCACAGCTATGGTGGTTTCAAATCAGTAAAGACCACTCTGAGATTGGAAGCTCTTTTGTAGTCTTATTATGTGAATTTGAAACGTCAGTTTTTAAGTGTTTCGGGTTTCTTAAAGCGAGTTCTTGAAGTCTGTAATCACAATAAAGAGCTGTTGTAACCCCAGGCTCGTTGATCAAAGAAAGTGACCATGTTATTTAAAAGTGTAGTTGCACCAGTATGTGTTCAAATTAGATTCCCAAAGTATGACCTGCATCTTCAGGTGTTTTAAGCACACTTATTTCCTGTAATGGTTGGCTATATTGTTTAAATTTTTGATTATGGCTTAAGAAATACTTTTATTGGTCAAGATCATCCCAGTCCAAAATTATGATAAAAAGTTTTAAGTAAAAAAAAAATATATTAGCACATTTACCCCTGTTATTTGTGGGTTGTTTTTTTTTTCTTCATTTTTACCTTTTCTTTTAAAAAGATAGTTCACTCAAAAAAGAAAATTCTGAAAATCATGTATGATTTTCTTTAAGATCCGGTCACATTTACGTTGTTCAACAAAATATTGTGGGTAGAATCATGTCATTCCAATAGGAATAAGCACCATTGGTATTAGTTTCATACTTCTCTACCCTATTACTATTTTTTTTTGCATGTGAAGTTTTGCTGAAATTTGTGACCGCACCTTTATTCTGTTAAATACAAAAGAAGATATTTTAAAGAATGTTGATATCGCTCCAAATGGTTTTAGTGACCATTGACTTGGATATTGCTCAAAATATAATCATCATAATTTTGGGTGAGCCATCTCTTTAAATTACATTTTAAAACCCATTTACTAAGACATTTCATGGAAGAAAAGGACAAAGGCAAGGTTTGCCTTTTTTTTTTTTTTTTTTTTTTTTTTTTTGAGCACTGGGCCAGGGCACAGAAGAATGTTACCTCTCGGCCACGTGGTACGATCCTAAGAGACTGCACCAAGTCTTAATTGCAGTACGATAGGATACGAATGAGATATTTGCACAGAAATCTGAGCTGGATTGTTCAGCACTGCCTTAAAGAGTGGAAGTTGGTGCCTGAGAGTCTTACACAACTAGTCTGTGACAGAGAAAGAAATTCTAGGAAGAGAGGGCACAGAATGCCTGGATGAGTCTGTATGCATGTGTGCTGGTGTGCTCCGCTACTTATTTCTCAGAGTTTGAGCCTCTTTTTTTTTTTCATTTCCATTTTTGGAGGCACACGTGCTAATGTCTGCATTAATGCGAGGAGGCTGACTGGAGATGGTGAGCCAAAGGCATGCTCTTTATGCGCGCTCATTTGTTTATGTGAACGTGCTCAAATGTGTGTACGTCTGGTTTTTGTGCGCCAAATGCATGTCTGAGAGAGTGTGCGTGGGTGGTGTTGGTGTTTGACTGTGGAATATGTGCATTGTGTGTGTGGTTTGATGGATGGGTGGATGGCTGGTATGTGTGTATGCAGAGATCAGAGAGCTCTGTTTGTTTTTGTCTGACTCAGAGAGGGAGACATACAGTGCAGACGCAAGCAGAGAGGGGAGGGAATGGTGAGGAGATGGATGCTCACACACACACACACTTAAACGCACAACTGGTGCAGTGAGCCATTTCCCAAATGGAGGCATCAAACGGGTACGCTTTGATTAAACAAACATCAGCTCGCATTGAATCCAATCTGGTTTGGCTCCATTGGTTTTGTTTTGTTTTGTCATTGTAGAGTTAAAATGAAATCCAAATTGATTCTTTTTAATGCACATTTCTGGGGTCTCATGTATTAAACTTTTTACATGCACAAAAAAATCCATACCCACCCATGCCAGTTTATGAGTATAATCAAAAGGTGTCAGATATATATAACCATAGATGGAATGCACAAAGCTTTTTAATATGCATAGCCTAATTTGCATGCAATTTACACATGCATTATCCAGATAATATGTTCCTACTGCATTTAAAGTCGCCATGAAATGACAATTCACCCAATCTATTTTCTAAATGCATATAATATATCTTATTGTGTATGATTCATCCAAGTTAGAATGTTAGTTTATTTTTTTTTATATCTGTTTGCATGGAAAACATATCATGCACATTTCAATGCCTATTTTGTGCTTATGAAACATTTATTCATGAGGACCCTGCTGTTATTGTGAATCATTTCTATGCATGTTATTCCAAAATGACAAATGTTTTTTTTCAATGGAATGAAAAAAATTGCTTTGAAATAACTTGCTTTGTTTCTAAATCCAGTCATTTAATGCTAATGCATCCTCTTTACAGTCGACTTCAAAATTGGAGCCAAATGTAAAATTTAAACCTGGTGTAGAACAACCACTTTTAATGATACAATCATATTCAAGTTGTTCAAATCAAATCCTGCCCTACATTTTGGTTTCTTATTAAATATTCCAATTCAAACATATTGTGGAATTAAAACGGATTGCGAATGCCATTTTTATATTGACTTTAAGACCAACCAAAATCAATTATTTCATCATTTACTCATCCTCAAGTTGTTCCAATCCTATATGAATTTCTTTCTTCTACTGAACACAAAAGATGTATTGAAGAATGTCGGTAACCAGACTGTTGACGGTAGCCATTGACTTCCATAGTATGGGAAAAAAAAAATACTATGGAAGTCAATGGCTACAGTTACCCACATTCTTCAAAATAGAAGTGTTTTGTGTTCTGTGTTTAGCAGAAAAAAAGGAAATTTAGGACGACTTGAAGGGGAGTAAATAATGAGAGATTTAAATTGTTTGGTGAACTATCCCTTTAAATGTCAAGTGAACACAGCAACATGTTAACACTGTGTGTGTGTGTGTGTGTGTGTGTATGTGTGTGTACACACAACTACCATTCCACTGTCCAAAAAAGTGAAAAATATTTGTTAGATGATAGATTGATGGTGACTGCAAAAAATATGGCTTTGTGTTGGACTGTTCCTCATTGCACCTTTTGAAATATAACGAGAGAGAAAAAGATATTCGCTGTCATTTCTTCATCCTTTTGGAATGTACATATAAGGAGCTGAATCCTCTGATGTACAACTTGATACATTTATTTTTTTTTTGTTGGACACGCAGGGAGAGACCAGGAGGTTTTTTTTTAGGAAGCAGCCAGCATGTGTGTCCACGGGGGCTGGATTTTGTGATGTTTTCGACTCATTAATCACCTCTTAACATGTTCTGCTCAGTGATGCATTGGTGAGATTGGGTAAACAGTGTGCGCTGAACTCTGAACCCGATGAACTTGAGTGGAATTACCCTGTGTAGAAGTTTAACCCCTGACCCGCACCCTTTTGTGCAAGATCCTTTTAGTTCTTCTGTTTGACCTGCATGATTCTTACTCAGAATACATGTAGTTTAATTGAACAACTGAGGTCAAGCTTCCAATTGAGACTTGCATTTTGTTCCTCATTTTTTTATGGTTTTCTTTTTTTTTTTTGTAAGGCGAACAATGTATATTTGTTTTTCTTATCTTTTTCTTATCTATGTTTTGTTCTGCTTTAGAATAGTGCTTGGCCATTGAGATGCTACAAATTTTTAACATAGACCGTAGAGTTGTAAAGAAACATTGTGAAATGTACAATAGCTAGGATCAAGAGAAGTGCTGGGAAAGAGGGCAGCTGAAACTAGCTGAAAGCATTTTTACTGTTTTGAAATGTCATTTTTAAGGGATGAATGAGTTTAAAGGAGCGTTGATGTAAGGAGTTAGGGTCTTCATGCACTGCAAGCTTTATATTATTATGTTTTCTGTCTTAAAGAAATAATTTGTTACTGAATTAGTTTGCTGGTAAAGATGATCTTTGAATGGCACGTGGATGAGCGCCATCTGGTGTCAGACTTCATAAATGCTGCAGGTAGAAAAAGAGCTGCAATGCAGTAACTTTTCCTGGCCAATAAGGGACAGCAAAGGATTTAGAAAAAAAAACTTGTAATTTGACTTGATGATTTTAATTATCATTTTTGATGTTTTATTTAATAACCCCTGAACAGGAGAAAATGTACACAGCTGTGTTTAAAATGTTTCTGAACTGCCAAATACAAGGAAATGTTACTGCGTTTATTCCGAACTAAAATAAATTGTTTCAGCAAATTTTACCAATGTGACGATCAAAACAATCAATACATAATATGACACTTTATTAAGAAATGACCAATATGGGGAATTGCGAACAGCTATCACAAACTCAGTATTTGACACTGCAATTTTTATGTAAAACTTTTCTTTATAATTAAATTCCTATTAAAATCCTGTTTTTTTTTTTCCTGTGGGACTCTGCAGAATGAAATTAAGCATGGTAAAATGTGTTTAAATGGAGCTTAGAGCGCTACAAATTTATAATTTTTTGAATATATTAAATTCAGTTGTATTTATTTTACAAGAGAGAGGGAGTGTTCATAGTTTTTCTTAGGGGTCTTCAATGGAGAATCTGCAACCCTGTTTTTATTTTTGTAGTGTTGATTGACTACAAAATAAAAAGCTAAAGATGTTCAGCTAAAATTGTATTTGTTCTCCCACATTAATTTAAATAAAATGGATCTTTTATTTTTAATACAATAATTAATAGTTATTTCTTATTTTAATGTCTTTGCAATATAAGCGTCAGATGTAAATACATTAATATGGTTATATATATATATATGCATGGCCAGGCTTAAAGTGTAAAAACACTCAGTTTTATACAATATGTAAAGGGGGATCCATTCTCCGTCTTTATGAACATTAAGGGGTGATTGGTCTGAAAATAATTGAAGACCCCTATTTTCGCACCTTTAGCACCCTCTCTCTACCTCTGATTAGATTGAGCAATGGGTAGTTCAACTTTTTACATTTTCAATCTTTTTTTTTTTCTTTTTTTTTAATTCTGAGTTTTAGGGCTGGTTCACACAGAACACATTTTTGCATTTGATGTGAATCATTTTGAGAAAATAGCCCTTACAGGTATGTATTGTAATTGAAATCTTTAAACACAGCTAGATAAAGAGTAATAAAATGTGTATTTTGGATATTTTCTTTTTTACTTGTCCAAAAGATGTTATGGAAGCCCAAAATGTGCATGAAAAAAAAACAACGGATTTCCCTTGTAGTATATTAACTTAAAAACACGTCTCAATGTGTTTTTAGGTGCAAGAACGCATTCTGTGTGAATGACTTAACCTATACAGTGTGTGTGTGTGTATGTATATACAGTATATATACACACACTCCACCTCAGTTATGTGGAAAAAGTAGAGGCATGTACACAGGAAAAACAATGAAAGATGCAATCAAAAGCCTCGGATGAAGACATACCTCTCTTAAACTGTTATCTTATACATTTTATGTCTATCAACCTGTTAATCTCGTTTCGCCTTTCCAGTGTTCTCTTCCCCCAGTATAAACATGCCTCTATGCCTCTGTCCCTCTGCTCCATGTACATTTACTTCACCCTTCTGTGCGCTTCTGCGCTGCCGGCAACCTCAAAGACTTTTTACAGATTTCAAACATATATTGCTCTTTGTATGTCCCTGCCCACCAGAGACCAATACATGTGCGTGGATCTACCTCCAGACACCTTCAGCCATACCTCCCTGGCCCCTGTGCCCTAAAACAGGTCATGTGATGCAGGAGACGCCTCGACGTGCTGCTGTTCAGATTTGTCTGAACGGTGTTACAGGAACTAGATGTAAATGGTAGATTCATACCTCACCAGGGGCCGGGAGCTCCGACCGTCAGCATGGCTCCGGAGAGCATGTCTCTGGTGTGGCCGCAGGGATCCTGCAGCTTTTTTTATTTTCCAGTATAGATATATGAATATACATATATAAATACAAATCTATATATACTGTACATAGAAACACTAATGAAGTTTGATTGTTAGTTGTGCACTCACAGCATGAGATGTTATTCCCCAGAAACCTTTTTGGAAACAAATGCAGTAGCGTCTACTGATGTCAAAATACCCGTCACCCCACCCCGAGTACATGCCAGTGTTTCCTCTGTGTTCCAAGTGCCAATAAGTTTGTGTATTCCTTAACTGTGACCCAACGAGAAAGAAAATTGCACATTAACTACTGTAAAAAAGAAAAGATAAACAAGAAAATACATCTTAATAAAAAAGGTTTGTAACAAAGAAAATTATTGTGTTTGGCTTTTGTTTTAATGTGTGACTTGGTCATTTTAAAGCAGTTACAGATGGACCTTTTTCACATTTCCGGTTCTCAAAGCGGAAGTCCTATGAGGGTCCGTTTTCAACTAAAAACGGACTTATGCGTTTTTGGCCGTTCATTTACACGACAACGGCGTTTTGGGCGCCTAAACTCTAGAAATCGTATCGGTTACCTAACGTAACTTCGGTTCTCTCTAGATGAGGGAACGAGTATTGCGTAAGTTAGCTTACGCTACGGGAAAGATTCATCTTCTCGAGATATTGAAGCCAAAAATTACTCTTAATTTTTTAATTATCCTTAATTTTGTATTTATTGTCAACGCAGTGCAGCAGCTAGCAAACCTAGAGTAGGCTGTCTAGCGTGCTCATAGGCTGCCCTGCGGGAACTGCAGCAGCCTACCACTGAGCCCGACGTGACGTCACGTCCAATGAAGGGTGCTCGCGCCTTCACAGCGTCTTAGCCCGCCAGAATGGGCGTGGCTTAGCGTATATAAACAGGGCTCGTAGGCTGTATTCTCTGGTTTTCAACGACTGAAGCGAAAAACGCTCGTGGCTCGAGCACGGCAGGTTACGCAATACTCATTCCCTCATCTAGAGAGAACCGAGGTTACGTTAGGTAACCAATACGTTCTCTTACGAGAGGTTCTCTCGTATTGCGTAAGTTAGCTTACGCTACGGGAACCCTTTGTCAACGCCGTGCGCGCCAAGCATCCACAATGAGTCCCAGGGCTTTCCGGGGAACCCAGATAAGTGGGAAATAAGGCGGCCAGCAGTGCGGGCCAGCACTTGTACATAAGCACTCATAGGGAATACAGAGCGGCGTCGCCGGTCTGCATAAGCATATAGCACATACCCAATAGTGCAGCTCAACCAGAAGAGCTAGTATGCGTGAGAGTAGCCTGCGCACGAACCTCTCTGGACAGAACGTACATCTCACTTAAACTGACAGAAGTTTTGCCTGCAGAGCGGGAACTTCTAGGTTATAAAACCTGACAAAGGTGGACGGGGAGGACCAGCCCGCCGCCACACATATGTCATGAATAGAAATTCCGCTGGACCATGCCCACGATGAGGCCATGCCTCTGGTTGAATGAGCCCTGATGCCCAGGGGGCATTGCAGACCTGCCGACGCGTAAGCAGCTGCTATAGCGTCCACAATCCATCTGGATAAGCTCTGTTTCGAGGCGGCGAGACCCTTGGTGCGCCCACCAAACGAAACGAAAAGCTGCTCCGAGCGCCTGAAAAGGGCGGAGCGCGCAGTGTAAGTCCTCAGCGCCCTGACCGGGCAGAGGAGATTAATGTCGCTCTCGCTATCGGATGAAGGCAGAGCCGAAAGCGAAATGACCTGAATGGAGTGCCAATCACTTTAGAAACATAGCCATGTCTAGGTTTGAGGATGACCTTTGAGTCATTTGGCCCGAACTCAAGACACGCAGCGCTGACAGACAGCGCGTGTAAGTCCCCCACACGTTTCACTGATGACAGTGCTGTCAGGAAAACGGTTTTGAGTGATAGGTACTTTAACTCCACGGAGTCTAGTGGTTCAAAGGGGAAAGCTTTCAGGGCCTCGAGGACCAATGAAAGATCCCACATAGGAACCGACGGGGGCACGGAGGGTTCATCCTTCTGGCTCCTCTAAGGAAGCGGATGACAAGCTCATCTTTTCCTAGCGCGTCGACTCAGCGAACGCAGCAACGGCCGCCACATATACTTTGAGCGTGGATGGGGATCTCCCCTTATCCAACAGCTCCTGTAGGAAACAGAGCAGCCGCGAGACCCCACACGTCCGCGGGTCCAGGTTTTTGTCGGTGCACCATTTGGAGAACACAAACCATTTAGACGCGTAAAGCTTTCTAGTAGAGGGAGCTCTAGACTGCGTGATTGTGTTCATCACTCCTTCTGGCAGGGCAGCGGGTACCCGTTGATCACCCACGCGTGCAGAGACCAGTGCTCTGGATGGGGATGCCAGATCGAGCCGCGAGCTTGCGAGAGGAGATCCGTTTTTGACCGGAATCGGCCACGGGGCTGTTGGTGACAGCCGCTTCAGCTCCGGGAACCAAATCTGATTCTCCCAGCGCGGGGCTATGAGGAGCACCGAGTGGCGCATTTCCCTGATTCTCTTGATTACCTGCGGTAGCAGAGAGATCGGAGGGAAGGCATACGGAGGGTGGCTGGGCCAGACTTTTCTTCGAAAAGAACACTGGGCAGTGAGCGTTGTCCTTTGACGCAAATAGGTCGACTTCCGCTTTGCCGAATAGGCGCCATAATTTCTGGACTGTTTGGGGGTGCAGGGACCATTCCCCTGGGGGAACGTTGTCCCTGGACAGCTTGTCTGGGCCGTCGTTCAGGTGGCCTGGCACATGTGCAGCTCTCAGCGAGCACAGGTGATGCTGAGACCACGTGAGGAGGCGCTCTTAGATCGCAGAGGTTCCTGGATCTGACACCGCCCTGACGGTTCACATAGGAAACCACTGACATGTTGTCCGATCGGACTAGGACATGGTGGTCCTGTATGAGCGGGAGGAAGCGCCTCAGCGCGTTCTCGACCGCTATCATTTCCAGACAATTTATGTGAAGGAGCTTTTCCTGGTCTGACCATAGGCCAAAGACCGGTCTGCCCTCGAAGAGCGCACCCCAACCTGTGTTGGACGCATCTGTCGAGATAACCTTTCGGTACGAGACCGCTCCCATCATAACGCCCCGCTGATACCAGTCGGCTGTTAACCAGGGCTGCAGAGCCGTAATAAAGGTCTGTGTCACCCTGATTTGTTCGCAGCCGGCAGCCCAAGCTCGGTGAGATACACGGGCATTGAGCCAGCGTTGGAGCGGGCGCTGAAGCACTGCTGCAGCTGAGGCCATACAGCCCAGCATCCTCTGGAATGTCTTCAGAGGGATGATGCTGCCCGTCCGGAAAGACGCGGCTAGGTGTCGAACACGGCGCGCGCGCTGTGTCGATAAACGAGCCGTCATGGCCACAGAGTCCAGTTCTATTCCTAGAAAGGAAATCGACTGACTGGGCACTAATGAGCTCTTGGTCAAGTTGACCGTGAGACCCAAGCTTTCCATGTGACTGAGGAGCACAGTTCTGTGAGATAGCAGTTCTGCCAGTTGTGCCAAAATCAGCCAGTCGTCCAGATAGTTCATAATTCGCAGCCCTTGATTCCTCAAGGGGGCGAGAGCCGCGTCCATGCACTTCGTAAATGTACGGGGTCCCAGGGACAAGCCGAACGGCAGGACGGTGTATTGATAAACCTGACCGTCGAGGGCGAATCTCAAGAATGGCCTGTGACGGGGTATTATCTGAATCTGGAAATAGGCATCTTTCAGATCGAGAGAAATAAACCAGTCCCTCGGGCGAACGTGCGCGAGGATTTTCCTGGTTGTAAGCATTTTGAACGGTCTTTTCATAAGCACCTTGTTCAAACGTCTCAGATCTAAGATGGGTCTGAGGGCTCCGTCCTTCTTGGGTACGAGAAAATAACGGCTGTAGAAGCCTGACTCGCTCAGAGAAGGCGGTACCAGTTCAATGGCCCCTTTGCACAGCAGCTTCGCTATTTCTGCGCGGAGTAGATGTGCTACTTCTGCATTCACAGTTGATGCGGTCCGTGCTTGAAAGCGCGGGGGACGGCGAGTGAACTGTAGCGAATAGCCGTGCCTTATTGTACTCAGCACCCATTCTGAAACCCCTGGAATGGCTTCCCATGCTTTTATATATGTAGCTAGGGGGCGAATGGTCTCCTGGTTCTGACCGCCGCATACTGCGGGGTTGAGAAACCGAATCGGAGGCGTGGGCGCGCGCGCCCTCGGTGCTTGCAAGCGGCAGCTCGCTGACCGCCGTGACATGCTGATACATAAGAGGCGTCCCGATTGCCGTGAATGGGGAGTGCCCTTCTATCACTTTGTGATGTGCGAGCGGAGCCTTGGGCGGAGTGTATGTTAGTAAGCGTGAGCGCTTTTGAGCGGGCACGAGACTTACACATGAATTTAACGTCCCGGCCGCTTTGGACGGGGAGCGTTTTATAATCGCCCTGCGTTTTGTGACAACGCTTAGATGCACGGGCCGTGCTCGGGGAGAGGCTTGTGTTAGTAAGCGTGAGCGCTCGCCGGCGGGCACGTGACTTACATTCATAACCTGACTGAATACACTTCTTACATTCAACACTCGAGCAGCTTTTGTCTGCTTTATAAGAGTGGGCTTTGTGAATGACACGGGAAGTGTTGTGCTTGTGTGTAGGGGTGAACACTGGGGAGTGGGCACTTTTTCTACACTTAAAACACCCTCGGCGTGAGCCGGATAACCAGGAATTATACTCTTTATTAGGTTTCTCTGGGTCGCCATAAAAACGGCGTTTGTGTGCAGGCGAGAGGGTTTTTCTACCGGCTCGTTGTCTGCTAGATGAACCACTGCAGTAGCCTGTTTGAAGGGGACTGACAGGGAGAAAAGCTTTGACGGCGGTCCGGCCGCAGCGGGACGTCTTTTCCTTCCTGATGATGCTAGGAAGGCTTTGTGTGCTCGGGCTTCAGCGCGATCCTTTGCGGAGGCCCTCTGGTGGGCGGCGGTCTGTGACGGCTGTCCGAGCGCGACCTAGGGCGGCCGCCCTGGCGTCGCTGTGAAGGCTGGCTAGGCTGCGATGAGTGTTAGCTCGTGCAGGCGGCGGATCACGTGAGCGGTCTGTAGTGGAACTCGAGCGCCGAGGCAGGAAGAGATTCATGGCCTGCGTGGTCTTCTGAACCTCCGAGAAGCGGTCAACGAGCCCGCTCACCGCTGGGCCGAAGAGACCGGTAGGGGAAAGAGGCGCGTTGAGGAAAACGGCGCGCTCGGATTCCCTCATGTCGGCAAGCGTCAACCAGAGGTGCCTCTCTGTGACGGTCAACGCGGCCATAGCCCTTCCGATGGCTTGAGCTGCGGTCTTGGTAGCGCGGAGCGATAGATCCGTCGCGCTTCTCAAGTCGGTAACGGCAGCTGGGTCCCGGTCCTTCTCATCCCATTCGCGGAGGAGGTCGGCCTGTAGAATCTGTAGCACAGCCATCGAGTGCAGAGCTGAAGCGGCTTGTCCGGCGGCGGTGTATGCGCGGCCAACAAAGGCGGATGTGGCTCTGCAGGCCTTGGACGGGAGGGCAGACCTTGAGCGCCATCTCGCGGAGGGCAGGCAAAGGTGCGCTGCGACCATCTCTTCCACAGGGGGAATGGCTGAATATCCTTTCTCGGCGGCGCCGTCCACCTGGGAGAGCTACGCGGAGAAGTGGGATTGGAGCCTCGTGGAGAAAGGTGCATTCAACGACTTAGCCAGTTCTGAGTGAAGTTCAGGCAGAAACGGGGCGGGCCTGGCTTCAGGCGCTTGACGGCGGCGACTCAGCCGTCGAGCCTGTTAGGTGCGAGCTCCTTGGGCGGCGACCACTCGAGCCCGAGTCGGTCGACAGCCTGAGAGAGGAGGCGCAACAGTTCAGCGTCCACTCCAGCCCGGGTCCGGCCGGATTCCTGGATCGAAGAGGCGGAGGAGTGGTGAGAGCCCGACCAGTCCTCGCTGTCCGATGCCAGGATGGAACAGCAGTCTTTAGTGGCCCGTTCCTCGGCCTCGTCATCAGAAGCGATGGCAGTGCGGCACGTGGGCGGCAGCTGCACATCGGTGAGGAGAGGCGGAGAAGGCGAGAGCGAGGCTCGAGGGGGGGTATCCGGCGAGCGCGTCGCGGTGGCCACAGGCTCCGGCATCCTGAGGGAACGGCCCTTCTTTTTGCACGGTCCCACAAAGGGTGGAGTGGGGTTGAAAGCTTCGACTCGAGCCCGCAGGGTCGATAACGGAAGCGCGTCGCAGAACTCGCATCCCCCTGACGAGAGGGCGCGGGCTGCGTGTTCCTGGCCCAAGCAGAGAGCGCAGATCTCGTGGCGGTCTCCGTCGCTGAGCGTGGCTCCACACGAGCCGCAGGAAATGCGAGGCATCTTGAAAAAGAGTGAAAGAGGTAAAAAAGGATACGTCGCAGGATAGCATAGCTGGCACGGATGGCTGAAGGTGGCGAAGACAGCCAGCTTCTTCAGGCGCTGTCCTAAGCTGGCTAGTCGCTTCTTCGACGGCGGCGGCTTCTCTCGGATCCAGTGATGCGAAGAGCTTCGCTGAAGAAGTGAAAATCAGAGAATACAGCCTACGAGCCTTGTTTATATACGCTAAGCCACGCCCATTCTGGCGGGCTAAGACGCTGTGAAGGCGCGAGCGCCCTTCATTGGACGTGACGTCACGTCGGGCTCAGTGGTAGGCTGCTGCAGTTCCCGCAGGGCAGCCTATGAGCACGCTAGACAGCCTGCTCTAGGTCTGCAAGCTGCTGCACTGCGTTGACAATAAATACAAAATTAAGGATAATTTTTTACTTCAATATCTCGAGAAGATTAATCTTTCCCGTAGCGTAAGCTAACTTACGCAATACGAGAGAACCTCTCGTAAGAGAACGGGGTTCAAAGTTCAAGTTTTTGAAAATGATACCGTCTCCATGTAAACTACAAAAATGTGAATTTGTTAAAATGGTGAAGTCATACATAAGCAGGCGCATCATTTTTCATTAGAGTAAGTTAACATCGCTAATTTCTGGCGGCATTATACAGAGTTTTTAATCATTTTCGTGAATCCGTGGGAACAGTGGTAGTTTTGACGTTTTAAACGTTCGTCTGTACGCTAAAAATGCAAAGGAAAAAACTTTTCTGCTTTAAGTAGCTACATCGTTTCCATGACTTTCCAAAAGAGGGGAAAAAATAAAGGGATTATTACAGCAGTCAGAAGAGAGAAAGATGTCAAAGTTGGTGTCACTCTCTCAGCCGTTCTGTAAGAAACCCTGTAGCTGCATTAATTAGTTAAACTTACTACAAAGGTAATAAACATTTATAACGCTATACATTGATTATATTTAAAATGTTTAAATGAAAGTGTTTTTTAAACGAAAATATTAAAAACTTTACTGGACTTGCGACATCGATAAAAGTGGAAACGTGTCATCACAGTCCGCGAAAAGGGTCCGTTGGATTTTATACTGCATGATATACAGGTCCTTCTCAAAAAATTAGCATATTGTGATAAAGTTAATTATTTTCCATAATGTAATGATAAAAATTAAACTTTCATATATTTTAGATTCATTGCACACCAACTGAAATATTTCAGGTCTTTTATTGTTTTAATACTGATGAATTTGGCATACAGCTCATGAAAACCCCAAATTCCTATATAAAAAAATTAGCATATTTCATCCAACCAATAAAATAAGTGTTTTTAATACAAAAAAAGTCAACCTTCAAATAATTATGTTCAGTTATGCACTCAATACTTGGTCGGGAATCCTTTTGCAGAAATGACTGCTTCAATGCGGCGTGGCATGGAGGCAATCAGCCTGTGGCACTGCTGAGGTGTTATGGAGGCCCAGGATGCTTCGATAGCGGCCTTAAGCTCATCCAGAGTGTTGGGTCTTGCGTCTCTCAACTTTCTCTTCACAATATCCCACAGATTCTCTATGGGGTTCAAGACAGGAGAGTTGGCAGGCCAATTGAGTAATACCATGGTCAGTAAACCATTTACCAGTGGTTTTGGCACTGTGAGCAGGTGCCAGGTCGTGCTGAAAAATGAAATCAGATGGAAGCATGAAGTGCTCCAAAATCCCCTGATAGCTAGCTGCATTGAGGGATACAAAATCTGAGCTCAAACCCTGCCCTTGATAAAACACAGTGGACCAACACCAGCAGCTGACATGGCACCCCAGACCATCACTGACTGTGGGTACTTGACACTGGACTTCAGGCATTTTGGCATTTCCTTCTCCCCAGTCTTCCTCCAGACTCTGGCACCTTGATTTCCGAATGACATGCAAAATTTGCTTTCATCCGAAAAAAGTACTTTGGACCACTGAGCAACATTCCAGTGCTGCTTCTCTGTAGCCCAGGTCAGGCGCTTCTGCCGCTGTTTCTGGTTCAAAAGTGGCTTGACCTGGGGAATGTGGCACCTGCAGCCCATTTCCTGCACACGCCTGTGCACGGTGGCTCTGGATGTTTCTACTCCAGACTCAGTCCACTGCTTCCGCAGGTCCCCCAAGGTCTGGAATCGGTCCTTCTCCACAATCTTCCTCAGGGTCCGGTCACCTCTTCTCGTTGTGCAGCGTTTTTTGCCACACTTTTTCCTTCCCACAGACTTCCCACTGAGGTGCCTTGATACAGCACTCTGGGAACAGCCTATTTGTTCAGAAATTTATTTCTGTGTCTTACCCTCTTGCTTGAGGGTGTCAATGATGGCCTTCTGGACAGCAGTCAGGTCGGCAGTCTTACCCATGATTGCGGTTTTGAGTAATGAAACAGGCTGGGAGTTTTTAAAAGCCTCAGGAATCTTTTGCAGGTGTTTAGAGTTAATCAGTTGATTCAGATGATTAGGTTAATAGCTTGTTTAGAGAACCTTTTCATGATATGCTAATTTTTTGAGATAGGAATTTTGGGTTTTCATGAGCTGTATGCCAAAATCATCAGTATTAAAACAATAAAAGACCTGAAATATTTCAGTTGGTGTGCAATGAATCTAAAATATATGAAAGTTTAATTTTTATCATTACATTATGGAAAATAATGAACTTTATCACAATATGCTAATTTTTTGAGAAGGACCTGTATGTATCGTTATTGTGAAAGAAAATGGTGTCGTGGTACATTTCCCTGCTATTAAGTTATTCCATAATGTGGTGCATGTAATTTAAAAAATGACCTGGAAAAAATGAATGGCATGTCAAAGTCATAAACTTTATTCAGGGACCATTTGAATTTATCAAGATATTAAAATAAAGGCAAAATTTGTATACAATACAAATGCTTACAAAAACAAGTGACATGGGCATTAGACTTTTGAAATGCAATTATTTATATGCAGGCAGCACTGAAAGACATTACTTTGCAAATAAAAGATAATTAAATGTGTACCAAATCTCCCTAAAAGGGCATATAAGAGGTAATAAGTTTTAGTTCATTGTTCCAGATTTTTAATAGCAGTGAGTACTAAAATATGTTAAGGCTTAAAATTTTCAAAAAAAATCTTACGTTTGAAGTTGGATCTGATTTTATTTATTTAATCATATTACAAGAAACAAGAGAATACTGAAATGTGTCATATTCAGAGAGGAAAGCATTTACACTGAACATAATACATTCACCCACAGGCACACGTAGTGTCTCAGATCAGAGGGCATACTGGAAACAACTCATTGGCACGGAGGATAGCAGTACAAAATGTTCATTAGCACACCCACAGATGGGCACAATCTGAGCTCAAGTTCAGGAATAGAAATATCAAGTGATGATCCTAACTGTGGGGTCCGATCAGCTCTTTAAGGGATGTTGTCAGTTAATATAGCTGACTTTCAGTACATGCATCTCGCTGCAATTAAAAGAGCAGTTAATAGCATTTTCCTTTGAAAAATAGAAAAATGACAAATATATATTGGAGTAATGAGTCTGGAATATCACTTTGGCATGCAGTGAAGGCTTAACCCACACCATCAACTGAGACAAAGAATGTCTATATGTCCAAATGATTCTATACGATCTCCACAGTAATATGAAACTTCACAGTCATATGTACAGTAATCTCAAAAACAATGCATAAAATTGTATTTTAAAATATGGGTAAACTCAAATATTACAAAAATAACCAAATCATAGTCTAAAATATGGGAAACCCCATAAAAGCAGCACATCCATGAAGATTCATGAAAAGTGCAGGCAAATTAGATTATTTTTCTGAAAGCAATTTTCCATAAGCTCACTCAAATAATGCAATAAAGTGTCAGATTTATCCATAAAGGAAAAGCAAACAAACATGTAAAATGCAAATGTTAACCTCATGTTAAATAAAGGTGTAAAACAATTTAAATAACCCTACATTTCTTGCTATAATTTCCTTTTCCAATTTACAAACAATTTCCAATGTACACCATCATAGATTGTTTGATGATGGTTATTTGATGACTTCAGAAACCTTTCTGTCATGAAAATACAGATCTAGAGGGCGCTATGAGCCAGCATTACTCATTGTGCTTGAAATCTGAATCAACCAATAACAACAACATATAAATTGTTACATAATTGGTAAACATATTTATGGTCAACCTCTTTCACTGGCATTTATAATATACACAATTACTATGCTGCTGTAAGAATCAAACATATAAAAATATAATAAGGCAATATCAAATTCCTCATCCCCACTTATACTCTGTACCACAATAAAACATAAGAAATATAATAACTGTTAACTTCCATCTCAGCACTAGTGAAATTCTGGAATAGACCTTCCAGTCAACATTAAGTCCAATCCAAAAGCAGCGGGAGAGAGTGAAATGCTGAGAGCCAGAAGACATATGGATTCGATGAAGGCAAAAAGACAAGAAAGGACTATACAAAATAACTGGGATCTCTTTCTCACAAAGATTCATGGATGCTGAGGTGGAAGAATCATTGTAAAATTCTTCTGTAAGCTTTTGGCATGATGGAGGGCCGAACCGAAGAAGAATCTGGTTTAAATGGCGAAGAACAAAATGAGCACCACGATCAGTATGATTACAAGAACTCCGATAGCACACCACTGTCTCCGACCTGCAACACACAAAACACATGATCCAAGTCAAAATCTCACACCTATCTCATGCTCGTTTCTCAACCCTAGCAAAATTAAGATAATTAAAGATATAAAGCTGGAAAAAAATCGAATGCTTCCTTTTAGGTCAGTAAGATGTTTTTGTTAACATGTTTTATTCAGAAAAGATATTCAAATCAAAAATGACACTAAACACTTTTGCACGGTTACAAAAAATATTAAGCAGCACAAATATTTTCAACATTGATAATAATAAGAAACATTAGACTAAAGACTGGAGTAATGATGCTCAACAGGAATAAATTACATTTAATTGTTTTTTTAATTGATTGATTGATTGATTTTATTTGACCACTTAAACATAAAAATATGAAACAGTATAAAACTGTATCATACATTAAAATAAAATACATAAGTAGTCAGGGATAACACAATAAAGCCCGAAGACTTATTTCCATTGTGGTCCCTTATAAAGGCAGCGGAAGAGGACAAGTGGCAGCAAATCACACATCAATCATTCATCATACATTAAACAAATTCATACATATTATGCAGAAAAAATGATCATAAAAATAGACTATGGTATTATAATAACTACAATTGGCACCTAAACCATACTTTCAAACCCTGTTTAAAACTACCTATACTTCTAACTGACTTAAGTGTACCAGGTAACCAATTCCAAAGGGTAGTTCCAGCATAAAGAAAAGACTGTTTGCCCAGATTTGTATTAAATCTGGGGGGTACAAAATCGGTTGAGCTACCCCTAGTGGAGTACCTGTGAACTTTGTTTACTCTATTAAAATAATTTCCAAAATATTTGGGAACATCTCCATAAACAATTTTATGTACCATACCCAGCTGGATCTGAGACACTCGATCCTCAACTTTCAACCATCCCACTCTTTCAAAGTGGGAAGATTCCAGTTCTTATGGGGAGGTCTAAAATTAGCCTTATTAATTTATTTTGAGACGTCTGAAGCCTATGTTTCAGGTTCCCTGTGAGACCATTGTACCATGCGCCACACGCATAATCAAAATAAGGCTGTATTAAAACTCCTGCCAAAACTAGCTTTGTTTTTTCATCCAAAAAACTTTGATATTCTGGCCAAAAAACGAACTCTCTGATTAACTTTGGTGATTACCTTTTGGGCCTGACCTACTCCAGATAAATTACAATCTAACATACATCCAAGATAACTAATTGATTCCTTGGCAGTGATTACAATATCTCCAGCTAGGACCTTAAAACATGAGGCTTTCTTTAACTTTATCTTTGTTCCAAACAATATGGATTCGGTTTTCCCTAAATGAAGTGATAATCTGTTATCAGCCATCCACATCCTAACATTTAGAAGTTCTGTGCTAAGTATATTTTCAATCATATTATTATCCTTGTGAGAAACAATCAGCGCAGAATCATCTGCATATAAAAAAAGACTCATTTATATATAGTAAAAAGAAAAGTGGACCCAAAACGCTTCCTTGAGGTACCCCACAGCCCATGCCTTTTGGTTGAGACATTTTCCCCCCAATGTCCACTACTTGCGTTCTATTTTCCAAATAGGAGCCCACCCATTTCTGTGCTAATTCACTAAAACCCATGGCTTTCAATTTATACCTTAAAACACAATGGTCGACTGTATCAAAGGCTTTTTGTAAGTCTAACATAACCATGCCACAGAAGTTTCCATTATCTAACTCCTTTTTTATATAGTCAGTTAAAAACAGTAAACAGGAATCCGTAGAATGAGATTTACGAAAACCAGACTGGAACTCATAAAGTAGGTTTTGTGATTTTAAGTAATTATCAATCTGTACAAAAATGATCCTTTCAATTATCTTTGACAGACAACCAAGAATTGAAACAGGTCTATAATTACCAGGGTCTAGTTTACTCCCTTTCTTATATATTGGAATCACTCTGGCAATCTTGAGGTCATTGGGAAAGTATCCTTGTTCTATCGACCTGTTTATAATATGAGTAATGCTCGGAGTAATGATCTCAGCGGCATCCCTCACGAATCTAGATGGAATAGAATCTAATCCTGTGGCTTTAGAGCCATCAAGCCTCTTCAGCTTCTCAAGAACAAGTGCCTCCCTCACCTTTTCAAAAGAGAAACTCCCCGCCTGAACACCTAACTGAGAGTAAAAGTCCTGCACATGACCTTCAACATATTGACCAGTCTGGCCAGGTAACTTTTCCACAAGCTTCCTGGCAACTGATGAGAAATACTTATTAAAGCTATCTGCCACTATCTCCTCTGATGTAAAATTGTTGCCAAGATCTAGAGTAATATTAGTGTTTTTTGTTTTTAGCCTTTTACTGTAGCCAAGGTGCTTAAGGGATTTCCATAGCTTTCCTGAGTCATTTCTGTATTCAGCAATTTTTTCATTAAAATATGCCTTTTTAGTATTGACAACTAATTTGTTAACTTCATTTCTTGCCTTTTTATAATCAGCCCAACTCTGCTCATCCGTTTTTTCTCTGAATTTCCCATACTTCCTGTTTCTTAACCTAATTGCCTCAAGGATGTCATCATTTACCCAGGGTTCTGTTCTCTGCTTTATTCTGATTTCCTTATATGGGGCTATTTTATCTATAGCTTCTAAAAACATATTTTTAAATAAGCACCATGCTTTGTCCACATCACTACATAGCAAAACCGTAGACCAGTTCATTTTAATTAAGCAGCCATTCAGCGCTTCTTTGCTATACTTTTTCAGTGACCGGATCTTAATAGAAGCATGACAGTTAAGCACTGCTTGCTTGATCTTTCTAGTACAGAAGATAATAGAATGGTCACTCAACCCATATTTTATAACCCCGCTTTCAGTTATCCTAGATTTGTCTGACACTAGGACAAGGTCAATCGTGGTTTGGGTGGTAGAGCACATCAATCAACCGTGTAGGTTCATCAATCAACTGATGTAAACTATAGGAGCGACAGAAATGCATCAATGCTTTATACCCAGAAACATCCCTTTTCTGAAAATCAGTGTTGAAATCCCCCAACATGATAACTTCTGATTTAACCAAGTCCATGCAATTTGAACAAACATCCTCTAAAAGTTCATAAAACTGTGTTTGATCAGGCGGTCTATAACATGCGCAAATTAGTATGGGGTTACTCTTCGGTAGCAAAATATCTAACCAGACTGCTTCAACCTGCTCATTATTTAAATCCATTCTATGATTAAAACCAATGTCCGCTCTTACATATATACACACCCCTCCACCTTTGCGGTTTCGATCTCTCATAATTACGAAATCGTTCTCCAGTTCAATTTCAGCGTCCGTAATGGAGTCATCCAGCCATGTCTCGGTGAAACAAAATATTCCCACCTTTCTGCTTTTACTGAGGTGTCGGATCTCTGTGATTTTCGGGAGAAGGCTTCTGACGTTGAGATGAAGCAGGTGTAATCCTCTCGTCGACAAGAAAGAATCCACATTCGATCTCATGTCTCCCAGTTCCTGATCTCCACCACTTCTCCCGGCGCTTCCGCGCACGCTTCCACTCCCTTCAGCGACACTCATGGATAGGAGTTTGTCCCCGGCGTTTGGAAGTCTAGAGCAAGCCATTGCACATGCAGAGGGCCTACTTGACATTGTTCTCATTGTTCCAAATTTCCGCATCGGGCCCGGGCATTGATGTATATCTCCAGATAATAATAGGCAGATACAAATTATAAATTGGTCGCCATTCACTTGCCTTTTGACGCCACCTTTATCTCCTTTATCATTGCGCTTGGCTGGATACCAACATGGATAGAGAAATGTGTCCATAAAGATTTTCTTCCCATAACCAAATTGTTTTTTTAAATAAAAGTTTGTTTGAGTGAGCCTAACAACTATGTAAATTACCCTCAAAACAGGTTTTAGGGCCGTTTTCTAAAAAAATGTATAATAAATATGTATGCTAAAGGCACCACAAGCACACCACACTTGCCAGCTGCCATCTTGCCATCCAGGTGTGTCTGGATGGCAATTGTAATCATATTTCACAATATTCCTGTTTTTTCTGCATTTTTGAACAAATAAATGCAGCTTTTGTGACACAACATCTTTCAAAAACATTTCAGAAATACCAACCCCAAAACTTTTGAATGATAAATATAATAACATTTTAGGCTGAAATTACAAACATTTGCTGTGAATGATATAAAAACGTGAGAAGTAGAAGAACACACAATAAGGAGTAAAAGCACTCACTGCTGGTCATGTGTGAAACCTTCTCCATTTTCTTCAACACTGAGTCCATTCTAGAACCGGTCTGGTCCATCTCCTCACTAAACTCCCCGAGCATACTAGGACAAAAAGCACACATGCCAAATTGCCAATAAAAATAGACATTGAGTATTAGAAAAATCCAAATGCTAGTGTTTCCGTTTATTCTTCAATATCCTACACTGCCTGTTCATCCAGCTCGTCTCCTATCCTGCTGGACATGTCCTTCAGGACACGGATACTGCCTGTGACCAGCTCCAAGTGCTCATCCTGGTCCTGCATGATCAGCTGCACAGAAAGACAAGTTGGGAAAGTTATGACGTAAAACGAATTGTGGTATTTAAGTAGCCATGAAATCAAAATGGACAATTCTTTTTTTTTTTATGGAAAACTGCGGTTTTCAAAATCTTTTTATTCATGTGCCCTAGTGATCTTTAATAAAAATAACTCTTGCAGCGACATCTCCTCTCTGATGACATGTTTACTGGTGCGAGGGCGGGGCAACCTGCCGCTCACATGAGATCAACCAATAGAAAACTACAACGATCCAACCATCCAATCAATTCCCCGATTGACAAAATCAAGTCCTGCCCTACATTTTTCTTGTCCGTTTCACTCTGATATATGTCACAAAAGAGAAGAAAATACTATCACAACTTCCAATTCATGCCATTACAAAGCTGAAAAGAGCCAGGATATTTTTTTTTTAAATAACTCAGATTGTGTTTGGCTGAAAGAAGAAAGTCATATACACCTAGAATGGCTTGAGGCCGAGTAATCTATGGGATCATTTTTATTTTTAGGTGAACTATTCCTTTAAGTTTCTGAACTACTTGGCACTATAAGGTCACATTTCCTTGTTTTCTGTGAAGCTTATAAGATGCTCTTTGGAATATTGTCAAGTAATGCTGGATAAGAAAATAATATTTTCACAGATAAACAATTATTTTACCTGCTGCTGTTCCTGTTGCTCCTGAATGTATCTGGAGTTTGCAGACACCAGGTGAGGCTCCAGACTGGCGTAACGATCCTTTGCTGTGGCCCCCAGCAGAGCCTGTCAGACACGGATGCAAACATGACCATATGAATCCATTCAGAGTCATTTTAGTGAAATAGTGAATGAATCACTCACCTGTCTGTTTTTCTTCTCTGCTTGGGCCACAGCTGAGGGACTAGAGAGCTGCTCCTTCATCAGCTACACACAGAAACACACTCATGTACATGACAAAAACTAAGACTACACCATATAATTATATATATATAGAATAGGAGAGTGATTGACACCTGCACAGAATTCCGTGTTCGCTCCACAAAGTCCTGCCTCTCCTGGAGTTCATGTTCCCCTAAACGGAACTTTCCAGGGTTTGCCTCCACAATACCTGATACTGTCAAGAATTATAACGAGTTCTGCCTATACATTACAGTGTTTCCCCTAGAAATTTTTCCAGCGGGGGTCCGGGGGCATGTACCTCCGGAAGAATTTTTTTTTTTTTAAAATAACCCCTTAAAGGGGAAATGAAGCAGTCAGTCAAGTTTACATGATTTACAAGATGGATGTCTGCTATAATCAAAAATTATATAAGAAACAATGACAAATGTTAACATATAAAAGAAACACCGTTATATCTTTTGGGGCAATGGCGCCACCATTGTGCAGTATTATAACCGGTGACGTCACGGGGTGGGTTTGCTCTGTGCTGAGTTCAGTAAAATACAGTGAAAGATGCATGTAAGCTGGTTGAACCAGCGAACAACTAACATTAGGTACAGTCATTGTTAGCTAACAGCTGTAAGCATGAACTAGCTAAGGCTAACTTAGTGTTTAGCTAGTGAACTTTATTAGTAGGCTACCAGACAAAAAGACGACGTCTTACGTTAACAAACTGCACATGGAAACATTGTTCGCGATGTCTGCCATTATATTCCTGTCTCTTGTCAACACCATGGTTGCAATACATGGTCAAGATCAGCGTCTTGACAGCAAATGGATTGTGCTATCGTGGCGTAATAATCTGTTTGGTTGTAAAATGTATTACTTACCTGAATGAAATGAAATCGAATGTATCGACCTGTGGAATCATTCATTCACAGACAGCATACGAATCTTCCTGTTACAACTCCGAATCGAGTGTGAATTGAAAACGCTTCAGTGCGTGCAGGAAACCGAACAGATCATTTAAACTGATTCGCGAACCGATTTAGACAGATCTGCCAACATGTTTGATGAAGTCTTTGAACAGAATCGACTAAAAAAAAAGAGTGATTCATTTGTAAATTGAGCATCGCTCATCATGCCCATTAAAAAGATACAGCGCGCTTGGAAAACTCATTCGCATTTATATACATGTTTGCATTAAAATAAAGTGCGCTGTTTGCATCCCTGCATATAATGAGATCTGGGCCATACAAATTACGGGAGTTTCACGGGAGCAATAACAAAATGGGAAGGGGGCGAGAGATGGATGTGAAATACGGGAGACTCCTGGGGAAAACGGTAGTGTTGACAGGTATGAGCTACACCTAATACACCATAACACCATAATTTGTATGGCCCTGCATATAACGAGATTTGGGAGATCTGTCTAAATCGGTTCGCGAATCAGTTTGAATGATCTGTTCGGTTTCCTGCACGCACTGAATCACTGAAGCGCTTTCAATTCACACTCGACTCGGAGTCGTAACAGGAAGATTTAAGAACATCAAGAGCGTTGGATGAAGTGGCCGTGGACCTACAGTACAGTCTAGTGCAAGCAAATCTGCAAATCTATATTGTTTGCCAGCGATGAAGATCTTTATTAGTTGAACATCTTCGTATGCTGTCTGTGAATGAATGATTCCATAGGACGATACATTCGATTTCATTTCATTCAGGCAAGTAGGCTAATACATGACAACCAAACAGATTATTACGCCACGATAGCACGATCCATCTGCTGTCAAGACGCATATCTTGACCATGAATTGAAACCATGGTGTTGACAAGAGACAGGAATATGATGGCAGACATCGCGAACAATGTTTCCATGTGCAGTTTGTTAACGTTAGACGTCGTCTTTTTGTATGGTACTAATAAAGTTCACTAGCTAAACACTAAGTTAGCGTTAGCTAGTTCATGCTTACAGCTGTTAGCTAACAATGACTGTACCTAACGTTAGTTGTTCGTTGGTCCAACCAGCTTACATGCATCTTTCACTGTATTTTACTGAACTCAGCCCAGAGCAAACCCACCCCGTTACGTCACCGGTTATAATACTGCACAATGGTGGCGCCCTTGCCTCGAAAGATATAACGGTGTTTCTTTTATATGTTAACATTTGTCATGTTTCTTATATAATTTTTGATTATAGTGGAAATCCATCTGGTAAATCATGTAAACTTGACTGACTGCTTCATTTCCCCTTTAAACCATGACTTTTGGCAAGTTTTGTGGATAGAAATGGACATTTTGAGACATACAAATATGACATACCATCAACAGATTCAAGGCATGATTATTGCAGCACGTACCTTGAACTGGTCACAAACAGAAATCTTCATTTTATAATTTTAGACAGGATTTTTCACGTTTTTGTTTTGTGTTAAATTTCAGCTATAAGGTAGATATTGAAAGGGGGAAAATGAAATGGCACAACCCAGAAAAAGATTATTTAGAATTTATTGAAAATTTTATCTTAATGGCAAAGGCCACACCCAATCTGTGAGCACTTAATTTTTCTAACATTTTTAAAATCAAAAGTTTTATGTTAACATTATTTAATGCAAAATGAATGAAGTGAACAAACATGAACAATCAAGTGTTTGTATTAAATAACATTCACAAACATTAATTCATGTTGTAAAAATATATTGTTCACTCAATGTGTTGATGTTAGATACAACAATACAGGAGATAAAACGTGTTTTATTTGACTTGACTGTACTTTTATTTAATCCAAAACTGTGTTCATATTTAATTTTAAAAGGCTTTTTAAACCTGCTAAGAGTTATCCAGCCAAGAATAAGCCTAGAACTGCTTTTCTGATGGACTAAAAAACAGCATAAACAGTACTCGGGTGTCGGTCCGATACTGTGCTCATGTACTCCTACTTGTAAAACTACCCCGATACAACCGCACCCGAGTCCACTTTAGGCGCCGTCCACAAATCACGTTTTTTGCGCGCAAATTTGTTATTTCAATTCTAGACGCGCATGGGCGAGATGAAAACATCGTGACAAAAACCAACCGATCAGCTTCGGCCTTTCCGTAACAACATCAAAAGCTCGGCCGAACAGCTGATCATAGCTGTACAGGGCGGATTTTTATTTCTCATCTCCATAAATATATCTAGTAAAGCTAATGCAAGGGCTAGAAATCAATTCATTCTTTGCTGATACTTCCTCGTCCTCATGGAGAGCGCCGCTTTCTCCTTTCCAAAAGCGCTTGCTCTCCCGTGCTATGAAACCATGAACAGAGGCGGCCTGGAAAAACGAGCCTACATTTGAAATAACGAATTTGCACGCGCAGAAAAACGCGCTGTGTGAACGGCCCCTTTTGGCAACGTGACATTAGCCTAATCGAAAATATTTCCATATGTGGCTCTTTTCTCCTTTTTTGTCAACAAGTCGATTCAGAGCCACTGCATTAGCAGCGCCGGCGGTCGCCTTGTCTCAGGGTTTTTAGGTGTGTAAGTGAATGTCGTGATATTACTGATCATGTGAAGATTTTGCAGCGGCGCTGAAAATCCAGTGGCGGCGCTGCGCCGCTGCTAAATACATTGTAGGGGAAACACTGCATTACCGTTCAAAAGTTTGAGATCAGTAGAATGGTAAAGTGTTTTCTTTTTTAAAAACTATACAGTGTTTTAGCACCTTAATCTTCCTTTTGCTAAACTGAGGTATCAAGGCACACAGTATTTGTGTAACATTCCGTCTACTAAGATGTTGTCATTCTGATATTTGAAGGCATCATTGGGCTTGGGTTTATGGCAGGATACTGATGGTTTCATGCAGGTCCTCTAGGTCCCAGTCGATGGCCCTCAGGCAGTTTCGGAGTTCATTGGTGCTCCAGTCCAGCTCATCGCGACTGACGGGTGTTTCTTCCTGCAGCAGCTCCTCCCAGCGCTCAAACAGCCCCTGTGCTTTAGACAAGGCCTTCTGCACCTCCCTGCCAGATAGAGGAGCAAAGTGTCAAACCCTTTCTACTTCAAAGGATTGAAAGGTGTTTATCAGAAGCAAACAACTTTTACATAAGCACTACGCCGGTGGTAACGTAGTTAGGCTACTATCATGTTGGGGTGATGTATATGATTACTTTGTGGTTTGTATCTGTAACGTTACATTAAATGAATGACAGAGCCACACAAACACATGCAACATAAATCAGTGTGTTTACACTCCAGTCAACACAAGCCATTACTATGAAATGTCTCTGGCTTCTTTAGACTTAATTCAACCTTCCTGATCACTAAAACTCAACTAAAAACCCACCTATGTTTTGTTTATTAGGGAAGTTTATAAGTAAAATCACATGGAAACATTAATGAGGTGACAATAACTGGTAGTGATGAAGATGCTTCACTACCACTTAAATTAACCTGTCAATATCAAACTCGTGTCATTTAGACAAAGACGGAAGACAGACATTAAGGCAGGGAAGAGGAAGAAAACTTTTCTTACCCTTTAACCACGAAAAAAGGATCCTCCATCGACATATTAGCCCCTCTGGTTTAGGAGCTGCGTGAAGTCAACGGCAAGATAGATTGTATACGCACGCATTAGTTTTCAAAATAAAAGCCCCTAAACTCTAAACAAAAACGTTCCATAGCATGTTCCACTTCCGATATTAACACTTTGACCTTTTTCACAGACTGTGATGACGCATTTTAACGGTCATCAGCATCGTAAATCATGCAAAGTTTCTGAAAAATATTTTCATTCTAAAAAATGTATGTACATTTATAACACTATTCTTTGTATTATATTACCTTTGCACTGAGGTGGACAAAGTACACAACTTCCTTACTTGAGTAAAAGTACAGATACTGGTCAAATATTACTCCATTACAAGTAAAAGTTTTAAAGACCTATTTTTACTTAGGTAAAAGGGCAGAAGTACTCGTTTTTAAAATTACTTAAGTATAAAAATAAAAAGTAAATGTCAATGCATTGTTTTATTATTGTTGCATTGTTGTATGTAATACTTACAGTATTATGCCTCTGAATCTATGCCTGCTTACCTACCCTCATATCAATATCAAATGTATTTCTAGTTCCAGTAGTGGGATTGAATGTGAGATTGAATAAGTGCACTCAATTTAGCTAAACAAAGCTGTCAAACAGTTTAAAGAAATAAAATTATAATGAATTAAAATGATCATGTAAAATAATTAAATTGCATTCATTGTAAGTAGTCATTCATTATAACCAGCAACTAATTATGCTTTATATTTCATGATATATTATAGTAAATTTAGACTAAAGCACACTGGTTCTGACCAAAATTATTCATAGTACTAGTCAAACTCTAAAGGTCAAAAGCTTAAGTCATCTTAATGCATTAGCACAAGTTTCCAAAATACTAATTTTCCTCATTTGTATGTAAAATAAAATGAATGCAATTTGTTTTGAGTATGTTATCAGTCCATCCTAACAATAATAATAAAAATTCTAAATATAAAAAATTATATATGCCTTGCCTTTGGCAAGCACCACTAATAAGTAATAACAATCTGTAATTTTGCAGAGAATTAATGCACTAATGTCTAGGGGTGTAACAATATATCGTGCCACAATATGTCGCAATACAAAAATGCAACAATACGTATCATGGATAGTGACAATATGTATCGTGGATAGTCCCCCCAAAATAAAAATTACTGTGTGAGAAAAAATTCAAGTTTTCAGAGTTTTAGTGTCAGTACTACATTAAACTACTATATATAATGTTGATTATAATGTATAATAATGGAATGGGGGAATATTTGTGTGTCCTGATAATGCCAAATGTCTGATGTTACCAGTAAAAAGTGGCCGACATTATTTTAAATATATCTAGTCAGTGAAAGCGTGCAAGCATATTCATCTACAATAACTTCAATAACAGTAATTTCAGCTTCAGAATCATGAATATTGTTATTCTGGGGTCACCATTGTCCTTGGGTTACAAGCACCATGTCCAAGCCTATTCATTTAAACCCACAATGTAATATCAAATTTAGCATTTTAATCAACAGAACATTTTTTGTTAACCTTTTACCATATGTCTTGGAGTATCGCAATAATATCATATCGTGAGTTCAGTATCGTGATATGTATCGAATCATGAGGGTATCGTTACACCCCTACTAATGTCTTTGAATAGCCTACTTGATTGAGAAAACAATGCTTTTCCTTTTTGGATCAGTTGCATGATGCATTACCTCATCTGTGGCTAAGCAGAAATGGCATATTTTTAGCATTGTTTGTCACTCATTTCCAAAACAGGGTTGTTAGCACACCTATGTTGCAGTCCTGACCTGATTCATAATTAATTTGGTTATATAACTGGCCTGGACGTGCTTGACGCTCAAGGCAGTAAATATGCTAGGCTAAAGACGGGTGGTGGGTGACATACATTTTTGCAAGAGATGTGTTAAAGGATTTCCATATGGTTTTTGACCAGCTAGGGTTAAATCCCTGACGTCTGTCCCCTCTCCTCTCTTTCCTTTTAGCAACACTATTCTCCTTCAATTCCTCCCCCACCTCTTAAACAGTCACCCTTTCCTTCCTGTCTCCTGCCTTCCTCTCTCTCCACACACTGTTTCCTGTTTCACACACACACTCCACCTCCTGTGAAAAGTGTAAAGGTTGGTTGTATTTGTCAGGGCCACATTTGTGTGCAGTAAGACAAGGTGAAAACTGACTTTAGAGGACATCTCAAATAGTTTTGACTATTTGAAAGACAGATTAGGCTGAAAAGATGTTTTGCGTTAAATGTCAACATGTTTATTTCAGGGTTGGGGCTTAGCAAATATCATTATGTACATATTAAAACCATTGGGTCAATGTGGTTCACATACACCCTATGGTTTTCATGTGGAAATTATGATATTTGCTAAACCTCAACCTTACCCCTTAAATAAACCTGTTGACAAGATTGTGGTGCCCTCATTTATGCAATGAAACCAGTGTGATCTCAGGTGCAAAGAACGCTCGTGGGAAGAAAACAAGGGTTGACCTAAATGGAGGCCTGATCACATGGAATGCAGTTTGTCAGAGAACTGTAATAAGGGAGCTATTTTTAAAACGCGGTAGCTCGAAGGTCCTCATGATTAGTCACTCTGTTTACAAAACTGGTTTGTAATGTGATGCCCTAGTCAAGTGTTTTAATAAAATAATATTTCCTCCCTCTTCTGTTTCTCTGTAAACACATTCACAAACAAGACTACCACCCATGCTGAGCAATAAATCAAAATAATCCGAATGAGATTTGTTGCCAAAAATGCTTACACACACATTCGACTTGACAAATGGTTTTTCAAGCACATAATTTAAAAGTAATTCTCTGCACACCAACAAAATCTTTTAATTTCGACACAGCCAGCAGGTAGTCCATTTTCTATAAATAGAACACGCATTTGCTGTGAATAGCAGCTGCATTCTGACCTCAATCGCTTTGCTTCCTAGTTACGCTCATGTGAGCAGAAGGGGAGGGGCTGTTGGACCGGTGACAAGTCCAAATATGGTGCGCGATGACATCATCACTGCCTCTGCTGAGGCTGCGGGAAGCTGCGGCACGTCACGGCTTTTCCACTGCGAGTGCGCGCTCCCCGGAGAAACGACGGATCTGCCAAATATGGCAACAGAACGTGACGTCGACCAAACAACTGTAAACACTGGGGGCAGATTGATAAAACTCTCAACATGAATGTTTCAACAAGAAAGATGAGCCCTAATACCACATAAAATAAATAGCCTAGATAATACACTATGAAAAGAATAATACAAAACAAAAGCCAGTTAATCAGGAAAATGATGCACTTAGTTATCATTTCCCCTACACTTAATGAATATTTCATGTAGCCTATTCATTCACATGTCATTAGTATGAGATCAATAAGTAATGATTATTTGAAAAACAGATCACCTGAGGTCATGAAGCAGTTTTTTTTTTTTTACTATACTGGCAGACATCTGATACAGTGCAATAATGACATATGATGTTTGTGGTGACACTTTGCAGAGCAGAGCTATTAAGACCCATGTTGCCAGATCTCATTAGAACCCATGTACATGTATAATTATGTTAATGTTCATTCAATAAAACAAGTTTGTTTTGTGCTTCATGTTTATCAGTGAAAATGTCTTTATTTAATCACTCTGATGTATTGCTGCACAATCACATTTAGCTGCAAAGACAATATATTTAATTATATTAAAAACTAATACATTTTATTAATTAAAATTAACCTGAAATAAAACAAAATGCAAATTCTAAATGACAGTTATAAATGTTGCATTGGCAAATAATTGTAATAAGTTTAAGTTGAGGTGGGGGGGGGGGGGGGTAGAAAATAAGAGAAATATAAAAAAAACGACAAAACATGTAAAAAATTACTAAAAAACTATAAAAATTTAAATTATTAAATTTAAAATTAAATATATTAATTATATAAATAAGAAAGACTCTTAATAGTAGGCTATGTACATAATGGTAAAACAACACTGATGCACACTGCCACAATATAATGCATGTATTACCCTACTCTTCCAAGCTTAAAGTTGCGTATAATAAGTGGACCTGGCAACACAAAGCATATGTTGACTTGATACCTCAGTGCTGTGCCAATATGACGTATGTTGACAAGACGGGAGGGCGTGTTTTTTACACCCAGGGGAATGGAAACTCTTTACGTCACCTACCTAAGCGCAAATAAAACACCGCCCTGAGAGGAGAAAACTTTTAGTTGTACAATCCACCGCGAAGACCTTAAAGCGCAGACGTTTAAAAATAGAAAAAAAAGTCTAGAACTAAAATATCCTGATACATTGTAAACACAATGGACGTCGAGGCAAAGAGGATCATGGCTCTTTCTATAAGTAAACTGTATTCATTGAGAACCCAGCGCGGGGGATTGAGACTTCACCGGAGTCTCCTGCTCTCCTTGACCATGAGAGCCGCAAGGGACATCTACCACACCGCGCAGCAGCTCAGAGACGCGGAGGAGGATCAGGTCGTCCCGTGCACCCCGGAGGAACCCATGGAGATTACTAAAGAATCTTCTCAGACTCCTATTGAGGTCGCAATGAAGCCTCAGGAACCTAAAGACACTCTAGTAGAGGACAAAGAGAACCTGTGCGCTTCTGAACGGCACTCCAGGAAGCGCCGCGGTAAGACGGCGCTCGAGCCTGACTTTCTACCTCTGAAGAAGGCAAGAATGGACACGGATGAGGAGAAGGAAAATCTCCAAAGCGAGATTTTGAGGACTAATAATGGAAACAGCTGTCGCCAGGCTGAAAACCTGACAGCGTTCACAACTAATCGAGCCATCGGGGCGTGTTGAGCAAGGCGCACTTTGGATCATTCCGAGAATCGATCTCCCTTGATGGGAATTTCGTGGACAAACTGGTTCTGAACCAACTGGTTATGCAGCCTGACACCTGTGCGGTCGGCTCAGCTCGCCATAAGAGCTCCGAGAGAGGCCAGGATCAGCAGGAATACAGGACAGGTGGTGGATACTATGATCCCAATCGCATTGGAATCACCCGAGCTGCTTCATTGTTCAGTGAGAGGAGTCAGATGACTCTGTTGAATCACGTATGAACTGGGCTCTGATGTCTTCTATCCAGCCTATGAACTTTACAACCTCAAATAAGAACTCTGACGGTGTAGCCTATGACAGAACACAAGATGTTTATCCGAGTTTGATACTTGAAAATGTCTTAAATGCCAAAACGTGTTAAATGTCACTGTTGCACTTATCAATTGCACAGAAGAATATGTATTGATAATTCTAATATAAGAAGGGCATGATGGACTGATACCATATGATGTTGATTTCAGTGTTTACTGTTTGCAATAAACATGCAAATGTTTAAAATCATCATGTTGTACAGATTTCATTTTGAAGAGCTCACAGAAACATCTGAACAAACTCTTGATGGCTGAAGTTTATGGTAATATTTGTGGATTAAATTAAGAAGTTCTGATTTAAGTTATATTCCCCCCACACCTTTTAACCAAAGAACCATGATTCTCCAGCTTTTTACTTTAGGATTAACAAATATATATATTTTAGAGATTACACCCACAAAAAAGCTAGCCAATGGACCATAACTAGAAAAAATCTGATAAAGTATGGAATTCTTGTTTAAAAATACTTGTGTTCATTTATTTTATATTAGACTTTTTAATTAGTCTATATTAATTAGACTTTTCCAGACCTGGAAATCACAATTTTTAGACACTATTTCCTTGATATTTTCCAAGTCCTACGGTTATGAATTAGTTAAGGTTTTTTAAACAGATCATCTCAGAAATATGTGAATTTAACTCACTCAATATTTCATCATGAGGTTTAATGCTTATCTCACTGATCCTAAACCAAATCTTTTGATAAAACATACAGCTCATCATCTGTCACTTTTGTGTGGGCGATAAAAAGGCAACAGCTGGAAATACTACAGTAAAGTGTAATTTCCCTTCATTAGTCAGCAAGATATGTCCGAACATGTCCATGAGTCATGAAATTCACTTTTCCCTTGAACACACAGATAAACATGTTTGACTAGTGGCCAGTGTCAGACTATATAATTGTCGAGCTTGAAGTCTCAGTTCAACTGGCATTACAACATCCGAAACTGACATCAGTAGAGCACAATGAGAAATAATTCATGCAAGAGAGTGAAACTAGAGTCCACAGGCCTCAGAGCATGAATTTTAATCACTTCTTTATGTGTTAACACTGTTGTGTCTTAAGCTCTGGGTGGATATACCTAAAATAAAATGTTTCAAACTTATTTTTTTTTAAAGGTTTTTTTTTTTTTTTTAATTTAGCGTGACACAAAAGCATGTGATTAGGATCTAAATTCAAATGACTATGAGTAAGTATGAGTAATTGCTCTGAATGTATATGTGGGTTGTGGGGGTGTATCTGAATAGGTGTGCATGTAGGAAGTTTTGGCTCCACGAGCGTGATGAGCAGACAGGAAGTGAAACTTTCAGGTGGAGATCATTTTAAATGGCTGAATTCTCTGTTAGGAAACTGCAGTGAGATAATTGCTCAGGATGAATAATAACTGAAACTCATTTTAAGATTAATCACTGAAACCTAGTTCAACTCAGATTGTGTGAAACCTAAATGAATCTGTTTGATGTGGTCATGTGTGGACTAGGTGGATACCTCAAACAGGTTTCTGATGCACTAGTTTCCTCCTGGGTGGTCTTGATGTGGGTCTTTGACCTGACAAATGAGGTGGAGGGGGGAAATTATGGAAATGGTGATTTTGGCCTGTCGAAATTATATTAAAAATCATAAAGCAGTGTCATAATGATGAACTGATATTCAAAGTATGCTTAACAGTTAACTTTCAATAAACAACATAAAAAAATAATCAAGCCTTTCTTAAGATCAACCATTTAACCCTGATAAAGAAATAAGAGAAATGTTATTTTTAATTTATAAGATACATCATATTTCTAACATAGTTTTTTTTATAAGACTTACACATTTATTACTTATAATAACACTATTTATACTTTGTATATATATATATATATATAAAACGATCAAGAGTTGTATCTGTTAATGCACTGTTAAGTAACATGAACATTGTATTAACCAACATTAACAAAGCTATAAATGCTGTAATAATCATTGTTAGTTTATGCATTAACTAATAGTAAAAAAGAGACATTATTGTAAAGTATTACTAATTGAAGCAGAGAAGGGCAAATCTTTTTTAAACATACGTATGTATGTACATATTTAATATTTATTTACATATTTAATATTTATATTATTTATGAATAGAAAAAATATTTCCCCTTCTCTGCTTCATGGTGACTAACAGTTAAATTAAAGAGGAAGTATGAGGATGTTTAGATGCACAGTCACTAATTCTTCGCTTCCTGGGACACTCGTACTTGATATTTAACATGGAGTCATTGGGTTAACAGCCCAGATCCTTAATAATCTGGCTATCAACACTTCCTGAACAGCTGTCAATGTGTGGCATCATTTCCCCCAGCTGAAACCTGATTGAATCCTTTTCAGATTGTCATGTAGGTGTGAACGCACGTGTCAAAGAGAAGCTTTTGTCTTCTACAAACATTCATCAATTGTTGTGTACAAAGACACACGTTCACACACAAACTACAGCCGTGCATCTGAAGACAAGAGATGGGTTTAGAATGCATTCTCTCTGGTTTTTATTCAGGTTCTTTAGGAAGAGGTCTGTTCGGAATTACAAAATGCACTGGTAGAAATAGCAGAGAGATACAGAGACAGAGGAAGAGAGACAAAAAAGGGTGATTTTTCATAGCCAGAATAAATGTGTAACATCACCAGGTTCAGGCAGCCTCTTTCACAGCTCAACATCAGCAAAAAGGGTTTTGGAGTTCTTCTTAAATCAGAGTGATGTGCAGTCCCTCACACTGAGAGTTACTGGATATCTTTTAACCTTTTTTTTTTTAGTTTTTTTTTATTCTGTAATACATTTCCACAGCATGTAGTGTGCTCACCTCACCCACGATTCTCAGAGAACAGTTGGCAATAGAAACAAACAAACATTCTATGAGTATTTATCATTTATCGTCTCTTGTATTATTTTTTTCCCCTCTTGGTGCTCTTTTTTGTCTTTTTCATTTTTAAAAATAGAAGAAAAAAGGAACACATTGCTCATAAAAACATCTAACTATATTTATATATTTATACATATATATACTCTTTTTCTTTATATTTCTTTTTATATTTTAGAATTCCTGAAGTTGACTTTTTAACCCACATAGTGGCATGCACATTGCACATGCAAATCAGTAATTAAATACCTCTCTTTATCATGGCCTTTTTTTTCTCTTTAAACTTCCTCTTTTGCTTTTAAATGGTTCAGGTCAATAGTAATATGGATGGCGGGTGGGATATGAGTGATTACGGAGAGATGGGACGGGTTGTCGGGTGTCATGGTGACAGTGGCTGCGCGCTCGCAGGAACTCATCACTCGCACATTCACACCACACGCTTATTTCCCCTTCGACACATACGAGCGCTGTGAAGAAGCAGACTCCAGCTGACGGTGGTGAAAACGCACTTCCTGTCTTGTGAGCCGCTTCCTTTTAGAGAACCTCAACATTAGTTTATCTTTTAAGTGAAATCTGTTTGTTTATCTGCTACATGTTTTTTAGCATCTATTCTGTCTTGGCAGAACAACTAGTGCACTTAAACGGATCGTTCAGCCAAAAATGAATATTCTGTCATCTTTTACTATTAGCCTACTATGTTTCTTCTGTGGAACACAGAAGAAGACATTTCAAAGAAACACAAAATAACATTGGACCCCATTGACTTTCATTATCTTCTTTTGTGTTCCGCAGGAAAACAATGTCATAGAGATTTGGAACTACATTTAATAAGTAAATGATGACCTTTTTCACTTTTGGGTGGACTGTCCTTTTAAATGTGCAATAAGTATGATTTATGTTTTAATTAATGTAACTATGAGCATTACTAATAATACATTTATATGTAAAAAATATTTCTTACATATTATCAATATGATATCAAATCAGCAATGTGTTTGAATGAAGAAACCATGACATGCATAAAGAACGAGAGGAAATGAAACAGTAAGGAACATGGAAATGCTGAAGAAAGAGGATGAACACAGACTGTTGCAGGAAGTTTATGAATGAGATATACAAGAGTTACAGAAGAGAAAGAGATAGATAGGCCCAACAAAATAAGTTAGATAGACATGGACAGACAGTGGAGGTACAAACATGATGACTCTCTTCGCTTTCGCCATGGCTTTGTTTCTACGGTCATGTAACGGCGATGGGAAACTGTTCATTGTAAGGCACTAAAAACGACTTGCCTTCAAATCAGCTCACGGACAAACGCGCACACACTCGTAGTCGACCGTCCCACTGTCACATGGATGAACCCAACCCTTCCGATCTTCTGGAAAAAGTGGCAATGGATCCGTGCCCAATCTCGGATTGGGATCAGATGAGGATGATAATGAAGTATGCCATGGTAAATGCTGAGCAGAAATGGATTGGCAAACCCAGCACTAAATTACCCAAGGTGCACAATATCATTAGTATCCCTTTCTGATGTTTTTTTTTTTTTTTTTGGCATGCACAATGCCTGTGCTGGCCACAGCTGTGCCTCAAGTTCTCACTCTCATACATACAGGAAAAAAAAAAAACTACGTTACCCATCACCCCCTCCCTTTTCTCCGGTTCCCCCACACATTAGCATGCACACACATGTAATTCTGTTCTGTACAAAGGGAGACCACAGGAAGTGGTGTAGCTACATAGAGGGTGACTTGTTTTGGCAGCACTCAACCATTGAAGGAAAGCCCTTATTTCGTATGAAACAGAAAGAAAATACAGCTTTGTTCCACTAGGACGATACAAAACAAACAACACATGCTCAAATGCAAGTGTGTTGTGTATCTACGATGGATCACTTGTGTGTGTTGCAAACTGAAAATGGCTTTCTGTTGGGACAGAAAATGAAGATGCGAGTCAAAAACATAAAGCAATAAAGGCATTGACACTGAGAGCAAAAGAGGGTCAGAACCAAACTGATGAACAAGCAGAGCCAAAGAATGATGCACCAGTCTTAGTTACATGCATAAACCTTTAGAGGGACAGCTCACCCAAGAATGAAATTTCCGACATCATTTATTCACTCTCATTTATTTAAACCAATATGACTTTATTTCTTCTGTGAAACACAGCAGGAGAAAATTTTCAAGCTACAAAAAGGATGCACTATATTTACCAAATCACCAAACAGAAGCTGTTTCACTGTATATACACCAAAATAGAAAAGATGACTGCAATGCCTACATGAAAGCTGTAAAGTCTTTAAGCCCTTCAGGTAACTGGATCAGTTAAATTTGTGAATAAACCATTCTGACAGGTTTGTGAACTGGATCAACTGATTCATTGAAAAGTTTTAAATCATTAAGGTGGATTTTAAGATATTTAGCGAATAATAACTTGTATTTCAGTCTGTTTTTTTACACAAACCTATTGTATGGCTTATAAAAATGAGAACACTGTCCCAATTTTATATTTTATGGTGCTTTTGTGTCCTTTTAGAAGCTTAAAAGCCTCCGTCCTCATTTATTTTAAGTGCATAGAATAGAGCAACCAGAATAATTATTAAACATTTCTCCTTTTCTGTTCTACAGAAGAAAGAAGGTCATAATAGTAAAGAATGAGATGAGAGAGAGTAAATAATGTCAGAAGTTTCTTTTTTGAGTGAACTGTTCTTTTAAAAACCACAACCTTCAGCTATCTCCTTTTAATCAATAAAAAAATCAAATCCTATTAATAAACTATCGATCCACATCTTGAGCTAAAATGGAGCTGCATTTCAAGTGTTTTCAGCAAAAGAATTCAAGACCAAGATAAATTCTAAATGGGCTTTATATTAACCATGCAAAAGGTCTAACTAACATTCATGCCTGACAAAAATAAGCCTTCCTGTCCTTTTGCTAAAGACCTGAGAAGTAGAACAATCCCTCCGATGTTCGATGCAACTCTCTAAACGAGCAAGGTGAGACAAATTAAAAAATGGTTGCCATCCACTTGAGGAAGCATTGCTAAGAGAGACAGAGAGCCGAGATGGACACCCTGACAGAACTCGGTTGTCATTTTCCTTCATTACTCTCAGAGTAACTGGGATCTTCCCCCATCATATAACCGTGCCTCCCTGTCTTTAAAAAGCCCAGCAGACAGCGCAGACATGGGAACTTGTTAAGGCGTAGTGTGACTGAGTCCATCACATTAAGAGAGAGATAGAGGGGAGAGGGAAGAGAGGCAGGGGAAGGGTTAGTGTGCGACACTAGAACAGAAGGCACTGTGGCTCTGCAGGTTCATCTGGACCCATGGGCATCAAACCTGTGGCTAAGTGGGGGCCAGCTGTGGGTAAATGTGGGCCGAACATCAACAAACACCCAGAAAACAGTGGTTTCCTCCCTAAAAGTCTTGGATATGGGTTGGCAAGGAGAAAGGATTAAACAAAAAGACACTTTTGATGTTTTTAAACTTTTTTAAAGAAAAGAAAAAGTCCCTTGTACTGTGGATTTCATATGATTCTGGGACAGAAAATGAGACGATACAGAACCGCCCAACTGACTTCAAGATTAGATGAATGTGGTGAACTATTCTGAGACACTTTGATATTTTTATCTGAATAAAGTGAGATTATGAGACCAACTGAATCCTTACGGTTTCACATGCTGACTGCTTTAAGAGAAACTTCTGCATCTTTTTAAGCAAAATTACAGTCAGGGTTTCTGATCTTAAACATTCCATAAAGTAAAATTATAAATGAGATCTCTTTAATTCTTACTCCTAAACAGCAATGAGATGAATTTGAGACTTTTGGAGTTTTTTCTCCTGAGAAAAAGATCTCACAAGCGTCCCCTTTAGAGTTACAGAAAAACGATTTCAGAGGATGCTACCCACATTTATTTTATAGCTCTATATTCATACAGCACAGCAACAATTGTCTCATTTGTGATTTTTTTTTTCTAGATTTTTGGAGAAACATCTGAGACAAAGTTGGTACTTAAACAAAACTGAGAAATACACGGCTCCTGAGCTATAAAAGTGTAGCCTATGCACAATAAAATCCTTATCTGCAGGGGAAAAAAACCCCTGTTGTAATGGGATATTTAATAAACATTTGGTCTTTTCTGATGTTTTTGGATGGTTGGATGGGTGTGGGTCAGCTGGACAGATTAAATGACAGTAGGGGAGGCTGAAAAGGCCGCACCTCTACACCCCTGTGAGATATACGTTTGGCTGTATCGTTGTATCCTGAGCAGAAGGGGGAGGGTCTCAGATTGAGCAGGCAGCCAAAGACATGACAAACTGCCCATGGCAGGGAACAGGAAGGCAGGGTGGAAGAATCGTTTCCAGTTACTTGATCAAAGACTATCCAGGTCAAAATTCTCAACAAACGACTGTCGAAGGCGACAGACCTTCGACAGACCTGCTACGTCACCTACTGTCTGGGAACAGTTTTGCAAATGTAATAGCGCCCTCTGGCGACTGTATTTTCATAAGGGATCGTTTGACCATAGTCTAGCCTGGCTAAAGCTGTGTAACAGCACCACAACATGGACAAAAAGTAAACAACAACAACATTCATCGCCCAAAATATTAACTTGCACTTACTCTACATTAGCTGTGAAATAATTTAAGGGGTAAAAATCTGACCTTCTATAAAACAATTTCTCCTGATCACACTGTTGTGTGACCATCTTTTTCTGTCAAAAAAATAAATATGAAATGGACCCTGAATTTGTCTGAAAAACTCTGACACGAAAACTGTCCGAGGGTATCCTGAATGGCCTGACTCTCTCTTTTAAAACATTCATGAGCTCTGACCAAAACTATTCACTACTGATAGGAATATTCTACTCAGCTGAGGTCACAAGTACGTAAACTTCAGGATGCTATCAGGAGCGCACCCTTATAGACTTCAATCTGTGGTGAACAGAACCAAAAACAAACACAAAGAGTTCGAAACAAGATGGCAACAACAGACAAAACGCCTGAAAACAAGACAACAAAGTCACATGACCACTTCTATCTTCATCAGCATCACCGTCATCTACATCAATTGCATTAAGATAGTTTTCATCATTATAAGACTATTGTTATTGAAAATAGCAAATGAAGCCTTTAGAAAGGAGAACATCTCTCACCCCATTTCTCTTTGTTCACAACCATGGCTAACAGAGCTGTAATGAGGGAGGTTTCACCATTCAGGCTAGTTTTTAGTGCAATCCAAAGTAATTATAAACAGTGCAGAACATCATCTGGGATCCTCAGATGGAAATAACATAGAAAACACCTTCAGATCTGTCTCGCTATCTATAAAGGTCTGCTTTAACGTCTATCTATAAACTCCATCTGCACATAAAGGTCTGTAGACATGGCAAGAACAACAGGGAGAAAACGAGAGAAAGAACTTCCTTAAACTTAATGGAAAAAAGAGAGCTATCACCCCCCCTTCCCACAGTAAATCTTCTGTCTGATATATATATATTTTTTTAAATCATTCATGCAAGTTTCCATCAGATTTTAGTCCAAAAATATCAAAGAAAGCTGAGCAAATGCAACAGAATAACCAAGCTCCAAATGTTAAAAAAGAAGAAGTAATCAATTGAAGACATTCTGAAGAGGAAATAGTCTTTCCATCCCTCCCTCATCTGCCGTTTCATTCTTTTTCCGCTGTCTTTTCCTTTATCATTGAGTGGCAGTTTGTGGGCGGGGTTTCGGTGTGCCACACCAACCCGCCTCCTCCCGCCTGCACTGAGTCCTTTCGTATGCCACGCCTCTTCGACAGTTAACCCCTCCCCCAGGTGATGAGGTCACTCAGCGTCTTGAGTTGGTAACAGTAAACGTAGATGATAAAACTCATCGATATTGGCCAGCACATGGGGCTGGTTTTGCAGTAGGTAGAGCTCTTGTTCACAAGAAAACTTGCTTTTTCTTCAACAATGTCAATTTTTTTCTTCCCTTTTTATTTTTTTGGGTCTTTTCAAGAGGCATAGATGTGAGGGGAAAAAAGGGGCTTCTGGCTTGATTTTCAAACTTCATTTTTTCTTTTCTTTTTTTTGATTGACAGATGATGTTGCTCATTTTTTCCATCGTGCAAGAAGCAATCGGTCTTGCTCAGTCTGGAGTGGAGCGTTCAAACACAACGACTCTGATCTTTAAAGTTCAGTCCATCTAAACGCAACCACCCCATTTATCTCTCATATGCTCCCATTCCCTTGCTTGCTGAGCAGCATGGGCAACATAGTCTAGAGAGCAGGAGAAAGCAATAGAGAGAGAGAGGGAGTAGGGAAGCTTGATGTGCCACTCCAAGGTTTAGAGTCTCACGATGGCGCAAAAGCACCACTTGCTTTTCCTCTTCCGTCCCCTCTCTCCCTGCTGCGGTGCATAAACATCTCGGTTTGAGTTGAGTGGCGCCCCCTCCTGGTCACCCTGCGCACTAACACCAATCATCCTCGTCCGTCTCGCTATATTGTTCGTGCAACCCCTTCCGGGGCCCACGGCCATTTGGCGGCCGGTGTGGGCCTGGGTGGGGGTCACGCCGGTGCGGGGAGGGCGAGGAGGAATGGTAGCCGTTCGGCACACGGCGCGGGTGTGAGGGAGGCCCGTGACGAGCAGTCCTTGGGGACCGGGGGTGCGGGTGAGAATGAGGGTGGGGGTTGCCCTGCGATAGACTCTGCTCGTAGGCAGGTGGTTCGTGGTGCCGCTCGTACTCATAGTCCTGATCATAGAATGGTCCATCACCCTCCAGGCTGTCCAGCGGCGGGCCCCAGCGGCCGTGACGTGGGGACCTGGGTGACGCATGCCTGGGGGAGCGCGGGGAGGCGTGCCGGGGCGAGTCATGATGGGGCGAGGCATGGCGGGAGGGTGGACGGTGGTAGGACGGTTCGTGATCTGGTGGAGAGAAGTGTCGCGGGGAAGGGGAGCGGAGTCGACCCTGGCCCGGGGAGCCGTATGGAGGCTTGCGGACGGCTGGGGAGTAGGTGACATGAGGACGAGGTGTGGATGGGGTCTGAGGCAACTGCCGACGGCCACGCCGGGGGGTGCTGGTCCCCGACGTCGAGGGAACGGGGCTTCCGCTCACAGAACTACTGCCCTACATGAAAATTAAAACAAGGCAAATAAAAAAACAACACAAAATTAACGTCAAACAAAAGAGAGGAGCACACACCGGCAAGAGGTGGAGGAGGAGGAGGAGGAGGAGGAGAAAAAGAGAGAGAGACAAGGAAGAGGAAGCAAGAGAAAGAGAGAGAAAAAGGTGTGTGGAAACAACAACAACAACATCAATAAAATCAGAAAGAAACAAACCGGCAATGAGGCAAAACAGCAGACACAGAGAAGCCACGAGTCACATCGAGAAAAATGGACATAAACCACAGTGATAAAAGAAGATAAACAAAAAAATAACACAAGAAAGAGAAACTGATTTCAGTAAGCAGTCATGATAAGGTCACAGGTGAGCATATGCTGTCTGGTTACTGTCCACATGGACCCACACCTGTGTATTCTAGATACTCTAAGTTTCATTCCTCTGGCTTCTCATGGCAGATTACTGTAAAGATCTAAACCACAAACATATACACATAAATCTTCAAAATGACTACTCATGGTTATGACTTTAAAGGGGTCACATCATCAAATATCTCATTTTCCTTTACTTTTTTATAAAAAAAATAAGGATGTCGATCGATTAAGAAAACTAATTAATCGCACGGGTTTCAGAAATTAATCACGATTAAACTGCACCTATGATTAAAATGTGTAATAATTGTAAATATATTTTCACATTGCATCTCCAAATTAATGGTGAAATAACATAAAGACAGTATTTAAAATATTCAATATTTAAAACATTAATGGCATTTAATGGCATATTTTTACTAAGTTATATAAATAAAGGTCAGTATCACTGATATCAATAATGATACTGATGCCTCTTTTTTAAAGTTTGCGTTCAACAGCCTTATTTTTTCCACTCCTAAAAAATAAATAAAAATAGTTTGACATGTTATATAAACATACTTTAGCTCTCAGAGTGCAAAACCTCCTCCAGTCCAAAAAAACCCCACTATGTACCGAAAATAAACTGCAGCAACTTGTTTCAAAATGCATTAGTACATGGCTGTGTTTAGCTCTCCTTAAGGATCCCAATATAAGGAAACAGAGAATTTTTATTTTTTTTATTTTAACTGTTTAGGTGGCACATTTCAGCACAGATTGTTTTGTGAACCTGATGCAATGTGCAATGGCTGTTATTGAAGAACAGAGCGGTGCAAACTATATTGGACCTGACAGCAAATCTGCAACTCATAAGTGCTGTTGCTTAATTTATAAAGATCAATATGACATGGCCCCTTTAAGTAGTATAGTGAAATAAGTCGAAAATATCAAGTTGAATTTGTGTGTAAATATACGAGTGGTATTTTAGCGAGTGTGTGCGCCCCACCTGTCTGTGCCCTCTCCCCTCACTTGGTGAGCGGGACCATTGGCGATCAGATCTGTCTTGAGGATGACGGTGGTAGTCACGCTCATGACCGTAACGCTCTTTATCCACCGAGCTGTGGTGGTGATGATGATGATGATGATGATGGGGGTGGCGACGGTCTTTTGCTCGACCCCGTTCTCGTTCTCTCTCTTTAGGTGGAAGGTCAACTGACTGTGTAGTGGTACTAAGATCTGTGCCCAGTCCTGCAAAAGACAACACAGAGAAATGAGACAAGATGTGTAAGAACACAAACCCTCCAAATGAGTCGCTGTCAATTATTAGGGATTATAAGGTGGTTTCAAATGACATGAGGGTGAGTAAATGATTATTTATTTTTGGGCGAACTATCCCTATTGGTCCTGTAAAGCAAACTTTTATTCATTTGTTTTTTGGCTATTTTTGTATAATAAGAGCAACAGAATGTTTACAAAAAACCCAAAACAAAGTAAAAAAAAATTCAATGAAGAAAATAATTGATTTTTAAATTAAAAATCTGTTCATTATTCATAAGAAAAGTACGGAGACCCTAAAGGGACATGGTGATCACTGATTGGAAATAAATATGAGATGGGCGGGAAAATTACATGTCAATGCTTTTGTGTTCTCTCGCAAATGTTTTGTGTTCCCACGAGAAACTTTGCATTCACAAAAGATCTCAAAAGTTTTGTGAGAAAACGCAATGTTTCTAGGGGGAACGCAAAACTTTTGCAAGCGAACGCAAAAGCATTGAAATATATTTGTTACTCCCATCTCATATTTTTTCCCTTTAGGGCAGGGGTGCCCAACCCTGCTCCTGCCGATGGACTGTCCTGCACAGTTTATCTCCAACCCTAATTAAACACACCTGCCTTTAATTTTCAAGTGATCCTGAAGACCTTAATTGGTTGCTTCAGATCCTGAAGACCTTAATTGGTTGCTTCAGGTGTGTTTGATTAGGGTTGGAGATGAACTGTGCAGGACAGTCGATCGGCAGGAGCAGGGTTGGGCACACTTGCTTTAGGGGCTCTGTAGAAAAGTGAGATAAAACTGAAAGAAAAAGCCAGTTCTTGTTTTTCACAGAACTAATTCAATAAAAAAAACAAGAATTGCAGTGACTTTGTTTAATTGCTTATTTATTCAAATTCTTAAGTCACTTTGGACAAAATAATCGGCTAAATAAATACATTTAAATAATGTAAATATTGTCAATAAAGAGAGATGAGTTGTGCGTGACCTGTGTCTGCGTCTGTATAGCGAGCGAGGGATCTCTCTGAGGTGCGGTGACTGCGGTCTCTCTCCCGGTCTCTCCTTCGCGGACCGTGTCGGTGATCCTCTTCTGACACCACCCTCTCCAAAGAATAATCGTCCAATCGTACGCCTCGACCAGAACGTCCGTGGACCAGTGAGGATGTAGAACGGCGTATTGGACTTGTGTCCGTGATGGTCTACAGAGAAAGAAAAACAAAAGATAGATAGAGAAAAGGAAGAAAAAATGGGAAAGGACAGAAGTTTACATTGATATGGGTTTTCGTAGAAAAACTTAATTAAATGCAGTGTGCGTGAGTGGAAACATCTGAATGTAACCAGATTAACACTCAGTACATTCCACACCCACAGAAAAAAAACAAAGCACAGGTATATCTGTCATGCTCAACAAAGACAGAAAGAGAAATAGAGATCAACAGGAAAAGCGAAGGAGATCTAGATAGAAATACAGAGATAAATGGATATTCTGTGATTGACAGAGAGTAAAAGAGAAAGATAAATAAGCAGACAGAAAGCCAGAAATAAAAACATACAGATAGATAGATAAATATATAAATAGACAGACAGATAGATAGATTGACAGATATAGATAGATAGATAGATAGATAGATAGATAGATCATGCCTTACATGCACTGCAGCCTTTCTAATACAAGCGGAAACATTAAATATTCAATGCCTTTCTCTGCAATCGCTGAGCACACAGAAGAACCCAATCCAGCCAAATAAAGTTCAGCACATTCATCAATGCACACACCCTAAGGCATGATGGTCAACATGACAGTCGGTAGCACGTGTGGACGCACAGTCATACTTGGGCACATTGCGCTCTTATGCGTCTAAACATGATCTGAAAACTGAAATAACCCTTCACGCTCTTCTTTTCACTCACACACGTAATGCTTGATGCCATGCGCCTTATTGAAACATGCTAACAACATGACCGTTATTAGCAGCAGCTTTTTTCTGTTTGAAATCCATGCGTCAAGAACTACGAGACAGCAAAAGCTCCCCATGTCCTCAGGACCAGAAATACAGAGATAAGATACAAACAGACACACACACACACACACGCGCGCGCACACACGCGCACGCACGCACACACACACACACACACACACACACAAACACACACACACACACACAAACACACACACACACACACACACACACACACACACACACACACACACACACACACACACACACACACACACACACACACACACACACACACACACACACACACACACACACACACACACACACACACACAGGGATACAGGGATACAGGGCTGCATAAGTGGACACGATAAAGGTATAGAGAGAGAAAGGTACAGCAACGGGTAGAATATACAGAGGGAAAACAGGATGGCATGAAAGAGTTCAGTGTGACATCAAGACGTAAAGAGAGACGCAGACTTCTTAAACAGACAAAATGAGAGAGGGAACAAGGGAAAGCATGGAGAAGATAGAGAGAGAGGCAGAAAGCCAGAGACGGTACATACACTGAGGTTACTTCCTCGCGGCCTGTGTCTCCGTCGCTGTTGAATAGCACACAGACGATGTGCAGAACAGGACACACGCATGAGACCACAGGGACGATACACACAGAGCACAGCAGAGAAAGTGTGTGAGGAAAAAGAGAGAGAGAGAGAGGGGAAGGTAAAGGAAGAAAAGAGGAAATGGAACAAGGAAGGAAGGAAGGAAGGAAGGAAGCAATTGGGCAGGAGGAAACCATGGGGTTATGGGTAAAAATGAAGACAAATTCAATGTGCAACATGACAGAAGAGACGAGAAAGATCCCAGGAATGAGACATTGTCAAAACAAATGGAAAGGGATCGATGGAGTTGGTAAGAAATTAAAAAGATTATTGAAATAAAAAAAATTAGTTTGCCACAGGAAGTCCATAAAAAAAGGAGTGAGACCAAAACAAAGGAAGTAATACAAACCAAACAGGGAAATAAAGAGAGAACAAGAGCAAGTAAAACCAATAAAAAGAATAGGATATATAAGAGGAAATGGTTGAAAATGGAAGCAAGGAAAAGGGAAATAGGAAACCAAGAGGCATTATGGGTACAAAAAGGAGGATTGAGGAGAGATTAAAAGCAAAGTGGAGAAGAGAGCAGAGTAAGAGAGAGAAATCGTGATCCCCATTTTAATTTAGAGCAAAGAAACACAGGCATTGACAGGAATGGGTTGGGGGAGGGGGAGGGGAGGGGGAAGAGGAGGAAAAGGAAAGAGAAAAAAGACAAAAATTGAGCGAGTGTAGAGGAAGATAGGAAGCACACTAACACACTTACCGCAGCAGAATGCACACTCTGTGGGGCAGAGCAGTGTTAGACAAGAGTGAGTCACAAGAACAAGAACCACATCTATGTTACAGCTTACACGGAACGCACAAACACAGACTTTGGATCCTCACACTTCCTGGTGTGCACTGTATGCATCACACTTCCAACACACAAGTGAACACATATATATATATATATATATATATATATATATATATATATATATATATATATATATTGTTACTAGTTTTTGAGGTTTCTACGCTTAGCTCACCTTCACACACACATTTTGGAACACATGCGGGGACACACGGCTCCCTCACACTTATCTGATACACACTTGGACAAAATGCTCAACCCAGACACATCTCCAGAGGATAGTCAACCAAGAGATCATGGGGTTTATGTAAGGGTGAGAAATGCTGTGTATATTTATGCATTCTATCACAATAGTAGAGTAATTGCTTCTATGTGATGTGTTTTGGGTGTATGTTTGCGGAATCATATGTTGTGAGTGTGTTACTGCCTCCAGAGGTTTATTTGTGCTAGTGTTTCAAAAGGATCAGGTGAAATATATCTGTCCGGTCAGGAGGTCACAGGAGATCGGCGTTAGGTGTGCAATGCAGTGCATATGTTGCATATCACATTTTTGCATCAAAAGGGTGTCTCTTAAATTCAGTCGATTGGTTGCTTCCATATGTGAACTGTCCTATGGCATATTTTAACTATGGATTTAAAAAAGCCTTTTTTTGTAAGTTAAAAAGTTATCAAAAGTTGCATTTGTCTAACATTTTAAACATGAATTAAATCAACCGTTTTAAATATATAAAAAAAGCAATATTGAATTAAATTGATCAAAAGTGACAGTAAAAACTTCTATAAATATTAAAAGAGATTTCTGTTTCAAATAAATACTGTTCTTTGGAACTAATTATCAAAGAATTCTGAAAAAAGTATCACCGTTTCCCAAAATTTTTTTTACTCTTTTTAACATTGATAATAATTGCATATTCAAATGATTTCTGAAGGATCATGTGACACTGCAGACTGAAGTAAGGATGCAGAAAATTCAGCTTTTCCATCACAGGAATAAGTTATATTTTAAAACATAATAAAACAGAAAAGAGTTTTTTAAATTGTAATAATATTTCACAGTATTGCTGTTTTTATTATGATAATTTTTAATTCATTAATTTATAACTCCCTAAGTTATTCTGTATCATATAATTAATTTTTAAAGCTAGAGCCATCCATTTTATAATTATGCACAAACAGGGCTGTTTTCTTTTGAGTTGACCTATTTCTGTCTGACGTGTCACTACCTCAAATCCAGCTCTGGCAGCAGCACACACAACCAGACACACCAAGGTTTTCCTGAAAGTGAGCTAGGGTGGTATGATGATGCTGAGAACACACACTCGCTTTCACTCTCTCTCTCTCTCACACGCATACATGCATTCACACAGCCATGCAGGTAAGTGAAGGTAAGAGTGTGAGCCACTTATCCATGTGCCCTTTGACTCTTGACAAAGACATGCTAGCATTTATTGACATGTTAGCATGACAGCACACCAAACTATTTGAAGTTTGGTTCCCCCCACCAAAGCGGTCAAAGGCTGTAAGCTGGATAACTGACTAATGATGGATGTCGGGAATGGATGATAACAGATAAAAGGTGGGAAAGATGAAATGGGTGAATGGATGGATGAAAGGATGAAGGTGCTCACTTGGTTGTCTGCTGAGAGGCGTGGCATGGAGATGGTCCGCCCACGCCCTTCCATTGGGTGATAGGGCTCAGTGTCCGAGTAACCGTCCCCAACAGGGTCAATCTCTCTCATTTCTACCGTCTGCAAAACAGAGCAACAGCATGTGGGCCGGGCTGATGCCTGCTTCACCGGCCTACAGCTCTATCGGGTGTGATACTGGACCCATGAGGGATTAAACCAGTAGAGGGCGATGTCATGTGCAAAAGTGCTTTGAACTAAAGATTAGCACACTTGATGTAGTCATTAGCCATTACCAAATGAGGCATATCACCAACAGAGTGAAATAAAGGAACCGGTGCACACTAGTCTCTGATTATTGGTCCATATTACAACTTATTCCGGCCAATTTAGGCAGGAAGGGAGTCTGACTGATATATAAAGTGACAAACCAAAGTTTACTTATTGAATATAATGTTTAAGGACAGGTAAATCTGAAATAAGATAAAAGCATGAGAGTAAAGCACAAAGATATCAATTTAAAAAATAATATATATATAAATATATATTTATATGTTTGTAAAAATAAAATAAAATGAAAAGCACTTGCTCTGGTTTATATAACAAATTAATTTTACAAATATTTTAATATAGCCTATTTTTGAGGAAAGAAAAAGAGATTGGGTGATTTCAAATTTGGTCTATAAAAAAGAAATGTAAAATATAAGTAAAAATATATATGACAAATATAACATCAAGCTTTACGCATTACGCTTTACAAATTAATAAAACAAGTATTTTAACATACCTTATTTTGCATAAATATGCAAAACAATGAGAGAAAATAAACAGAGATTGTGTTGTCAGGATTGGTATATAAAATAAATACATGAAATATATATACATATATATATATATATATATATATATATATATATATATATATATATATATATATATATATTATTCATAATAATATATTATTTATAATATTATTCAAAAATATATTTTTTTTATATATATTTTTTATTTCATATTTTAAATATAAAATAAAATAAAATAAATTGAAATAAAAAAGAATAACTATAGATTTGGGGTTTTAATTAATGGAAAAACAAATTAACATTACATATAAATTAACTTGTTTTGCATATATATCCCAATTGACTTTTTGGTCTTAAAATTTCGCAGTAAAAAGGTCACATCTCTCATTTATAGACTTCTTGTAGGCTGAGACTAGGTGCACACTAACCCTGTCTGATTGCCCACTACTGGTTTAAGAGCTTTCCAACATGCTCTTCAAGCCTACAGCCGTTTATTCAGAATCCTTTATAGTACTAGGATGAGTGACTAGTGCAGGGAAACATCAGGGTCGGATGACTGCTGAGCTACAGAGAAGAGTCACACTGAAGGAGAGATGAGAGTCTGGAGGGGGTTTTGGTACGATCCAGCAGACAGTGAAGCAGCAGCAAGCAGTGAATCACCCCCGCAGTCTGGCAGAGGTGGGAGGGTCTATACAAATGTCTACAATGGGCAGTAAAGTTCAGCAGAAATATTTATCAGATAGATAAAGAAGTGAGCTAGAGACTGACAGAGACAGAAGAGGTAGAAAGAGTGATAATATGAATGAAAAGTGTGCCCAAAGGCACCGAAAAAGACAATGGTTGGGAAGACAGTGATTGGCTGAAGCACACGGTTCTTGGAATACCGAAGGCTGAGAAAAGGCCAGAAACCGATTCTGCTGATATAGTCACAGCCACTTTGTCGGGTTTCAATCGGCCAGATAAACTCCTGCTAAAAGTTCAGATTCAGATCTAAACAAGACAAAATCACCTTTCTGATTGGAGGATCTCCAGTATTACCTGTGGATTATGGCGGCTGTTGTGATGGTCATCAGGATACGATGGTCTGTCAGGGTTCCAGTTTTCCGGAACAGACTTCTGGAACATTTCCTGGGCTTGGGATGTCACCCAAGATTGGCTCTCAGTCATTTCACCCTCTGGAGGCCTGGACCAGAGATAGGTGTTGGTTGGCTAATTCTCTCACTCACTCTCACACACTTACATAAAAGCAATTTTGTACATACAAAATATCTTTTGCAGACAAAAATAGTACAGAAACACTATTACAAATGTATATATGTATTTACAGCAGAATTAACATAAAAGCCGATAGACGTATATCGTAGAATTGAAACATAATGTGAACAAAGACAGCTGAGAGAAGGTAAAACAAAGAAAGAGCAGAAGTGCAGCCTATAAGGAGAAGAAGAAAGACAACAATTAAAGCAAAGCTAAGCAGTGAAGAAAGAGACAAAGAGTACCAGTCGAAACAAGTGAATCTCATAAAACCTGCCAGGTTTTAGTAATATTTTACCCCAAAGTTATAAGGAAAAATAAAAAATATATTTTGAATACAGAAATCGAAGTCTATTTTTGTACAATTAATAATTGTAGAACTTTGACATTATTTTCATGACTATTTAACATTTAATTTAATTTAAAAACAATTTAAATGCATTTCAATTTAATATATTTATATATAACTATTGTTCTGGTTTATATAACAAATTAATTTTTACAAATATTTTAATATAAACTATTTTTAAGAAAATAAAAAGAGATTAAGTGATTTCCGATTTGTTCTATTCAAAAGTAATGTAAAATAAAATAAAGAAATATTACAAATATAACATCAAGCTTTACACTACAAATTAACAAAACAAATATTTTAAAAACTTATTTTGCATAAATATGCAAAACAATGAGAGGAAATAAAAAGATCAACTTTTGTATTATTTGAACTTATCAACTTATGCAGACTTGACATACAGGTTTGGTATATAAAATAAACAAATATAAATATATATAAAAAAAAAATATATATATATATATATATATATATATATATATATATGATTGATATTTTATTTTATATATTTATATATTGTTGTGATTTCTTGGATGCTTTTAAATTTTGTATTACAGAAAATGTTTTTTTTATTTAAAAAATAATTAATAATATTTTTGTTTTATTTCAGTATTTTTATTTACTGCAATACAATTATTTATTGTATACATTTTTTTACAATGAATTTTAGATTATTTTTATAAAATGAACTGCTTTAAAAATTGTTAGTAAAACTTCTGAATGCATTACAGCAATTCTGGGGGAAAAAATGCTTTATTCTCATGAAAATAATAGCACAATGAAATAGCACATAAAACAGGCTTAAATAATCAATAAATAATCTTTTATTAATTAATTTAGCTTTTGAATGAAATATGACCTGGATATGATTTCATGAGACTTACTCATACAGATTAAGCTAAAAGCTAATTAAAAAACATGACTTATAAAAAGAGTAATCAAGATGGTACTCACAGGCTATTGACAGGTTCCTGCGGCAACTCTGGGAGACCGTTCACCCCCGGTCCCCCTTCCTGGTTCGGGGATGGCTCCAAGCGCTGAAACATTAATGGCGTTCGGTTCTGTGTGAGATACGAACATGGCCTGCAGCTGGGATCAGACACACTTATGGGATATGGGGTAACACACACAAGCCACCGTGCATTACACAGGTGGTGGGGTACCAGACAGCAGAGGTCACCCAGAGGGCACCATGGGAAATGGATTCCTCCTGTGCCCTCGTCAACCTGAATGGAGTAGCCCATTGGGGCTGTGCTGTCTAGGTAGATGCCGATGGCTCAATGCATTTCCATCCAACCCACCAAAAGATATGGGTGGTAGTAACAGTTTGGGCGTGCTACAGTGAAGATCTAAGGTTCATACTTACAGAACTACAGGTTCTGGGTGGATGATACATAAACTATGAACACTAGAAATCTCAGAGACCGTGGTAGCCCAAAGGTTACACCAAGAACCTCCCCTCAACATCCATTAATGAACAAATCGGCTGAACAAACGTGTCCACACGGAGGGAGAAAAGATTCCATGTTAGTGACTGATAAATCAACCTAACCGATCAACGGATGGAGGAAAACAAGACAAAACAGAAGATTACACACAATAAAAAAAGAACAGGAGACCAACAGTGGATCCAAAATGTCAAAATGTATAGAAACAAAAAGGAATTTTTGAATTGAAAAGAATTAGACAGAAGGAAGACAGTTAAAATACAAACAAGTTTACGGACAGGCATATAGAGACATAAATAATGGATATAGAAAGTGAGACAGCCACAAAGGCGCTGCTGATGTTGAGAGGGCGGTGCTGAGGTACAAGTGCAGACAGGTAAAGAGACAGACAGGGATTCAGGTGAGGCAGGATACAAACATATATTTAGACCATTCCCTGATGCCAGCAGAGTGTCCATGCTCCAAGTATTACTAATTCAATTTCTATATGGACAATGATAGGCAGAAACAATGGACACTGTGCCTGTTCGGGATGGGAACATTTCCGGGGAAGGGGGCAGGAGTGACACTGACAAAAGGCCATGTTGTATCATTCATCATTGCAAAATTACTTCATGTGTTTTTAAGCATGCTCTAACTCTGTAAATAAAATGTGAAATGATCATCCAGATCTATTGTGTAACCAGTTTTACTGTTTTCATGCCATAAAAGCACTGAAATATTAGGGGAGTTTGCATGAAAATCTTAGTGCTCCATGTGGGAAGTGACATAAACTGTGTATACTGGGTCGGCAAGATTTTTAAAGAAATTAATATTTTTATATAAAGTTAATGTTACAAAAGTTTTTTATTTCAAATAAATACTTCTCTTTTGAACTTTCTATTGATCCAAGAATCCTGAAAAAATGTATCACAAAAAGTTTAAGCAGCACAACTGTATTCAAAATGTATAATTATAAGCAAAAAATCTGCATATTAGAATGATTTCTGAAGGATCATGCTAATACTGAAGACTGGAGTAATGATGCTGTAAGCTTTTCAATCACAGGAATAAATTACATTTTAAAATATATTACAATAGAAAACAGTTATTTTAAATTGGGTAACACTTTACAATAAGGTTCATTAGTTAATGCATTAACTAACATTAACTAACCATGAGCAATACATTTGTTACTGTATTTGTTAATCTTTGTTAACGTTAGTTAATAGAAATAGAGCTATTCATTGTTTGTTCATGTTAGTTCACAGAGCATGAACTAATGTTAACAAGATTTTAATAAAGTATTAGTAAATGTTGAAATTAACATGAACAAAGATTAATAAATGCTGTATAAGTGTAGTTCATTATTAGTTCATGTTAACTAATGTAGTTAACTAATGTTAACTAACGAACCTTATTGTAAAGTGTTACCTTAAATTGTAATAGCATTTCACAATATTACAGTTTTTACTATAGTTTCGGTCAAAATAAATTGACCTTGTTGAGCATAAGAGCATATTCTTTTTAATAATAATTTTAAAAAAATCTTACCAGCCCAAACTTTGGAATGTGTACATATCTAAGGGCTAATTTCAGCTTAAAATGTGTGAAGTGTGAAGGATGCATTGGCTGTGTCTGAAACTGCAGGCACCTGCCTATCTGTGAACAGTTTTCAACCATGTATTTTGATGCATATTTTAAGATCACATAAAAACTGCTGCATGGAAGCACCAATATGCAAATAAAATTTCCAAAATGTGCATAAAAACGGCAATGCTCACTTCAAAAAATTAGAACTTATAAGTTAAAAAATCATATAAAGCCAATCAGTAAGAAGGTGGCCAAATTTAAGATAGTTGTGTGGACAGGCAGGAATTAAAAAAAAAAGTGTGGTTACCAATGTTGATTAGCAAAGTGAGGAAGTTTCCTCTGCAATGTTAATTAGTGAAGCTAATCAACTGCAAACTTGGCTTAATAGACTACATGATTGATTAGCTCGGAGAAGAGTAGCAAAAGGTTGAGAAAGCAGAGCAGACTTGGCATTTGTTTGTTTGTCTGAGGTGGTACCTGCTCCTCACGAAGCGCCTGCAGCTTTTTGGCCTTGCTCTGCCGGTAGTACTCCATTATCATCATGGCGGCGTAGATCTTGCCCACTGTCAGGTCTGTCGCTGCTGAGAGGATGAAAAAGTTAACCTGCACAATTAGACCGGGGTGGAATGGGACCCTGAGCCGAGGGGGGAATGGGAGTTGGAGACAAGACATGCCACAAACACTAAGGTCTAGTCTCTCAGACCCAGACAAAACTCATCCACGTCCTAAACGAAAATGAACCAATAGAAGTTCCTCAGTCTCAATCTGGGTCTGAGAATCTGGACAACAGGTATACAACAAAACTTACACATATATAATGCCCCCAAAAAAGCACTTAGACACTAGAGTCACAGTTAAACATGTATGAATATTACTGCATTGGCAACAAACTATCAAACCAAGTGGCATTTGCAAACAAATGATGCTGGAGATTTTCCCAGAACTCATTTCCAAACCAATTTTTGTGTACTTTTTGAAAAATATTTTGTTCAAAAACCATGCTTTGCGTTATCTTTCTTCAAAATAAATGCCACCTGGTGTTTTGTTATCAAATGCAATGAATTTATTACATGTTTAGTGTGGCTTAATAGTCCAAATACTTTTTGGGGCTACTGTATATACTGTAATATATATATATATATATATATATATATATATATATATATATATATATATATATATATACACACAATTTACATTATACACAATATACACTATACAAAGTACACTGTCAAATACAAAACACCACTGAGCTGATAGTCTTTTCACAGTCAGATCCTCATTAAGGAAATAACCTCTCAATTTACTCAAGGACCTTTTACTGCTTCACATTTCTAGGCTGTATTATGTTCCTACAGGGACTCAAGAGCCATTTTACTATGAATAGATGCCATGAATGAGGCAAAATTAACAGTACCTTAAGAGTACAATATTTTGCAAGGAGCTCAAATTTTTCATCAATACTCTGCAGTGGCATCCGGAGTTTGAATGAGACTTATAACATATAAATTTGAAAATATTTGAGCTGCCACAAATGACAAAAAAAGCAATCCCTTCACATCAAACAATTTCTTGTTAGGTCAATTTCATAGTAAAATGGCATGAAACACCCAAATGATTGACAATAAAATATATAAATAAATTTAAAACATGCTCAAATTTTCAAAAGAAAACATACCAAAAGAAAGCATACAAAAGCATTTCCAGGCTACTTATTTATTAGCTACTTTCCATAGATTATACAAACAGATTTTCATATATTATGGTCATCATATCAAACTCTAAAGTACCTAACATCTTTTAACACAATCAGATATGAGGTACTAACTCGGGCTACTTTAAGAGGCTCTGTGATTTGGAGGTTTAGCCCAGCTTTGTGCTTTACACGTGCTGGAGTGAAAAGACTTCTATAGAGGATCCATCTATAGCGATGCACCCCCTGATAACAGGCAATTAAGACAGAAGATAGGAGAAAGCAAGAGAGAGAAAAAGAAAGAGGTTGGGGAAGGAGAGGATATGTTAATTTAGAAGTGGGATGACTATGTAGAAGGCCTAAATGTGGATAGCGAAATGGATGTATACTATTCTAAACAAACTACTCAAGTCACATTGAATATCTGATGTGAAAAAAAAATAGAAATTATATATATTATATATATATATTTAAATATTTTAAATAGAAATAATATGGAAAAGCATGGTATTCCTGATCTAATAAACAGTGTAAGATGTCAGTTTGTCATGTGGGGACGGGAGAAAGATTGTGAGATTGTTGCCTGATCAGAGGGTGCTGAGCGGTGAGGGCTGAGAGAAGCTGTCCTCTGATGAATTAGTGATCTTTGATTAGTTGTTTTACTCTACAAACCCATCTGCAACTTACACTTGTGTGGCGTTACCAGCAGATCCAGGTTCTTCTGGGAGAGATTTGGCCAAATCGCCATCATTTCCTTACGGAGCTCCGCGTCCATCTGGTGTTTGTCTGCGCCTCCTGAAAGTGTGTGATGTCAGGGCAGTGTACATAACCACGCAAGCAAACACATACAAATAGATAAACAAAATATGCAAATACACAAAAAGAACAAAAAATACAAAAACATAATTATAATCACATTCATTCAGAAGATACACACACAATCACACAGGAAATGTTGTTTTGGTTAATATTTGTCATACTTGGAATGTTTTTCAAAAGAAAGAAAAAAAGAAAATGCATATCTGACTCAAATCAGTTTAAATTTTTGTACAAGTAAAATAAAAAAGTAAATAAAATACAGTATACAAGAAAGAGGGATGACGTTCAGTACCCTTGGCGATTTTGATGTCCAGAGCTGTGCGTATCAAAGCCATCAGAGTAGAGTTGAAATGCACCGTGTTATCATCAGCAACAGGGAGGTCCATCCGTAGCAGTCTCTGTGGAGAGCCAATCAGAGGGGATGAGGGCGGGGCTGTGTAAGTTAAACCTCCAGTCAGATGCTTTGGTGGACTTATAAAAGGCTTGGGGAGCTCAGCAGTCTGTAGCCTAAAAATAAACTTCTAGCCACACAAATTTCAGTAGATTAAGCTGTTAAACAGATAATTTGATTGTAGTTTTGACTTTCTTTTGATGCAGTGGTTGTGTACAAACCATGCATCATGCAATTAATTTTCAGGTGATACTCATACAACCACACAAAAAAAGGGAGATTTCGTTGACATCTGTGAGAGCAGTTTTCTTAGACTGACAAATGATTGACCAATACACATCCTGCAACCTTGTAATGTGTGAATGAACCAGGGCCGGTTCTAGCCCTTTGGTTGCCCTAGGCGAGATTGAGTTTTGCGCCCCCCACCCCCCTTAAAAATACTTACAAATTATAAGTATTTATTAAACTAAACAAAAATGCTCTTATAGTCACTCCAAAACTTCAACAACCAAATTATGACTTGAAGGATCAACTGTAATAAATTGTTCATACAAATGCTACAAATAACGTTCAATGATATTTCTATCATCCTACATAGTTGCATTGTACAAATACATTTTGTCTGACCATGTAACTTGTAGTATATAAATAACAATTACTTCCACCACTACTATTATTACTAATCTATTAGGCTGCTACAAGGCTAAGGGGGTTTCGGGGGTATGCCCCCTGTAAGAAAATTTTGTGCATTTTAATGTTAAATTCATCAATCTGGTGCACTTTTAGAGTTCAAAATTAAAAGCTCCAACCCATATTCAGTGTGCAAATTGAACAAAGAAAAATTCAAACCTCTTTTAGTTACAGTGTCTGTCTACATTACACTACTACATAATAATAGTTATAATATAAATCCCATGACAGTAATAGCCATAGGCTATTATTAAATAAAGGAAATTAGTAGTCATAATTAGTTTTGTTACTTGGAAGTAACCCAACCCAATTAAACATAACAAAACAAAACGAAACGAATGGGCCGATGTAAGAGTTTTATGGGCCACTAAGACAAAAAATAATATTAATAATAAAAGTATGAGATGTATCGGCCCAAAAAGCACGTCGTTCCACCGGGAATCTCCCGGTAGTCTCGATGGCCAGCATGCCTGTGCACAATACTAAGTAAATTTATTTCGTTTGACACCTTAATGGCTGTTGCTTTCTCCGTTTTCGTCCCTGTGCACCAGAGGGTTTCGATCAACGCGCCAGCAGCTGAGCACTTGCCTAACGTAACGTAACGTAACCCCCCCCCCGTAAGGAAATGATCAACAATAATCATAAATTCAATCTAATAATCAGGTTGACAAGTAATTAAACGTGTGGCTGAGGGGGCGCCTTAGGATGATCATGTTTAATAAACATGTTTTTGTTTCGCTTGTCATTCTAATTCTGTGATTAATGGGAAGTAGGCCAAGGGCGACACTAGAGGGCGCCCGCGCCCCCAACACATTTGTCGCCCTAGGCAACCGCCTAGTTCGCCTATAGCAATCGCCGGCCCTGGAATGAACCATTCACACATCTTATAGAACACATACAATACATACACATCAATTAAGTAACTTAATTGGAGCCCTCACAGATAACAGGAGCAGTATCACACAGGATGTAGTTCCTCAGTGTTCCTCTGCCAGTGAAAAATGATCTCAGATCAGGCATAAATATCACTCACATAAGCATCTCTTGTTTGAGAATGCCACTTGGTTTGATATACTGTATCTAATGCAAATGAATACATTTTAAAGTATTTTTTAGAGCCATTAACAGTAAGTTACTGACCCTGAATCAGCTGGCAAAGGCTGAGGAAACAAATATTAGCTAAATTTGACATTTATTTCAAAAGACTACAGCTAAAGAGCTCCCCCTACCTGTTGGAGGTTGTATATTTTGGACAAACCAATGAATGAAAGGGCACCTAAAAACAGCAGTTTTTAGATGCCTATTTCCATGCATCGGATGTACCTTCATGGAATTGGAACACACAAGCACACCACATGGCATTAGTGTGAGAAAGTGAGCATGTGTGAGCCCGTGTATACGCGTGTGCCCATTTCAGACCAGTCCGTCGTTCCTTGGAGGTGTAAATACCAACGAGCATGAGCCGGGTTCCAGTGGTGGGCATGCAGAAGCGCATGCAATGCAGCAGGACCCCAAATAGGAGCTTAGTGGCGATCCGCCCTCCCCAAAGGTCCCGGCCCACCCGAACATCAACCCCTACTTCATGCAGCATGCAGTGCATGCACCCCCCCTCCTCCCTCCCCATCCCTCACAGAACAAGAGCAGTGCAGCCGCGCAGAGAGAGTATCATTTCATCTTTTATTGACCACTTGTATTTTTGGGTTAGTTTAGCATCTTTAATTGGGTGATTTCTCATAGGGTTAAGAGATATTTTGCATTATTATTATTTTTTTTTTTTTGATCTCTCGATGCAAAACGGGTGCAGTTTTTTTTTTTTTTTTTTTTTGAAGGTCAGATAAGGGGTGGCATTCCCTACAGAGTTAAAGAGGAAAAATGGCTGTGTTGTACACCGAGAGGTGTAGGACTGGATTAGGGGCAACAGGTATAGAGGTTAGTTAACTTCAGACTGGAAAGCTATGAGATATGCACCACATATAAAAATAATGAGAAGGGGGGGAGTGGTGTGCTTGGCAATGGATAGAGAGAAAGTCTGAGAGGAGAAAGAGAGCAAAAAAGAAGTATGTTGTTCGTTTGAGATGAGGGGAAATCAGAGAGTGAGGAAAGTGAGAGAAAGAGGTAGGAGTGAAGGGAGTCTCAGTAAAGCTTTGAGAGCTTGTAATTAAATTGCACTTCACAAAATATCTACTACATTAAAACTGTCCATGCTGGCATAGAGGAAGTCCGTTCAGTGGATCTTAGTCAGTGTAGACGCCAGTTGTAATTAGATGTAAATTATAAAAGTGGAAGTACTATCTGTCCAAGTACAACCGTATCGCTGTGTACAGCTGATGAAACATGCAGTGGACAAAAAACTCCAGAAAACTATTACTTGCAAAAATATTTGTATGTGAACAGCAAGAAAACGCATGAAATATGATGTTTCCAATCTCTGACTGAATGGTCACATGAGAAATCAAGTAGTTTTTTCCTCACTCTAATTTTAGCTCACTCTGTCCTCAAAAACTTCACTGTTCAAAAGTTTAGTTTTTTCTAAAGAAATTAATAATTTTGATTTAAAAATTAATAATATATACAGTATTATATATAAAAAATATCCTCAAAAATATTAAGCAGCACAACTGTTTTCAGCATTGATAATAATAACCAACATTCTCTTGAAGACCAAATCAGCAAATTAGAATGATTTCTGAAGGATCATGTGACACTGAAGACTGGAAAATCATATTTTAAAATATCAAAATAAAAAACAGCTATTTTAAATCGTAATAATATCTCACAATATTACTATTCTTACTATTCTTATATTTTTGATCAAATAAATGCAGCCTTGGTGCATATAAGAGAAAATCTTACCAACCTCAAACTTTTGAACAGTAGTGTACACGACATTCACTATGCAGAAAATAGTGAATGGCGTAAGAGAACAAATTGTTTTTGTACACAGTACAAGCATGAATTGTATTGAAAAGAGACTACACAGATATACATCATGGGACATTAATTACAGTCTCCACCTGCAAAACGACAGAGACAAATAATATTTTGTATGAAAAAAAAAAAAGCTAACAACATGGCTCTGGTTTCATTCACCTCAAACTAAACATCATCATCTAATCTGACTAAGGTCCATGGCCTATAATAAACATGTAATGACATGTAAAATGGCTGGATGTAACTGTCACATGGATGCATTCAGATTATTACTATTTGCATAATTAAGAAGCATGTTGACTAAAGTGAAGAAGTGAGAGAGAGGGAGAAGGAGACAGGATGTAAAAGAGAGAGAGAGAGAGAGAGAGAGAAATAAATAAAGAGAGAGAGAGAGAGAGAGAGAGAGAGAGAGAGAGAGCAGGAGAAAGAAAGGAGAAGGATGCAACGATGTAGTGGCTGAAAATGCAAATTGGAGGAATGTGGGGGGAAAGAAAAGATAGAGTGAGAGACAGTAAGACAGAAAGAGAGAGGGGAACGGAAACAGGTCAGAACTGCATTGACAGAATCAAACGAAGGACAGGTGGGAAAGCTTATCTGTGATTCTAGTGGATTTGCTGAAAAAAATCAAAAGGATAAAGTGGGTCTAAAGACTCCTAAATGCTGTGTGATCGCACTAGCTGAACCTACTGAAGTGTCATCTGCCGAACTCATGGAAAATATACTGGACATCTGTAGACTTTAGGAATCATCCACTGGAGGGAGAGACGCAGAGGACCAAAGGCACACAATCCTTCCCAGTCCTTCTGTACACGCACACAGTGAAACATGTATATTTCTGTCTATATGCTTCATATTTGTATTTAAAGTTTAACACGGGCTCTATTTCTGCAATGAACATGGAAAATATAATGCGAAAATTATACAAGATTCTTTGTTTTCAAGTTAAAGTCAACATGAAACGGCATTCAAAACCCATTTTACTTCTGCAATGTGATATTCATCATGAGTGAAACTGTATATTCAAAGAGAACAAAAGTTTTAGGCAACTTGATTTTATTTACTAGATATTCATTTGAGTTGTTGCAGAGGAAGAACTATTAATTAACTTTTGATGAAAGATTATGAAGAAAAACTTTTTGGGGTTGGGAATAATACTGCATCAATGAATAAGACCTGGTAAGTGCATTAAGAAACTAAATAGGGTCTATTTTGATTTCATGTTGATTTTAACAAATGTCTAAATTAATAAACACATCATCTCTTACAATAAGACTGCAAAAAAAGTTAACAGATGCTGTTTTGCAACAAAATCATTTGCATCTGCATGTGAGGGAGTGAGTATTTGAGTACGGTGCAGAAGGGCTGGCAAGGTACCCTCCGTTCCCGCTCTCCAGTGGATGTGTGCGTACGTGTGTGTGTGTCAGCTGGCTAACACTTTCACCGGTACCCCACAATGTAAAAGAAAGATACAGCAGCTCACCAACACCAACACTAACAGAAAAAAACGGACAGCTTTGATTGGCTGTGGCGCACCCACGGCGGGCTGCTGCCGCTAACCTTGTAGGCGACCCGAGCCGGGCACCTCTTTCCCAGGCCTAGCGGAGGACACATGTGCCTGAGCATCTCATACATATCAGTGTAACTGATCCTGCCGCTGTAAGGGGGAGTGGGGTGGGAGGGGAGGGGTGAGACCCCCAAAAATGAAAGGGGGGGGGGGATAGGAGGACAACGAAGGACGAATAAAACAATGGACAAGAAGAGAAACAATGGAGGGGGACAAACCGGAGGATGGTGGGATTTAAACCAAAAAAGGAGAAAGGAGGAGGAAATAAGAACGGCAAGAAGGAAAAACAAAGATACATAGGTTATTGTTTTGGTCTGGGCGAGGGGCGGGGTTTTGAGAGCGTGAGAGCTCTTGATTGGCTGGAGGTTAAACAGGAGGAGGGGAAGCTGGTTTTTAGTCCTAGTAAAAACACTGTTCTATGCGATCGTAGGACGGTCCCATAGAACTGCAGTGGGGCTTCAAACAGGCAAAGAAAAGCTCCGCTGCTTGGTGGTGAACTATGGCAGTCACGTCAATGCAGTCCTCTGATCCCCAACCCTCACTTCGTCCCCAAACAAGAACAATGCACACTGTTACACCCAGTTTGCCAAGGCATGATTCAACAGCAAGCAGAAATAAAAAAAATAACAAAATGACTGATTCGTTCGCTTGTGTTTTTTTTTTTTTTTTTTGGCTGTTAAGAGTGATTTATTCCACAGAGAGGTTCGTACAGACTTTGCTGTCGATGGCAGTGCATGTCATGCTTCTAAAAAGGTGTCTGCATTGTCCTGCACATTCTCATTTGTCATATCAGAATGCATACAGAGATGGCAAATAAAATAACAAAAATGAATTTCAAGTAAAAGAAGAAAAACTGTGGAGAAGAGTAAAAAAAAGAAACTGAAAAAAGAAAACATAAAAAAAGAAAAGCAACATTCATTCCAGTCTTCAATGCGAGCAGGTGCTTAAGTTTTTTGTTTAGTAGGATCCAAACCTTGCAGGCCACCCTATGAGGACATTTCTTGCCTAAGCCCAGCGGGGGGTCGATAACCCGCAATAAACTGTACATATCCTTATAATGAATGCGCCCGCTGCAAGAAGAATACAGGGAGGTTAGAGAGGGGGCAAACACAGGAAAAGAGAGAAAAAAAGAGAGCCAGAGAGCCAAAGAGGAGATGGAGAGGAAGAAGAAAAAAATAGTGAAACAAGAAGAGGAGCACAAAGAACAAGAGAATAAAAGCACACATATCCATTGACAAATCACAGACCAAACCCAGTGAAGTTGTTCCACTGCCTCAAACCAAGAGAAAACCAGATCATTCGAAGGACAGCCCAACCGATTTTAAGCTATAAAAAACATGTTCAGGTCATACGAAAGACTGTAATCTTCCTGGAATGGACACTTTTCACAAGACTGTGATGATGAATTTCCACACTAATTAATAAATAACAATAATAGATTTGTTAGCAATATTAGCAAAATTAGAAAGGTTAGATTTTTGTGATTGTTTTGATGAAAAATCAAAAGGATAAACAATGTAGATTTATTATCACAGCCTTCTTTGAACATATTTACCAAGGGTGCAAATAATTCAAACCAAATATTATAAACTAAATAAATAAATGCATAGAAGCATGCTACAACCATTATAAATAAATGCCCATTTACCTCTTAAGACAGTTCTCATGCTATAGTTTACTTCCGTAATAAAAACCTGGAAATGTGGAAAGGGGCCATTGTCTTGGATAAATTTAAACATGCATGTGAGGGTTACTGTAGCCGAGATTTCAATGCATGTCAAAATCCAGTGCAATAAACCCCAGCTATATGCATGTGAGTGAAATCACCAGAGAAAAACAACAACAAAAAATTGGTACAGCTGTCCTTGAATGATCTTTAGTGCTGTTCTGAATCGTCCCCCTATCACGGTGCGGAGTAAACGAATCCACCGATATGACCGTGCACATGAGAGGCTCTCTCATCTTTACGAATCCAATGACTTAATTGAACTGCATACAGTGACAGCTACGTGGGCTTTACAGGCAAAATACATGAGGTGTATTTTGTTAACGTTTGTATGCAGTGGCAAGTACAGAAATAAGCTGCGACAGCTTGTCTGTGAAGATGTTTGCCATGCACACCTGAGCCAAAAAGATGGGAGAATTAAGTCATTGTGAAGTCAGAATCTGCCATGCACAGGGTCTTACGTTCAACTCTCTCTCTCTCTCTCTCTCTTGCTTATATTCTTTTAAATTACTTCCTCTGATTCTTGCTGTAGTTCTTATACACATTTTTTAAATTATTTTTCTTCTTGAGCTTCTTCAGACCATCTCCATGCGCTCCTGCAGAACAGCACTTGAGAATGAGGCAAGCACTGGGACGGGGGGAAGTGGGAGACACTACTGACTGGGCAGACAGAGTTTGCGCAGTTGGTACAATCGGGCTCATCTACATATGTGACAAGAAATCAGACTGCAGTGGTCACATCAGCCCTAGGAGGGATTTAAAGACAAACATTGGGGCATTTTGAGAGATTGAGATCCACTATTTGTGACAGGGCTTTATCTTGAGTGACCATGGACAGTGTTTTGGGACATTTTGGGGATGTTTTCAGTAACAAATGACGTAAAAGCTATGGAGAAGAATGGTTAGTTTTTAAGTTAGTTTATGTGCACATATCTGTGATAAACAGTGTTTGTTAGCTTGCAGTAAGCATGTTTTTAAAAATCGTTGTTATTATGTGTTGCAATTGATTTAGGATTTACATTATACAATTTAGAGGAAAAATCAATGCTTGCACGTGTGTCTATAGGCCTGTTTACACCTGGTCACTTCATGCGTTTTCTGTGATCGGATAGCTATCCGACCAGGTGTAAATGCCCTCCGAAATGCATTCGAGACGGATTTAAATCCGATTGCTCAAACCACATCAGGAGGTGGTCTGGGCAGCATTACAGATGAAACTGGACAAATGTAAATGCATCTGATTGTTGAAACCACATATGTAAATTTTACTCCTCCAAACAATGCTAAAAATAAACGTGTGAGAGCGTGTTATTGGCTATATGACATGTTATAGCCAGATATGACGGCACTACTGCAACACGCATCGCCGCAGATGAGCGGAGTATCTCTTTATCAAGCCAACGCGCAAACTACCGCAAATAAAACTGAAAGTAAGTGGCAGACGCTCAACACAATCATCTTCATTAAAAGTAAAGAAACTAAATGATCTTGCCAGTGCTGATGTCGCTCTCTCTCCTATTGCAGTCTTTGATTTTGAAATGAACTTATCATCAATTAAATGCAGCTCATATCTGTTGCTTTCGGTGACGTGAACTCCATTAAATCTGCTTATAGCGAGGGAATTGGAGATCGGATTTATATCCGTTTTGCGAAAACACATTTATGTGGCCAAGTGTAAATGGAATCGTTTTGTTCAATCAGATAGCTATCCGATCGCTATCCGATCAGTAAAAACGCATAAAGTGACCAGGTGTAAACGGGCCCTAAAAGAATACGAGCATCTTTAAAATGCGTTTTTGTTAGAAAAGTGTGTGTGAGATAAAAAGTTGTGCGTGCAACTCACCAGGCTGCTGGGTCGTACTCTGCCCATATCCTGACATACTCATCCAAATGATGTGGACCAAGGATTGAGGAGTCCCTGGTCAAGTACTCAAAGTTATCCATGATGACAGCAACGAAGAGATTCAGCATCTAAACACATAAACAGACCGCCCAAAAACATAAATGAATCAACTATTAACAGTTTTGAAGCGAAAAATAAAAAAACAGATGCATCTCTGAGAGAAAAAGTAAAATGTAAAAAAATGTGATTAAAAGATCATGAACTGCCTTTTTTATTATTTTGTACTGTTATCTGTGGTCCACTAATAGCATTAGAAATGTTTTTACCAAAAAAAAAAAAAACATAATTTTCTATGATTGCTATTTTCTACCCAGTTTTTGAGCCTCGATCCTGAAACACTGGGTGTGCCGCATGGAAGACTTGGAAGTAACCGCTCACTGCTATTATTGGGTAATAGTGTTGCATATGTAAAATAGATTAAACCAATTAGGTCCCAAAGTTTGAAAGGACAGCTGAGTGCCCACCGATGTGAAAATCTGTGTCTGTTTGACAGACTTTATCCTTCATCAATGGACGCTGTTGTAATTTTGGTTAAACGTACACATATTAAGTACATATCAAATGATCTATAACAAAGCAATAGTAAGACAGGATAAACAAAAAATGTTTCACAGAAGTGTGTTGAGTTGTTCCTGTCAGATCCAATACAGAAGAGCACAGCTTCTTTTTTAAATTTCAGTCTCTCAGCAAAACCTGCATCGAACTGTGTCTTAATTACAAGGAATCCGAAGTAAAATGTAGCGAACAAATGGACAGCTTCTTACTAACGCGATCTGGAACTGTATTAAGATAAACTTCAACTACGCAATCCTTGCGTTGGGATCTGAAGGAAGGAAATGCAACGACTGAGTTTTTCCACAACCTGGCACTGCACAACGTCTTGCTATCCCAGACGCCATCTTTATCGCTTGTTAGCTCTAGTAACCTAGCGTTAGCGTGTCTCTGTTATTTACCTACTACATGGGATACGGGATTCGGTGGGCGGGGCTAATAAAGTTAACTTTAAAATAAAGGGGTGGATCTTCTTTCACGGCACTATGACGTCATAATTCCACACTTTTCAGATCTTGTCTTTTTCTGGCCTTGGTTTCAATAAGCTGTTTTTGGAATAACAAGGAAGTTTTTAAACTTACAGGATATTTTTATAGTATAACGACCTCTTAACTGTCAAAAGATCAAGGAAAATTTGAATTCTCAGTTCATGACCCTTTAAGGTAAAGGAAGGAGTAAAGAAACAAGTGGAGGTTGTTCTCACCAGGAAAGAACAGAGGAATATGAAAGAAACAAAGTATACATAGGCAAAGTTGCTGCCACACTCTGGCCCTTCGTTTCCAGATTTCTCATCACACTTCTTTCCTCCGAGACATGCCAGCATGATGTCATGCCATGCCTCGCCAGTGGCACTCCTGTTACCAAAACACACACATACATGATATTAAAAAAGTTTTTGTTAACTGATAAAAAATATATTATATATAATATTAATAAGAAAACCTTAAAAAAAAGTTCTAACTTCAAATTAAAAAACTGAAATGAAAACAAATTAAAGCTAAACAGAAATATAAAAAAAATAAAATGACAAAAAGCTGACAAAATTACTAAAACTTAAGCTAAAAGTGAAGGATTTGGTGGGAATTTTTTTGGGCAAATATTTTAAGTCTTGCTCCTAAAAACAAAATAGAAAGGTTTAATTGTAAGTAATAAAATTACTAAAATTACTGGTCAGCGGCGCAATAGGCTCTATGCACGATCGCTTCCGCATTTTGTCTCAGCCCGCCCAGTTACATCCGGTGCTGCGTCAGAAGCCGGTTTTGCATTAGGTGGAGATAATGGCAAATGACACTTGCTGTTTACAAAAATTTCCTGCGGTTAACGTGAATGCTGTTAACAACACTGTGAGGCAGTTAGCTGTCACACATTAGAGTAAGAAAGAGAAGGGCTTTAAATTATATATTTCGACCTACATCGACAACTTTGAGGGTGAGTATTCTCTCATATTGTGCAAAATCCGACTAGCGAATCAGTTTCTAAAATCGTTGTCTCCGTTTCTAAGAAAATTAATTTTATTAAAGTTTTGCCGCTATACACTTCGCTATAGATTGCGCTATGCGGAAGTAAAGACGCTGGCTGAGATCCTACCGGAAATACGTCAGCGTTCGTGCATAGAGCGTATTGTTTTCTGGAACTGCAAAATAGCACCACGGATTGTTTGCGCGGAACACGCCTCCTTTTTTGCGCTGAACCGCCCAGGGAGCGCAAGTTCATTCCCTAGTTTGCCGGCGTGCGTCTGTGGAGGGAAAAGTCCGCTTTGCGCGGGTGCATAATACGAATGATATATGCGTCGGTGTACAAAGTCAATTGCGCTGGGTGCAAGATAGGGCCCTATCACTTAATGCTAAAATAATAATAATAAAAAACAACAACAAGCTAATTCAAAATATAAATAAATTCTATAATAGCAATACTAAAATAACACTGGTAAAGACTCAGGATGGACCTGAAGAGGAGCATTAGGGCCATGATGAAGGTTCTGAAGTTGTTGTGTTCGTTGATCGCACTGTCTTCCTCTTCTTCAATATTCAAGTTCCCAAACAACTAAAGCATCACAGAGCAGATATAAAACTTGTGCACACATCACGACATACACAGATGTGATATCCCAGCAACCATATGCCATTTAAATGTGCTGATAGATGGCATATTTAAGTTATATTTTGTCTTCATTCAGTCCCTCCAGAAAAACGCGATTATGCGATCGCATGATTTAGTGCATAATCAGCCAAAGTCCGCATATTTATGCGGGGGCCGCATTTTTTCAAATACGCCGCATAAATTGCTGATTTCCGCGCAAAATATGCGGGGCTTGCATGATTTCATAATCCCCGCATTTTCGTTGCAAAAAAGTCACATATATCTTAGCAGAAAGTTGAAAAATGTTGCGTTTGCTTCACACAAGAGCAGCCATTTCCCATTGTTGCCATGGGAACATTATGAAGTGATGTAACTACGCGACGTGAACATCATCGAAAAGCTGTAAAACAGGAGCACACTTTATTTTTTTATATTTTATTCATATTTATATTCATTTTTACAGAAGTTGTAGCATATTCCTTTTGCAAAGCTACAGAACTTGTTTGACTCATCAATGTTTTGTAAGTTTGATGTTTTCATAAGTCTGAAATAAAACAAGATGAGAACTGAAATATTCCAGTACTTTCTGTGATGTAGTATGCTTGCTTATCATAGGAAGTAATAAGAAATGACTCTTTACATTAAGGTAGTAGCCTAGTGAGAACAGGGTGTTGGGGAATAACTTTTTTTTCCTCTTTTTCATCAAACCGCAGTTTTTGCAAGTTCCCGCAATTTCATCGCATTAAATTGCATAATTATCCCGCATATTCCATCGCATTTTTTAAGAAAACGGGCCGCATAATCAAGGATTTTTGCCCGCAACAATCACAAAACAACTCCGCGTTTTTCTGGAAGGACTGTTCATTTAGTTCTTTAAAAACTCACAGTGATGTTAGAGCTCATTTTAAACAGAACAGCTATTACCTGCATGCCAATGATGGCATAGATGAAGAACAGAATTGCAATGAGCAGACACACATATGGCAGAGCCTGTAAAAAGACAAAAACAGCATGAAAGGTGGAAGAAATTAGACAGAATTTTGATGGTTGGCAAACTGTGAAATAGGTCGAGTGCATTTGTCACTATGCTTTTATTTAAAAGTTACAAGACCACAAGAATTTATAAAGAATTATTACTTCTCTACAATCAATACAATGCATCTCTACGATATTGCATGAAATTATGCACTGCAATAATATAATTTTTTTGTTTATTTTTGGAGAATTAATTTGTAAAAAAAATTTCAATTCAATAAATATGATCAATTTGTAGAAAGTTCAGATGCCAAACAATTAACTACAACATTCAAAATAATTTCAAAGAATTAATTCACTCTTTAAATCCCTTTAAGGCAGGTCAGTTGGTTATGCTTTTTTATGTATAGATAAAAGATCTCTTTTTTTCACTCTTTTGGCATCATAATCGGTGTAAAGGTTTCGGAGTGAAAAATGTTTGCATTTATCTTAAATCTTGTTCCAAAGTCACATTGGATTTGGTTTTGGCATGAGAATTAGTGTGGATATTTTCGTACCTTAAATGACTGAACAAAGGTCCAAAGCAGAATGCGAATGGTCTCGCCCTGCCTCAAGAGTTTAATGAGACGTGCTGCTCGGAAGAGTCTCAGAAAACTCAGGTTTATAAAGTTATTCTGGGGAGATTAGATTGAGACGAATGTAGAAACGGAGACAGAGGAGAATGTTCCAGAAGAAAATGGAGAATGTAAAAGAGACAGACAGAAGATATAGTAGAGAGATGTGAGGTAAAGTGAAGAAGAAAATCACAATCAGTTTACTTAATGATAACAAATCAGTTTTTTAGTAAAATAATAATAATAATAATAATAATTTAGAAGGAAAGAGTGGGTTAAAGTAATCAATAAGTTATACAAATATTTTGCATATAAATGTATATAAATATACATAAAGTAATGTATAAAATAAACTTAAAATGGGATTGGCAAAAAAAAAACGAAACAAAAAAATATCACTAAAAAATTATCTAATTAATTCAGTAGGGGCTAAAAAAACAATCACTAAACTGTAACAGTCATCATCCAATCATATATTAAAGCATAAACTTTTTTTAATCAAATGCACTGATCTGTTGAGACAGGCAAGTCACAGTATGGAGGCAGCCCGATGCACCGTATTATTTAGGCCTTAGCAAGTTCAGGCATAAGGAATAGAATACCAACAACATTAGCCAATGGGGATTAGCTGCGTTGGTCATGTAATTCTCAATGGTCCAATCCACACACAAAGGTCATGCCAACTGTGTTTTCATGGCATTTTAGAAGTACTTAAAAATTAACATTATCGATTTTCAATTTTAACACTTTCCCCGCCACTGATGGAAATTTACGTAATTTGTGAGAAAACGCTTCCCCGCCATTGACAGGCTTTCCGTGTTTTCACTGTTATACGGTAGGGGGTGGTATTACACCTCTTTTGAAAGAGTACTGAATCTCCTGATCAAAACACTCTTGAAGGAGATGCAGAAACAAGCAATCTCATATGTAATCATATGCATATGTAAAATAAAAATGCGATCACCCAAATTAAACGGCATATAAATCAAAACTGCCTAATGAAATACTGAATGAAATGTTGACCCAGGACGAGCTAGAGGAATGTGCAAGCATTAGGGGAGTTGATGGACTCGATCTACTCCAGCTATGTTTTGATTATTGTTCTGAATCAGATCTGGATGTAGTCCACATGATTTTCTCATCTTTTTGCTCAAAATGTTCCTTTTTTTAAATGACACTTACCCACATTCAAGTGTTGATAAAAAGCTAGGATAAAAAGTTGTTTTTTTTTTTAAAGCAAAGAGTCAGTTCATTATTTTGATATAATGCATGTTCAGATATTCATCCAAACAAATATTCTGGGGGCCATGGTATTTTTGTGAAAATTATCAAAAATGCTGGCGGTGGCTGGCAAGGCAGGGAAAGAGTTAAGTACATTTGATATAATCAGTCAGCAAAATGTTGCGTTTAGACTTGGTACAATAAATAATAATTCTCAACTGTGTGGACAGGTTATTGAGGATCAATCCCCCATTCCAGCATACACATATTTCAATGAGTGAGATGCAGAGGAGGAACTACAGTAGAGCAGAACAGGCGGATGAGTCGAGAAAAGGAGGGAAGAAATAAGGTAATGAAAGAAAAGTCATCATGCAGCTTTTGCTAAAGTGCATGGCATTCAGCGATGATATGGCAACGACTGTGACTAACTGTGCAAGTGTAAAGGTATTTTTATGTGTAAAGGCATTTTTATGCAAAAACAAAAGCTAGTGCTTTTATTAGTCACTGGGTAAACAGGTAGATTAGAACTACAAGGCAATAAGAGCAAGAGTCATCTAATGAACTGTCTTTAACCTCTTATAGATACATTTAGGTAAATCAACTTGTCAGTAAAGTTGCTTCAATTTACTAGATATTTGCCCATATATGGTTAAATATACATATATGTATTTTTTATTAGGGTGGACAGTATGACCAAACACTTTTATGAGTAATTTTACATCATTATGGTAATAGTACACATAATCACAAAAGAGTTATTTAGAGTTATCCCGTTCTGCAAAAACAAAAGCTGTGTGGATAAATGTATCACAATATACATACTGACACATTTTAACCATCATACCACCCAGTCCTATTTTGTTTGAGCTTTTTTTTTATTGCTAATAGAGTGTATGAGCATTTATGTGAGCAGCTTTCCAACTGTCAAGCATCTTTGGGGGTGGGGGTCATTATAGTGGAAGCACATGCTTTGAGGAAGGAAGGGAAGGAAGAGCGAGGAATTTGGGGTAATGGATGCAATAGAAGCTGAGAATAAATTACAAACCAACCGGATTCTATGTGTTGTTGCAGTAGATGGATGCATACATGTACAGTGAGTGTGTGAGGGGTTTGGATGGGTACATATGAGATGGAAGATATGAGAGTTTCATAGTGCATTTTTTGTTTGTTTTGGATTGGATGGGTTTATCGCCAACAAATCAGAGGAACAAAGACAGCATGTAAAAAGATAAAACAGGAATAAGTCGTTATGGATACAGTCAACAGGCTGATTAATCAAACACAGGTACGGTGGGCATTGATTCACTATCAAAGCTGTTCCAGTGGCCGAACCATATTTTACTGATTTGACCAGACAGTAAAATATGAGGATTATGACCTAAAAAGCATTTTTTTAAAACCATGTTACAAAAACAATGCTAAATACCTCAGGGGCTGTGTTGTTATTGTTAATTAAAATTAAAATTATTTTATTAAAAAGTCTTTGGTGATTGAAATGAAGCTAAAATTATAAAATATTTTATTAAATTATACAACTTTAGACGAAAAACTGAAACCTGTAAAGCGAAAATTATAAATGTTATCTTGGCAACTAACTGAAATATGTTTCAGTTAAAGTACTAACATTATTAAAACTGAAATAAAAAAATACAGCTAAATAGAAAAATGACAAGCACATAACAAAATTACTAAAAGTTAAACTAAAATGAAAATGAAAACTGAAGATAAAATACAATTTAATTCAAAATATGTATAAATACTGTAATAGTATAAAAATAATACTGCTCAGGGGGAAGTTGGAATAAGAATCCACATTGTGTAATGTGTGGCCACTGGGAGAGCCCACAAACTTCAGTGTAACACATCAGAGTAAAGTGTCTGTCTAGTTTTTATAGACAGAGCACCCAAAAAGCACAGAGAGGAAACAACACCAGCACAAATACACACTCAAACACTGACATTCACACACAAAACCCAGTACAAATACACACAACACTTAGCAATAGCATGAACACATGATGTGGAAGACTGAACGGGTAAATATTCAAGTAGACAAAAGTTTTAACATTTTGCTGACAAGCAATTTTACAAAATAAAATTTGAAGTGTTGCATTTAAACCTTCCACATAAAATATGAAAAAGTGTGTAATAATAGGTTGTTGTATTAAACATGCTATATATTCAGTACTTAAATATTCATGTGTGTGGGAATGCAACATTTTACAGTCACAAGAAAGGGAAGTTATTGTAAGAGATACATTAACAGGGATTAAAATGAGTATTTATGTACAAGTGGATAAATTCACATTTGTCCATTCAATTCCAACATGAATCAAGATGCAATCTGTATTTGCTTTCTAAACTTGTCTAAAAGTACACTTACCCCAAACTCGGTCACTAAAATATCTGTGATGCTGCCGATAACGGACACAAAATCAAAAATATTCCAAGCGTCTCGGAAATAATTCTGCAGAGAAACAAAAGGAGAGCGTGAGTTAACCAATCATGTCAGAGTTCTCGGGGAGCGAGGACCCATATTTTACCCAATCTTGCAATGACAAGACTATTTAAGAAGTATAGCCAATCAAATGCCTGTCACCATGGAGACAGGCAGACAAGTGCATTAGATGTTTTTTTTTCCCCAAACACATTTTTCAAAAAGGGTTAGGGAAAGAAACGTTTCATAAATATCTCAGGTCTAAAAAAGTAACAGGATGTATGAATTAATAATGGGTGATATCTTTAGATTGTGCGATGAGTAATGCTAGGAAGAGCAGGATGTATGACTGCGATCAGTGCGACTTACTTTGATACCAAAGGCAATGATTTTCAGAATACACTCCATGAAGAAGAGTGTCGTGAACACGATATTCAGGTTCTTCAGGACTTTATCATACGCCTCGGAGGCCCCGTCGTACTGGAAACATAGAGTAATGAAAATGTAGACCCTGATGGATGTACAGAGATGATTGATGCTAGGGGAGGAAGAAGAAGCTCGTACCTTCATCATAAGGACGACTGTGTTGAGCGCAATGAGAGCCATAATACTGTACTCAAACGGAGGCGACACCACAAACTGCCACATTCGGTACTGAAAGCTTTGCTTGTTCTGAGGCATGTGGCGCGTTAGAGGTTTGGCATTTATAGCAAAATCAATACAGGCTCTCTAGAAGACACAGAACAACAGAAAACAGTGAAAGAAGCATCTGACATATCACGTTGCATGTTTGTTGCAGTGGAAAGACAAGTGAAAAGTAAAACTGTGGAGCAGTAAAACTGACTAATGCTCATAGCTGATTTTTTTTTTTTACATTAGCATGTGGTTAAATATAAGAAATGTGTGTGCACAAATGTAATCATCTCAATTGAGAAGATTATACCCCAGAAACACAGTTTTATTTACATGAATATGAAAACTAGGTTTTCTAATGATGTAATTATTCATGCCTCATCTATGGAATTTTATCTCAAACTGTAGAAAAGTCCAACAACATCCAGTGAACAGTTCTTCTGCCAAAGCACTTGTTTGTGTCTGTGCTTGGAGTGTCTGATGCCTATATGTACAAAAAATATTTTTTATTAAATTATTATTATTATTTTTTGTGTCGCTCTCTCTTGCTCGGTCATCTCTTAGGCTCATTCCTTGATGAAAGCCATTGTGTTTTCATTTTCGCTGTCAATCATCAATAACCTGTGTGACGTCACTGTTTTCGCTGCTCTTGTTTAGTCTAACCTTTTGCTAGCTTTGTTCTAACTATGACAATCTCGTGTCCCTTTTCATATGGAATTTTTGACCAGGAAACGATGTATAGAGCCACAACGGCATAAGTCAGTCTACTCTTCATCCTAAAATTATACTAAACCGTTCGATTCATATGGATTAGTTTTCACTGTCTTTAACCCTCTGAGGTCGGCTATCGCGCTCTCGCTTTTTTTCTTATCAGTGCAAAAGAAACTCAAAATACTCTGTTGATTTTGATCTTACATATTAAGTGTTGTACATCATTAGATCCTGATAAGTGTCTATTTTTTTTGTGGTTACTCACAATAAAAACAAAGTGTTGTGCTTTTCGCCAAATAAAGAAAAACAAACATGATGCGCGTTCTGCCTTCTCTCTGTCAGTTAAGTCCATTCTGAAACGCGTCCGAAAATTAACTGTAATTCCGCCAATACTTGTCACACAGGCACGAGTGTTTTTCCATAATGAAGCTTGAACTCTCTTCTTTTAAAGGAATTAATTTATATAAAAAACAAATATTCTCAGTTTATGTAATCTGTATAAAAAGAGAGAGATGTCAGTATTTTTCTTTCCAGCTCATTATACCTCATTACGCGTTAATGTGCCATGCCCACGGAGAGCGCGCCGGTATTCAAACGCAAAGGATCTAAGGCAAGGCATTCAAACATGCCAACGCCCACCAGCTGGATTATAAAACACATCGTGTTTAGTAAGTATCTTGTACAGCTGTGTACACAGCGTATCCTTTCGCTGTGAGGAATAATACTATCTAATAACCCTGGAAAATGTACAAGAAGTGCTGGTAGTTTCATTTCGAGGAGCAACAGATCCAGCTGATGTAGTAAGTCATTTATTCTTAAGTGCTTTGTTCTAATCGCGATATTGAATAGTGTCTGACTGTAAACCGCAAAAAGACTGTTTAAATATGAATTGCGTGTCTGTGTGTAGGCTAAATGATGAATGAACGGCATGCAGGCGCGAGCGCTTTGTTTACTACAGTTATACAGCGCGTGTCTGTGCCGTTCATTCACTCTCGCACCTACATTAGTAAACGTTACGTTTACATGAACACATCCAAACTATATTGCTATAGCCTAAGATGAGTAAAAATAGACTGAAATATGTTGAAATAAAATGTCTGTATAAGCAACAAGCTGCAAATTCACATGTATATACTAATATATCATACACAATATGTTACAGACTAAATATGAATGTTTAGACAAGATTTTGTGATTAGTTTTGGATAGATTATAAAGTTTTGACTGTAAAAGACTACTGTCACATTAAATAGTTAAGCTTTTGTTCACCAATTTCTGCTCATAGTTAAATATACTATAGTATGATGTTTTGTCAAAAATAAAGTAGGTATATTGAATTATCAACTAAGATGTTATTATAGTGTTTGTTCCAATATTCAAACTAATGAATCCTTACCTTTTTTAATACGTATGATAAAATGTATACTTTTTACAAAGAAATACACTTGAAATATTGTTAAAATTGTAATTGTTGTTGTAATTGTAACCTATTTGTAATTGGTTACAATTTGTAATTGTAAAATATGTATATATAGATAATTTCTTTTGTCCTTGCATTCTTTGGGATCCTGTGACACACCTGTGTGAAAGGGCTAATTAATATGCAGCTCATTATAGGGCTCATTATCCGGCCTTTGTCTTCTCAGGTGTGAACACGCCTCCACGCATATTGCCTTTCCAAACAAAAGGTGTCTTATAAAATTTAAATCAATGTATTGTTTTGTGTAAATGATTAGGCAGGATGATTTTCAGATCATTTTGAAGCAAAAATTCTAGGCAACAACACTCATTAATCAAAAGTCTTGTGGACACATATTTAGTATGTGTTTTGTGGCCTTATTTCAGACACTTCAAGTTTTAGTTTTTTCAATAACCATGCATAAGCAATATTCTCTCAAAAATACAAACATGTACATACATCTTGCTCACATATTACGGTAGCCCCGTTTGTGCTTTATAGAGTGAATTTACACCTTTGCCATTAACATGTTTATAAATAACTGAAAAAAGCACAAATGTCAGAGCATGTCAGAACACCTCAAGGACCCCAAAAACCCCTTAGACCTCAGAGGGTTAAGAACTTTTTGAAGCGTCAAAGTGGTAGTTGCATAGACTGCCAATGGAGGGACAGAAATCTCTCAGATTTTATTACAAATACCTTCATTTGTGTTTCGAAGTTGAACAAAAGTCTTACGGTTTTGGAACTACATGAGGGTGAGTAATTGATGACAGAATTTTCATTTTTGGGTGAACTAACACTTTAAATAATAAAAATAATAACAATAATAGAATATGTTTATATATATTTTTTAGCAATCTACTCCTTTCTAGAGTTTGCAATAAAATTGACAATTTCACAGATGAGATTTTCAAAAAACAAAACAGTCAATATTTAAGTTTCTAATCACATTTTTACACAAATGGCTATTGCAACTTATGACTCAAAATGAGTCTGAAAATGTAGGTTGAAATACCACATTTTTAATTATATTAAATTATTTACCATTGAACAACTTTTTAGCAATGAATACAACTAAACTCTGTCCACAATCTCGGATATAATTTTTTCTCGGATGCAGTTGAAGTATTTATAGGATGTTGCCTGAAATTTTGGTCAAAATTAGGTATGTTAGTTTGGTTTACTCATGTGAATAAAATAGCAATTACCTCATTCTTTTCGAGGCTGTAGTCCTCCATCATCTTGTCTCCTTGCTCCTGGAAAGTGATGATGATAAGAGCTACAAAGATGTTTACGAAGAAGAAGGGGAAGACAACGAAGTACACCACGTAAAAGATGGACATTTCCATCCGGTACCCCGGGCTCGGGCCCTGGTTCTCATAAGTGGAGTCCACAGAGTGCTTCAACACCCTGAAAGAGAAAAGAAAGGAAGAGGCGATGACACCAGAGATGACACACAAGTGCTTATTTGTGAGTGAATGCCAACTCACTGCGGCCATCCCTCTCCAGTGGACACAGTAAAGAGAGTAAGCAGGGCCCAAAGCACGTTGTCGTAGTGAAAATCGTACTTCTTCCACTCCCGCTTCTGCGATTTGACCTCGTTATTACGCTCATACACCAAATATTCGCCCCTGAAACACAAATACACATGAAAAACTCAAAAACTCAATTTTTTTCACAATGATGGGTGAGTATAGGGCAGTTCACACCAGGTATAACTATTAAGTTACAACGATAAAGTAATTGTTGTAATTCTATAATGGTTATACAACGGTAACGGCACAGAGGAACGAGAATGAGTTTTTAGAATGAGTTCAAACATTTAAAGTGGCAAATGACAGCACATGCTTATAATAAACAGACTGCTATCATGCAATGGCGTGGATGCTAATATGGTTATCGATAAAGTTCTCTTTATAGTTATCATTGGTTTGAACGGACCTTACGTGTATTACTGTGAACCATGTCGCCAAATTTATGTCACTTTTGGAAAACTGTTGTATGCAAAATTGTGATTTTTGACTAAAATCATCTTTAATTGCAGGTCCTTACCTGCAGTCACGGGCGAACTCTTTGGACTCGTCGGTACAGTAGAAGAATCGTCCCTTAAAGAGCTGCACGGCCACCACAGCGAAAATGAACATGAACAGCATGTAGACAATGAGGATGTTCAACACGTTCTTCAGAGAGTTTACTACACAGTCAAACACCGCCTGGGAGAAAGAGACGTATGAAATTAGCATAGTGCTATAATTTAGCAAACAAAACATGGGAAATCAGAATGATGCGATAACATGTATCACAGCTGTGTAGGTGTATGTGTGTGTTTTTTACTGTACTTTTAGTTTAGGAAGACGTTTGATGGTCTTGAGTGGACGTAGCACCCTTAGGACCCTCAGAGACTTGATGACACTGATGTCTTTCCCCTTACTGCTCCCCCTGAGGAGTGGAGGCAAACAACAGGACATTAACATGCTTTACAATGAGACCGAAAGAGTGATAAGGACATTTTGAAAGACCGTCTCCATCTATTTCCATCACATTTCACTTTTAGATCATTCTTTGAGCTTCCATCTTACTCTTAATGTAGAAGATAGTTTAAATATCACCATGCAACAGTTAATACTATTATATATATATTATGTTTCAGACTAATTTGTTGTGGAATGCTTATTGTCAAAAATCTTTTTGTTTTTTTCTTCAAGCAAGTTTTCACAGGCCTTCAGATTCTCAACCATCGATGGTTTTTGGTTTACTTGTTTTCTTCTCTGGACATTCCAAAAGCATAACACATTCAAGTAAGTATCAAAACTGTCAGGCATTTTCTGGTGCAATGCCCAGCCAAACCTCTTTCTTTCTTTTTTTTTGCTTTTTTTTAGCTGTGTTAGAGCAGACAAGGGAATGGAGGTCTGGGATATGGAGGCTGTTTGTGTTAATTGTAGGTAACATGACAAGACTGAGGGTTCACTGAGATGCAAAAGGCTAGCGGACTTGAGTCCAACTGTATCTTGTCCCTAGAAGAACTTTAGGAAGCTCAAACCAGGAGACAAAGACAAGTTACAAGGAAATTTCATTGCATTCAAACCGACAAGGGAAACAAAAGGAAAAACTGTCAATAAATTTCCTGCCATTTGGATTTTTACAAGAAAATCGTCAAGAAATGCTTGCCATTTTGAAGAATTTTTGACCAGGAAACTTGATGTATAGTGCCATAGTCTGTCTACACTGGAAAGCATCAAAATTGATTATCCTAAAATTTATGAACATCAATCAGCTGTAAGATCAAGGTTAAAAAAGAAATCAGGGGGAATTAAATGGACTTTGCACGGGTTATATGCAGTATATATATATATATATATATATATATAAATGACATGAAAATAAATGCTTGGTAAATAAATAAAAACAAAAAAATTAAAAATAAATATAAAAAAGAAAATAATGAGGTTAATAATGGGTTAATGATGAGGTTATTTAAATATATAACTAGTGCTGTCAAATTGCGATTAATCGCATCTAACATAAAAGTTTGCATTTATATAATATATGTGTGTGTATATATCATATTATATTTATATATATAATATATATATAAATATGTGTGTGCGTGTCTGTGTGTGTATGTATATATATATATATATATATATATATATATATATATATATATATATATATAAATATATAGAATATATGTAGAAAAAGTGTCTGGAGTAGAAAAAGTACTAGCGTTTCTAGTGTCCATTAAATGATAATGTTAGTGATCTTGCACCCAGTGTAGACAGTGTTAGCCATCAAGCAGGAATCCTATTTGAGCCAAGCTCAGTCTTATGAATGTGGCAGAGGTATTTTTTTTTTTTTTTGTATTTACACAGGTCTCAAACACAAACAGAAGTGAACTCTTCAATCAAGCGGCCAAGACAGCTGTCTTTAACAATGAACTTCCAGGCAAGTCCCAGCTGAAGACCAGCCAGCTCATGACAGATTGATTGAGTCGGAGCATTGGAAAAGGTCCAGGTTACCAATAATCAATAACTCGCTCCTGACTGTGCTCAGAAAAAGGTGTGCAGTACTGTAAGCTGTGTACAAAAGTGCAATCTCTTCTGTAACTTTGTGTTCAGACGTTTAGGTCCACAGATGGACCCGTTATAGCCAATGTAAGTCACGGCAGAATAAAACAAGCAGTGGAATGGAGAGAACCAGAGTGAATGAGCAAAGAGGAAGGGAGGAGGGATTGTCAGGAAGGGAAAAAGAAAGAAAGAGAGAGAAGCCATCGCGTGAGCTGGACGGTAGCCGTGCGACAATAAGGAGGGGAGACTTTACCGAGAGAGGCTCCTGTTGATCACCAAGGCGTAGACATAAGAGAGGTCAGAGACAGACAGCGGAAGAAAGAAAGAGACAGAAAAGAGAGGAATACACACACACAGAAAAAGAGAGACAGAAAAAGAAACAAGATACTGGGAGTGGTTTGCAGAAGAACAACATCAATATGAGAGACAGACAAACAGAGAAAAAGGACCAAATAAAAAAACTCCAGCGAATGATTAAAAGAGTTGAAAGCCCCCGTGTTCAGATATTTCAAACTAAAGATCAAGTCAAGTCAAACTAAATTAAAGATGCACCAAGCAATGTTTTACACATATAATAGGACTTTTGACACATGTTAATTCAAATTATTGCAAAATTGATCACGGCTGACAAATTCATGCTAAATAAAAAAAACAACAACTGCTTTCGTGTGATACAACATCCCCTCCAACATTGGTCAATATTGAAACTTTGCTTAGTGCGTCTTTAAGTAATGTATTTCATAACAATTCTATAGACATATAACTGACCCTTTGCCAAGCACTGCCAACTTGGTTACTTTTATTCGCTCACACAAGCTTTACAGAGAGTTACATAGGAGTGAATTGGAGTTTTTCATTAATTATTTTCATATTTGTTAAACAATGTCTGTAAAATGTTCGGGTAAAACTATATATATATATATATATAAAAAAAAATCCTCCATAGCTGCATATTAGTCAGCAACAGTTGCTAAGGTGAGTTTTGCCAGTAATGTTGGAGGCAGGGATTAGCTAAGGGTCAATCAGTCTTAAAATCCAGATGAAATCTTTAAAACTTTAGAAAGCTGTTGAGAGATCTGATAAACACAAGTAGTGTACAGTTCTAAGATAAGATCATATCTATCTGTTCATTTCACAAACAAGCTCATTATCTGATAAAAGATTTTTTATATATATATATATATATATATAAATAAACAGTTTTCAGAATCATAATACATATGATCATATTTTATTATGTAATATTATAATATACATATAATAAAATCTAATTATATTATAATAAAATATTATATAAATATTATAATAAAATTAATGTGTACTGATCTGCTGATCAAATTTAGCTGCTTTATTAGTGATTAACTCATGCTCGCAATTGCCCTACTGCGTGTGTGTGTGGCAAGTGCGAGCATGAGTCTGCTGCTCTTTGCTGTATTGACTCTGACTGAATCATTCTCATACACTAACCCCTGCTAGGTATTTGGCAGGTCTTTACTCTTGGCCTGTCCCCAATCAATAACTAAGGATTCAAACTTGTCACACTTATAGATTAGGACAACCCACTGCAGTAGGAGAGAATCCTCCCTCTGCCATGCCAACTCTGAGAGCAGGGGGAGATTCTCGACACCTTAGCCCTCAATCAGCACACTGTGTCAGACACTTGAGCCAGAATGGAGGTGGAATCCGTAACTGACTGCAATGGAGCCAAAATGGCCGCCACACTGCTGTCGCCTCAAGGTGACAGTGTTCGACGGTATTTATTTAAGTAACTTTCAAGCAGCACATACAGTCCACAAACCCACACATACCTAATTTAACAATCCAAACTTCCAGCACCTATTTACATGCTTCGCAGGTATTTTTAATAACTTCATTCTTTATTCTAAGAATGAAGGTGCCAAAAGCACAATCATTTGTTGAGTCGTTTTGTTCTTATTGTGATACTATAACAAATGGGCATGCCTTTCCTACACCAAACCAAAGTATACTGGGTAATCAGAGATGCTTGTGTGTCATATGACCATGCCTATACCCAGAATGCATCCATTTAGAAAGCATTAAGCAGTGGAGAGAACAAGACTTAAAGCAATAGTTCACTCAAAAATAAAATTTTGTCATTATTTATTCACCCTTATGTTGTATCAAACCTGCAAGATGTTTTTTTTAACCATGGAACACAAAATAACATACAGGTTTGAAACAGCATGACAGTGAGTAAATAATCACAGGTTATAATGAAACGATACAACCTTTCATTTCATATGTGCGTGAGTGCGAGAGAGAGAATGAGATGAAGGACAGAAGATGAACAAACGTCAAAAACACCAATTAATGAGAAGCAACTGTCAACCTGGAGTCTTCTTTTCTGGTGTTCCTTTATTTCCTTTACCATATCATTCTATATCTCTTGCTCTCTCTATCTCTCCACATCTCTTGTGGTCTCTCTTTTTCACTCACTTTGTCAGACTCAACAAATGGAGGCCCAAATGATAAACAGCTTGACAGCTGGAGTTGGTCCAAGGCAGCTTAGTGCAGATGGAGAGGAGGAGAGGAAAGGAAAGGAAAGGAAATTGGATGGGGAAGAATTGTTTTGAGGAATGATAACAGGAAAAGACACAGGACAGAAACAGGGTTGAGAAGGTTCATTTAGATTAGGGTCAGGGGAGGGGAATGAAAACTGGGCGTTATGTGTGGAGTGATTTTTAACTCAAAGCAGGATTTAAACATATCAGGCCATGTGTATTCGAACATATTGTACGGCCTGATATTTTGGCCTAATAGTTTCACTATAGGCATTCAGCTAACAGTCATTCATATCAGCATACCATGTGAATTCTCTTGGCAAATATTTGAGTAAAAACAGGATAAAACAAATTGGCTACAATTACTCACAATTACTCAATTACCTTAGTCTTCTTCAGTATCACATGATCCTTCAGAAATCATTCTAATATGCTGATTTGGTGCTCAAGAAATTTCTTATTATTATCATCAATGATGAAAACAGTTGCACTGCTTATTTTTTCCACGATGTTTTTATAAATAGTAAGTTAAAAAAAAGAAAAGTAAATTACTGATTAAAATTTTTAACGGTAGTGTATATTTTTTAAATACAATAATTAGCTTAAATCTCAAATCTGCATATTAAATTTGAGGCCAGTGCATGTATGCTGATAGTTTGACTGATGTAAATAATCATGTCCATCTTCCTCAGTCCCTAATTTTTATTGCTTGTTGGGGCCAATGTTGCTTGCAAAGACGTTTCGATAGCAAAGTGTTAACAATGACAAAACAGTATGACAAACAGTGAAGCAAATGACAACTTAAGACTATTTCAAAAGGCTCTTGGTTAGCTAGCAAGTTGCTATTTAGAATGGATTTTTCATGTGAAGCATGTGATTTGAATTATTTAATTATTTATAGTTATTTATTTTAAGGTCACATATTATGATGTTGGCTAATTGCACAGCTGAAAAAAGAATTTGAACTGAATGCACATGCAATAATGTAAACACGTGCAATCACACATAATTAACAGATAGATGCCTATACCACATCAAAAAAGATCTGAAACTATGCATTAGATATTTATTTACTTACCTATTTTATTTTGCTATTATTCCAAATTCTTGTTTAAAAGTGTGCAGACACATTTAATGCCACAAAAAACAGTGTTATGCCATTTATGACACCCAGCAATCCGCCACATAATCTTACAACCATGAAAAACTTGTTTCTTGTATACACATATCTGGCCTATGGGGCTGAGGAGGATGTACACATACTAGATCATACATGCACAACAGACACTTAAAAGAATAACCAAAAAGGGCTAAACAAGAGTAAAAATCATTCCAGGCTCAAAACCCCATCAGCAGTGTTCACTTGCTCTTCTTTCTTAGTGACAAGCTGATCTTCCCACTCTGGTGTTCAGTTTTATCCTTTAACCACTCGCTTTATATCCCAGGCTGCTGCTCCCCCAGGCCGTGCATAGGAAAGAAACCAGAGTACCTGTGGCAGGACGGGCTCTCGCTGATCCAAACATGGAAACCACCTGGGCACTAAAGGGCTACAGGTGCCTGGAGACCCCTTACCCCCACAGGGCCCCAAAGAACACAAAACTACCCTTCTCAGCAGGGGGGAAGTGTGAGGGGACAAGGTTATGGTGAATACTTGGTTGGTGGAGTAATGACGATGGAAAAGAGCCCTGATACTCCAACAAAACAAACCAAGTTTAACCAATTCTGTAAATTACATATCATGGTAGAGTTTCTAAAAAAAATCGAATAACTAACTCACTAAATAAATAAATTAATGTACTAGTAAAAGTTGATTACACTTATTTATTTATTTTATTAGATTTTTTTAAAAACATACTATTTTTTTTTTTTTTACATTGGGTCATGCATGGTAGAGTTTCTAAAAGAATAAAATAAAATCAATCAATCAATAAACTTTATTAGATAAAAAATTGATTACATTTATGCAAAACAAAAAATTGGAACGTTTGGAACTCACGTGTGAGATTAGTGGGGACTTTAAGAGAAAATTTTTAGACACATACAGGTACAGTATCTAAAATTTGAGCAAAATTCTCCATTCCCTTTCAAGGGAACTCGAGCTGCGTCAAGCTGTGGGAACGCCTCTGCGTTGTGCGTCCTGAAGCACGTATGGAATCAGCCCAATGGAGAGATGGAACGTCATAGGCGGGTGACGTCATCGACCAGGAAACTATAAAGCACCCCATAAACACAAGCGCAATAGCTTCTGTGCCTTCAGTCGCGCTATATGTGAATCTGTCCCTGTGTGAATATTGTCTGTCCTTACATACTCTGCACCACACAAACAATTTATATATATATATATATATATTAAGAGAGATATGGCGAACAAACAGCAGTTTAGGGAGTGTGTCCCTCCCTGCTCGCGTTATTTAACGAGTGGGGATACACACGTTCTTTGTGTTGTTTGTTTGGGAGTGTAGCATGCCCAGTCAGCTTTCGAGGGAGCTGATTGTGAGCATTGCGAGCGTCTGCCATTAAGGACGCTCCGCTCCCGCCGGGCGCTCTTCGAGGAGAGCGGTTCGGTGCGCGCTCCCCGCGGTTCGGGTCCCGCTCTTGCCGAGGCAGAGCGACGACGCGTATCGTGGGGATCGCATATGGATCTCTCAGCGGGGTTAGAGACGGGCTCTGCCTTATCTCTCCCTTCACCTGTGAGATCCAGTGCCTCAGTCCCGTATTCGGAAGCACGCGCTGCGGTTTCTTCCGCTCGGGCTGAGGCACCAGTGTTGCTTCTATCCAGTTCTGAGGAGCTGGATGTTGCTAGTATATATAAGGGAGATGTGGAGGATTCGCCACCTTACACTCCTGAAAGCGATGAGCTAGTGGAGGTATTAACAAGAGCTGTAGAAAAACTCAGCATTGTATGGCCAGTGACTAGACAGGAGTCTGTTTCTAAATTAAAATTAGATGAGAGATTTTCGCCGTCACGAGTGCAACCTCCACGCCGGTGCGTGCCGTCTTTTTTTCCCGATCTCCACACTGAGGTGTCGAAATCGTGGGAAAAACCGGTGTCATATAGAGAAAATGTTTAGTCCCCAGACTTCAACATATTTAAATATGGTGGGGGATAAATCATATGGTTGTTCGGCTATGCCTCGCGTGGTAGAGACGCTTGCGAGTTTTCTCTCCCTCGAGGCTGCGTCATCTGTTAAGGCACCGGCATTACCCACCAAGCCTCTTATGAATATTTCGTTTTTTGTGGGTAAAGCGTATTCGGCAGCAGGTCATGTCTGCGTACTATGTCTGTTATGAAGAGAAAAAAAAACGGGCATACCAGGCTGACCTGCTGAGGGACGTGAGTGAGAGTGAGGAGGTCAGTGCTGACGTGGTTAGCGAACTGCGTCAGGCGGCTGATTTTTCCCTGCGTGGCCGTAGAAAGACATCTGTGGTTAAATCAGACAAATATAAAAGGGAAAGGAAAAGCTTTCCTTTTAGACACTCCTCTCTCCCCCCTGGGTTTATTTGGCGATGCTGTAAATTCTGTCATCAATAAATTCCAGGAGAAGGAAAAGCAAATAACAGCTTTTAACAAATTTCTCCCTTTTAAAAATTCATGTCCCTGGGACTGCTGGGCGGGAGCAGCCCCGGCCGTCTGCGAGCTCATCACATAGGGCGCTGAAGCAGAGTGTCGCGTCTCGTGCTCCCCCTGCTGGACAGTGGGCTCAGCCGCGGCACTCTCAGCCGAAATCTCCCAGTAATAGAACTGATCTGAGGACAGTTATATTAGCTAAGAAGGCTTCGGCTGAGAAGAAGTCCTGGCGCCACGGCGCGCAGGACACTGAGGGTGGTTCCCGCCGAGGCGGAAAGGTGTTCACCTCTTTCTACGGTGCCCATTCCTCCTCGGTGCCCTCAGGGACCCGTTCTGCCAACCCCGCCTTAATGCCGGGGCGCAGACGGTCCCAGCGAGCGATTTCCCGAGGGACGCTCGCTCCCTCTGAGGAGGGTTTCAGAGCGGTTAAACCAGTTTTTCCCTGCCGGTGTGCCGTTACAGGGTGCTGCGTTTGCTGCTCAAGTTACACCAGAGGCCAGTCTCGAGAGACTGGTACCCTTAGTAGAATTTCTGGCAGAGGGGAAAAGCCTTCCAAAAATATCTCATTGGGTCCTGCAGACAATAGAAAAGGATTATGCTATCCAATTCAGGTGTCATCCACCAAGATTCAGAGGGGTTCTGCCTACAGTGGTGGGCTCCGAGCAGGCTCTGGTTATGGAACAAAAGGTGAAAGCACTCCTTCAAAAGGAGGCTATAGAACGGGTTCCTCCTCCCAGTGTGGAGTCAGGCTATTACGGCCGATATTTCATCGTTCCAAAGTAGGATGGGGGGTTGCGTCCAATTTTAGACCTGCGCCTATTGAATCGCTCACAGGAAGTTGGGGTTGAGGCTGAACGCAAAGAAAAGTGTATTATCTCCTTCTCAGAAGACCACTTTTCTGGGTATCGTTTGGGTTTCGGTTTCGATGCAGGCGCGACTCGCTCCGACCCGCATCGCTTCGATTCTCTCAGCTGTGAAACAAGTAAAGCTAGGCCAGCTACTTACTGTAATACAGTTTTAGAGACTGTCGGGTCTGATGGCAGCAGCGTCCAACGTTATACCTTGCGGCCTGTTGTACATGAGACCGCTACAGTGGGGGCTCAGGACCAAGGGGTTCTCCTCGAGGGGAAATCCGCTCCGCACGGTCAAAGTCACGCGGCGCTGCCTTCGTGCTCTGGTCATGTGGAAAAAAACTTGGTTCCTGTTCAAAGGTCCTGTGCTGGGTCGCGTGGCGCTAATGGCGGATGCTTCCCTCACAGGGTGGGGGGCGGTCACGAGTGGTCGTCCAGCCCAAGGTCTGTCTCAGGACCATCATCTATCATGGCTTATAAATTGTCTAGAGATGTTGGCGGTGTTCCAGGCTCTGAAACACTTCCTAGCAGACCTGAGAGGTCATCATGTGTTAGTTCAGTCAGACAACACGTCGGTGGTCTCTTATATAAATCATCAGGGGAGCCTGCGGTTTCGCCGGCTTTACAAGTTGGCCCGTCAGATCCTCCTGTGGTCCCAAGGGAGGTTACTATCTCTGACAGCAATGTATCTTCCTGGGTATTTGAATGTGGTAGCAGTCTCCCTGTCGAGGCAGGGGCCGAGGCCGGGGGGTTGGAGTCTCCACCCCGAGGTGGTGGAGCTCCTTTGGTGAGTTTCGGTCGTGCCGAGGTGGACCTATTCACTTCCAAGGTGACCAAGCACTGTCATCTGTGGTTTTCCATCAGCCATCCAGCCCCTCTGAGGTTGGACGCTATGGGGCAGCCGTGGCCGAGGTCACGTCTGTTCACCTTTTCCCCGATTGCTCTGCTACCTGGAGTTCTGGAGAGGGTTCGCCGGGACGGGGTCAGCCTACTACATAGTAGCCCCGTTCTGGCCGGCCCGAGTATGGTTTGCGGACCTGATTTCTCTCCTGGACGGTTCTCCTTTGGAGCTCCCGGTCAGGAGGGATCTACTCTCTCAGGCGGGCAGCATGATATTTCACCCCCGCCCAGTACTGTGGGCTTGGCCTCCGAGGGGGCCCAGCTCATGAACTCTGGTCTCTCAACCGAGGTTGTTGAGACCATTCTTCACTCCAGAGCTCCATCCGCGAGGAAGCTTTAGGCCTTGAAGTGAAAACTTTTCACTTCTTGGTGTGGAGAACACCTGCAGGACCCGGTTAACGGCCCAGTGGGTGCAGTGCTGGATTTCCTGCAGGAGCGCTTCTCCACAGGGCTATCCCCCTCCACACTAAAGGTGTATGTGGCGGCACTGGCTGCTCACCACGTCCCTTTCAGTGGAGTTTCTCTGGGGAGACACCCGCTTATAACTCGTTTCCTTCGTGGCACATTGAGGCTGAGGCCAGCAGTTCGTACGAGGGTGCCGGCCTGGGATCTGGCCATCGTATTAGAAGGTCTTTCCCAAGCTCCTCTTGAACCTATCGAAGAAGTTCCTGAGAAGTTTCTCACGTTTAAGACTATCTTTCTTCTTGCTATCTCCTCACTAAAGAGAATCGGTGATTTGCAGGCTCTGTCGGTTTCACCCTTGTGCCTGGAATTTCGCCTGGCATGGTTCAGGCTCTTTGACCTACAGTTCTGCATGCCTTCTGTCCTCCTTCATTTCTGTCGTCTGACCAAGAGAAACTTAATTTACTCTGCCCTGTTAGGGCGTTAGACTCCTATATCCACAGAACTGCCCTGTGGAGGAAGTCAGAACAACTATTTGCGTGTTTTGGGCCACCCAAGAAGGGGCGTCCCGTGTCTAAACAGAGAATAAGCAAGTGTGTGGTCGAGGCTATCTCACTTGCCTATGAGTCGGCTGGTCAGCCTTCACCTTGGCTGTACGAGCCCACTCTATCAGGAGTATGGCGGCTTCTAAAGCCTTATTGTCAGGAGTTTCCCTCAGTGACGTTTGTGATGCGGCTGGATGGTCTTCACCGCATACTTTCATTAAGATCTATGACCTAGACTTAATTCCTTCCCCTGGGGCACAGGTGCTCTCGCCCTCTGTGCGCTAGTTCTCACATGACGGTCACTTGGTCCTATGGCGACGCGGGTATTAGCGTTCCCACAGCTTGACGCAGCTCGAGTTCCCTTGAAAGGGAACGTCTCGGTTACGTATGTAACCTTAGTTCCCTGATAGGGAACGAGACGCTGCGTCATCCCACCATACTCCCGGCATTCCCGCTAGCGCTTCCTTCAGGCTATCAGAAGCTATTGCGCTTGTGTTTATGGGGTGCTTTATAGTTTCCTGGTCGATGACGTCACCCGCCTATGACGTTCCATCTCTCCATTGGGCTGATTCCATACGTGCTTCAGGACGCACAACGCAGAGGCGTTCCCACAGCTTGACGCAGCGTCTCGTTCCCTATCAGGGAACTAAGGTTACATACGTAACCGAGACGTTTGCTCAATTTGGAAAATTTCACTAAGATCCCATTTGTGCATTTGTTGGTTTTGACTGGTGTTGTTTTAGAGAATCTAGTGTTTATGGATTTATTGAAAGTCACGGTTAAAGGAGGAAACAAAGAAAAGTTGTCTTTTGTCCACCAGGAGGAAGGACAGAGTGTGAGATGAGATAAAAGATGAATGGTGAGGGATGAAAGACAGACAGGCAAACAGAAGTGTCGGACACACAATATAATAGAGGGAAAAAGTTTGTGTGCATCACATAGAACTAATGGTAGGAGTTGAATGGGAAAGAAATAGGGCTGAGGCCAAGAAGAAAGCTGGGGGAGCTCATTGGTCAAAGAGAAATATAGAGACAGACAGGCCAGTCCTGACAGAAAGTGATTGTTTTTGTGAGCGTGAGTGTGTGTAAAGAGAGAAAGACCTTCATCTTCGTGTCTGATTGAGTGAGACAGAATGCAAAGTGACCAAAAGATAAAAACAGAAATAGAGAGCTGAGAAGAAGAGCATGTAGTGCTGACAGGAGAAGAACAGATGAAGAGACCAAGAGAGAAAGTGGCAGAAAGTATTAAAGAGACTCCAAGCTGGCAGTGGGGCAACAGGGTGACAGAAGAGAAGATAAGGGGCAGCAGGCAGCACTGTGTGGCAGGAAACGGTGGAGCAAACGGCACTTACGTGAAGGCAAAGGCTACCAGGGCACCACTAACCACTACAAAGTCCAGAAAGTTCCACAGGTCACGAAAATATGAGCCCTCATGCAAAACCAAGCCTAACACCACCATCTGAAACACAGAGCACAGGATTAAAGCAAATAGATAAAATGACACACTAAAAAGCCACCTCACAAATCATCTCGTGCACACTTTACCTTGATGAGCATCTCAAAGGTAAACACACCCGTGAATACATAGTCAAAGTAACGCAAAACCTGGAAAAAAAGAAAGCAAATGCATTGAAAATGTTTGCCATCAAACACAGTCTATACAAGAACAAAACAACCAAAACAAATCACATCAAATCAATTTAAATCTGAGTTTTGTCCAAACTAGCTGTTAGGACTAGCTGTCGGTTGCACGTGTTGTCCTGCCCACAAAGAAATCTTATTGGTTTAAAACACTGCAGATGTCAAACATCTAAAATATTTCTGATTGCTGGTTGTAGTTTCAATATGGGCAAAAAATAAATAAATTACTTCATACAATTTTTTATTAAAAAGATTTATTTGTGAAAAATTTTATTTGAAAGCACAGCTTGAGACAATGTTAAGATCTCATCTAAACTTATTGGTCTAAATCTCATTGGTCCAAAATACTGCCCCAAATAGCTGTATGTTGAACGCCTAAAATTGTTCTGGTCGGTGGTATTTTCAAGTAGGCAGAACATTACTTCTAGAAAGGTTAGAAAGTTTCAACACAAAAAATATTCAGAACATTAGTCTTACGTTGTTTCGAGGTGATTCTGGCGATACGGGATCTTCAGCCGCTAATGCAATACTGCTCATAGCGATGACTGACAGAATACACATCTCGAAATAACGTAGCGTCAGTATGTAGTGACAGCATCTCCGGAACCTGAAAACCCACATTGGTTATGATAAGTAAAATTTCCTTTGCACACATGCACTTACACACTTGAACACACACTTACGGGTTGGTTGTGGATAGAATGAAACAGGAACTGAATGGGGGAATGGGTTTGGGTCCGTCCTCATCGCCACCATTGTCTTCTTCCTCCTCTTTCTTCTCTCCTTCTTTAGCCGGCTCTGTGTTGGCATTTTTGTTTACTGCACAATGAAGGGAACGTGGGAAGAAAGAAACGCTCAGAAATCCACAAACATAATCAAGTATAAAACAGTCCAGCATCAGCTTTTAAACATTAATAATTGTCTGACCATAAATGCATAATGTCACTTATGGTAGGCTTGCACAGAATCTGTGCCCTTAGAATTCTGAAAAAAAAAAAAAAAAAAAAATCTTTCATGCTTATTTGTTTTTCCTTATAATAAATATCTAGTTCAGTAATAAAACTCTAGAGGGCGCAGACTGATTGGTCCTTTACCTGCAGTCTGCAAGCAATAACATCTTTGGCCTCTGCCGATCCTGCAGCCAATGAGATTGCTTGCTTAACATTTAAAAATTCTGGTCTGGGTCGTTGTTTGCTGTAAGTTATAGTCCTGCAGCGCACTATCAGAGTTCCTCTAATACCCTCCACCTCCCCCAGCTCCACCTGTCTAGATCTGCTACAGGATTTATGTTTGTCTATTTATGCAGCAGCATATCTTACATGATCACAGCAGCGTGTCTGTGTATCTATTGGCAGTACCAAGTCCATACTTGCTCTGCAGCAGCAGCAATAATCAACAGCAGCAGCAGCAGCAGCAGCAGGGTAGCAGATCTAGTGCGCCAAGACCAAATACATTAACATTGCTATTACATTAACATTCATGAACATGCTAAAACTATTTCGAGAGTTGTCATGATTGAAATGCAATTTTGTTTATAATTGCAATTTCTATATTTAAAAATTATACTTTTTTTTTCAATTTAGTATATTTCAGCAAACAATCTCAAGCTACATATAACTCATTTGACCACATTTAAAATGTAGTTTTTCTTTTGTTACGTCCCATGGGACGTATTCATTTATTTATCTAGTGTTCCGTCCAAGGACGTATTCATTCATTTATTTGTTATTATGATAATTTGACTGCACCTGTATCTCGTTGGTGAGTATGCCTGAGACGGAGAGTATAAGGGTGCAGTCCAGTGTTGCAGAGAGAGACACACTTCTCCCCTGCTCCAGATTGAATGCTGTTTGCTTCTGTGATATGTTTGTCTGACAGTGAGACTAAACTTGTGAGTTAGCGGTGGCTAACTGAGTTCAGCAGTGGCTGGTACTTAGAGATCTTGTTCTCACTACGAAATCAACCAGATTAATTTTGTTATTAATCTGTTTAGCTCTTTTGTGAGGGAAGCTGTAGGGTTTCCTTTTTTTTTTCTTTAATACTGTTTTATCCCTGTTTTTGATATAGCGAGGGAGTTGAGGGAAGTTTATGTTGTTAATTTCTTTTTCTTTAATCTTAGGTTATTAATGCGAAAACTGCAAAACAGACTCATGTGGAATTTGCAAGAGAGAAGAGAGCATTATTTGAAAAATGGTGTTTCTCCAGCAAGGTAACTACCTTAGACCAATTGCAGGAGTTGCTGTTGCTAGAGGATTTTAAAGGGGGTCTTCCCAAAAGTGTCGTTGTTCATCTAAATCAGTGTTTCTCAACCTCTCCTGCAGGGACCCCCTGACATGACATGTTTTTGTTTTAACCCTGAAATGGCACACCTGATTCAATTAATTAAAGGCTTAATGTGCAGCTGACTAATTGAATCAGGTGTGCCATTTCAGGGTTAAAACAAAAACATGTCCTGTCAGGGGGTCCTTGCAGGAGAGGTTGAGAAACACTGATCTAAATTAACAGAAAGTAACTTCGCTTTTAGATGCTGCTGTGTTAGCAGATGAATTTATCTTGACACACCGAAAAGTCTTTCCATCTCATTCAACACTCAATTTACCCATTCAAACACTGTGACACGAGATTCGACACATGTATTCTCAGGTGTATCAGGAGACACTGCTTATTCAGACAACAGATCTGCCCCTAGTGGAAGAGGCCGACGTGTCTGTTTTTACTGCCTAGGTCCAGATCACTTCATTGCCGACTGCCAGGCTTGGAAAAAGAAGAATGTAGATGGTAACGCTAGAAATGTTGCTCTTATACAAACGATACCTGCGTCTAAGAAGTCCATGCAACCTTTCATTCATGCTGGTACAGTTTCCTTGACTGACACTGAGCATCAACCGGTTGTGATCTTACGAGATACTGGTTCAGAACAGTCCTTAATCTTGAAAGAGTTACTACACTTCTCACAGAGTTCCTACACCGATTCTGACGTACTAATACGTGGTATTGAGATGGGGTGTAATTGTGTTCCTCTCCATCGGGTACACTTGAAGTCAGACCTTGTGACTGGGAGTTCTCAGTTACCGTTTAAAGGAGCAGGTCTCATACTGGGGAATGATCTAGCAGGTGACCAGGTTTTCCCCAGACCTACTGTGGTTAATGACGGTAATTCTGATGACGCCTCGTCTGCATCGTTGAAGTGTGCAGTGGCGCAACTGCCAGTCAGAAACGCTGTTGACCTTGTCGATTCACGGTGACAAGCCCCTCTGAACCTCCCTGAGGTCAGCAGAGGATTGAGCCTGAAATCAGTGACGGAACTAATGTGAATGAGGAAATGCCCAAACTATGTTGGTAAAGATGTGCGGTGCAGAGAACCATTTCCTTGCTCGGTTTTGATGTGGTGTTAAACCGAGCAAATGTCGGATGGTGGAACTACTTGTTTTTGTGACAAATCCACCAATTTGAAATTGTAACCCCATTTTGATTTGTCTAAATTGTTGTGACATTCATCATGTTGATATTCACCTACTGTGCAATGTTCTCCAGTACAGAAACTTGTTTTTGTTTTCATTTTGTGGATTTCCAAGAAAAACAAACTTATCGGTGGGGGTGTTACGCCCCATGGGACGTATTCATTTATTTATCTAGTGTTCCGTCCAAGGACGTATTCATTCATTTATTTGTTATTATGATCATTTATGACTGTGTGGGCATGGTTGTGTGTCCTGTGTTTTTGTTTGCTTGCTGTCTCTCTTTCTCTCTACTCATTCTCAGGCCTAATCATCAGCACCTGTATCTCGTTGGTGAGTATGCCTGAGACGGAGAGTATAAGGGTGCAGTCCAGTGTTGCAGAGAGAGACCCACTTCTCCCCTGCTCCAGATTGAATGCTGTTTGCTTCTGTGATATGTTTGTCTGACAGTGAGACTAAACTTGTGAGTTAGCGGTGGCTAACTGAGTTCAGCAGTGGCTGGTACTTAGAGATCTTGTTCTCACTACGAAATCAACCAGATTAATTTTGTTATTAAGCTGTTTAGCTCTTTTGCGAGGGAAGCTGTAGGGGGTGAGTGCCTTTTTTTTCTTTAATACTGTTTTATCCCTGTTTTTGATATAGCGAGGGAGTTGAGGGAAGTTTATGTTGTTAATTTCTTTTTCTTTAATCTTAGGTTATTTAGGATTCCTCCTAAATTAGGTAGAGGGCTATTTTGTTTGTTATTTTGGGCCTTGCTCTCCCCTGAGCCATTGCTCCCAGTTACCTGTGTTTTGTCTTTTACTTTGCCATTGTAAATAAAATCCTTTCTTTGATTCATATCATCTAGTGTGGTCTTCACTCTGGGACAGAGGAATTGAAGTGTGTTCTCGCCTTTTTTTTATGTTAATTTTACGTTTTTTTTTCCTTTGTTACTTCTCCTTCCGACCCCTAGACAGTTAGGGAACGTAACACTTTTTAAAAACAATGCAATAAAATGTGAACAAAGGTGTATAGATTTGGGCCTAAGATTTACAGAGATAGTTCACACACCATTTTTAAAAAAAATGTATTCACCCTCATGTTGTTATAAAACTGTTATAAACTGTTTTTGCATATACAATAAAAGTCAATGGGGTCAAAAACAACACTGGACTATTGATTTGTATTGTATGAATATAAAAAAAACGTATCAAAATATTACTATTTGTCAAAATATCTTTTGTGTTTTACAGAAGAAAAAAGCATATAGGCTTGGAAAGATATGAGGGCGAGTAAATGATGACAGTATTTTCATTTTTGGGTAAACCATCCTGTTAAAAGTTAATCCTCAAAGTTTTCTGTAATCACACATGCACATCCCTCACCTTGTAACTTGGCGTTGAGTGAGGGGTAAATCGGGGGCATATCTATGGAAGTGTGGTTGAGTTTGCTGGGGGTTTTGGTGGAGTCTGTCAGAATGAGACTGCTGTCATGGAGATCTGGTCCACGCAGGTTCAGCAGATTATTAGCCTGCTCTGAGTCACAGTAGGGGTCATAAAGATCAGGCTCATGGATGGCCATCTTGCTGCTGTTTCGCAGGTTGTCCAGATCCTCACTGTACTGGCTCTCCGTGTGAGATAGACCTGGCTGAATTGGACGAGCCAACGATAAACTAGCCTCTCTTAAAATAAATAAATAAAAACAGGGGAAGACAGGTTAACAGCTGAAACAACAGTTATACTGTAATTAGCTGCTTAGATTTAGAATTATTTGTATATTCTGAACAGTGTTATTTTAGTAGTATTAATATATTATTATAGTTTTTATTAATATTTTGAAGTCATATTTATTTTTATAATTTCTGTTTTCATTTAAGTCAGTAATTTTGTTGTGTGTTTTTGTCATTGTTATTAGTTGTTGTATTTATATATACAGTTGTGGTCAAAATTAATGACACCCCTGGTAAATGACCCCCTTTTGATCTTTCATTCAAATAATGTGCAAAAATCTAACCTTTCATTGAAGTAAAAGAATTGAAAGTGGGGGAGAAATCACATTATGAAATAAATGTTTTTCTTCAAAACACGTTGGCCACAATTATTGGCACCCCTAGAATTTTTTTACGAGTAAAATATCTCTGAAGTATATTCCCATTAATATTTACTTTTTTTTAGCACACCAGGGTGACTAGGAACATGACATTGTCTAGCTATGACTTCTTGTTTCACAGGAGTTTAAATATGAGGAAACGCAAAGACCAAATTAACTTAATCATCCATCACAATGAGTAAAACCAAAGAAAATAGTTCTGATGTGCATCAAAAGATTGTTGAGTATCACAAAATAAAAAGGGGCTGTAAGAAAATAGCTAAATAATTGAAAATCCCCATTTTGACCATAAGGGCAATAATTAAGAAGTTCCAATCAACTAAAGATGTCACGAATCTGTCAGGAAGAGGACGTGTGTCTATATTGTCTTAATGGACGGTGAGGAGGAAAGTTTGAGTGGCCAAAGACTCTTCAAGGATCACAGCTGGGGAATTGCAGAGATTACTTGAGTCTTGGGGGTCAGAAAGCCTAAAAAAATATATCAAACAACCCCTACATTACCACATGTTGTTTGGGAGGGTTTCAAGAAAAATCCTCCTCGCTCCTCCAAAAATAAACTCCACCATATTCAGTTGTCAGACATGACTGGAACTTCAAAAGGGACCTGGTTTTATGGTCAGATGAAAAAAAAAGGGCTTTTTGGCAGCAAACCCACCAGATATGTTTGGTGCAAACAGGGATAAAAAGTACCCCATGCCTATGGTTAAATATACTGCTGGATCTTATATGTTGTGGGCCTATTTTTTTGCTGGAGGTCCTGGACATCTTGTTCAGATACATGGTATTATGGATTCTAGCAAATACCAACAGATAAATAATCAAAACCTGACTGCCTCTGCTAGAAATCTTATAATGGGCCGTGGTTGGATCTTCCATCAGGAAAACGGTCCAAAACAAACATCAAAATCAACACAAAAATGGGTCACTGAGCAAAAAATAAAGCTTTTACCATGACCGTCCCAGTCCCCTAAACTGAACCCTATAGAAAATTAGTGGGCTGAACTGAAGAGAAGCTCCACCAACATGAACTTGTGAATCTGAAGGATCTGAAGAAATTCTGTATGGAGGAATGGTCTCTGATCTCTCTGATCTGTTCTCCAAACTCATCAGGCATTATAGAAGAAAACTCAGAGCTGTTATCTTGGCAAAAGAAGGTTGCAAAAAGTATTTAATAACAGGGAGCCAATAAGTATGGCCAGTATGTTTTGGAGAAAAGCATTTATTTCATAATGTGTTTACCCCCCACTTTCCATTCTTTTACTTCAATGAGAGGTTAGATAAATGCATTAAAAAAAAGCAGATTTATTTATTTTTTACAGCCATTTTTGATCATATTTACCAGGGGTGCCATTAATTCTGACCACAACTATATATATATATATATATATATATATATATATATATGTTTAAAGATATGTATATAAACTTTTACTTATTTTCATTTCTATTTTAGTTGTATTAATGTTCAAAGATTTATTTCAGTTGATTAATTTATAGATGATTCTTGTAAATCAAAATTCTTCACTGAACAAAATAATGATTTACTGATTCAATTAAATTCATCAAGTTCCTGCGCAGTTTCAAACGAACACAGATACATAAATTTAGCACACTCACTTTCTAGCTTGATGCTGTCGACTCCGTTCCCTATCTCTCCTTCCATCTCCATCCCCATGGTTTCCATGGCGATGCCTCCTCTGCCTCTTCTCTTGGCCCTCCTCCCCTTCTCCTCCTGTCTCTCCTTTGCTGTGGTGTTCTCTGTGTCTCCTCCCTCTTTCTGCTCCATCTTCATCCCTCCTTCTGTGCTGGTGGTGTCGGGGTCGCCTGTGCTCGCCTGCGCCCTCCACGTCCTCGCCTCCTCTCTGGGCATATTCGCACCCTGCCTCCCCCAGCTCTGGGTGGTGTAGGGACTGGCGGCTGGAGTGGGTGTGGTGGTGGTGGTGATGATGATGACTGTGATGATGGTGGTATCGGGGCTGGTGCTGCAAGTATTCTTCACCCCTCTGCTGGTTCAGCTCCTGGGGGTTTGGTTCACCCGGTCGGGGCTTGTTGGTATTGTTGTTGCGGTTCTCCTGAGGATTAACAACTAGTGGGCGGTCCAAGTGGGTCTTCATGTCAGGACGGTTGCGGTAGTTCATCTAGGAGATACAAAAAGTAGATTTGATTAATTCAAAAATGTAACTTTCCTATGAAAAAGAGTGGTAAACATTCAATCAAAATTGACCCATTTAATATGTTACAAAACCAGTTTTATTGTGAACTGGGAAAGCACCGATATTAGAATAATGGTCAATATGAAATTATTTACACATAATGTTAAAATTCTATATTATTTTGTCTAAATAAGCTATTTTAACTAAATAAGTTAAATAAAACACTAAAAACCAAAATTAATCATTTTAAATGCTGCAAATGAATTTAAGGATCACAACATTATAACGTACAGCATGATATATGGATATTCTGAGATTTGCTAAAGATTACACTTAACTGTGTTTTAATTAGTGTTACTGTTCAAAAGTTATAGGTGGCAAGAATTGAAGTTTTAATACAATTTAAAATGACTGTTTTCTATGTTAATGTATATTTTTAGCAGTCATTACTCCAGTCTTCAGTGTCACATGATCCTTCAGAAATCATTAAACAGTTGTGCTGCTTTTTTTGTTGTTGTTGTGGAAACCATAAAACTTTTTTTTTCAGGATGCTTTGATGAATAGAAAGTTCAAAAGAAGTATTTATTTGAAATTTTGTAACAATGTTAAAGTCTTTACTGTTATTTCAATCAAATGAATGCATCCTTGCTGAATAAAAATTTAATAATTGAATAATTGAATGAAACTCTTTCTTTCTTTCTAAAAACAAAAACGTCATCATCACAACATCATCACTCTTCGTTCGGGATCTATGAATTATGATCTATGAACCTTCCAGTGATCTTCTGCATCAAGTTCATTGTAAAGTGCCTCTCTGCTGGTCATCAGGTTCTGTCTGCGAATCTCGCTTGTGCGCTGCTCCCACACTGACTTAGAACCTTTCGAGTTCTTCTGCTGCTCTTTACTACAGAGTGAAGAATTAGAGACAGACAGAAACAGAGAATGATTTTAACCAAGGGAGGAAGAAAAGCCTAAGATTTCCTCCCCTAAAGCACCTATGAGCAATGACCCAGGGTGGAAGGAAATGATAGAGTTCCTTAGTCCCCAGCAAGAGAACATGGGTGGCTCATGAATTCTGTGAAGGGGGGGGGGTGACATACTGAACAATAGCATTGAGCACTGAGACATGTTCAGACAGACAGACTGAGAGGAAGGCAGAGATGGATCGAGACCAAAACAGCGATACAAGCAGCCTTGTGCTTGCAGTGCTGCTGTGGAGGAGACAGTGTGTGTCATCACAGCCAATGATACCTCAGCCTCGGTGTTACAACACAAGACTGCAGCTACAGCAGCAGGTAACATAAAAAAAAAACAACATACAAAACACGAGGAAGGCAGAAAGCAAAAGAAAAAGGGATACAGAACAAAAAAATGAGTAAGTAAATAAATAAATACCAGTCCAGTAAACTGTCTGTGGCATCGATACGTTCAGATTTTACTGTAACTCTGAGGAGAGGGGGGTGAAACAAGGAACATAAAAACAACGCTGCCACAACTATCACAGAAAACAGCTGACAAAGCGAACAGGCCTCACAGGGTCCCGTTCACTGAAGGTACTTTACCTTGTTTGGTTAGTCAAACATTTTAAGGGATGACTTTCACACTTTTTAAAACAAGGAAAATATAAAACTTTTCAAACCTGCTTGCTGGCAGACTAACTGTTCCAAATTCCAGGTTTGTGTCAAGTTATCCTTAAACTTATCTGACTAACCACGGTCAAGTTATTAACATATTTATTTACTAAACAAAAATATATAGACTAAATGTATATTTTCACTATAAATGTGTAACCATGTCCTAATCAGACACAATAAAGTGACGACAGTAAAATCTCATTGGTCTTAAATCTCCATGTAACGGTGTTAAACATCAAATATGTTATGCTTGATTGTTTCACGATGTTCAGAATTTTTTACTTTCAGTGTGGAAAGACAAATGTTTTCACTGAAAACTTGTCGCATCATGCCTGGTTAGGTCATAGTGTAAGTGTTAGTTGATTATAACATACACACAAACACGCACACACAAAAAATGAAAACATTATTGACCATTTTTAGTAACTGAATGAAGAATTTAATGAGGAACCAAACACCTTATAGAAAAACCCACGTCACAAACAGATACCACACATACAACTGTAGTTCAACTGCAAATGTAACTTATAATAATGTGTTCTGAGGCATGCCTTCAAAAGACTTATATAGTCATATGCATTTTCATGGTATTTTTCTTTCTTGGTATTATTTTGGTCTATTTTGGGGGTTTGGCAGCCACTGTTTACTGTCTGGATTACAAACACAAGGAAAAGAGCAGCTTAGGACTTCTGTAACATATATATTTTTTGTGTTCTTTGCAATAAAACAAAGTCATATGGATTTGGAACAACAAATATTTCCAATTTTGGGTGAACTATCCCTTAACGATAAACACAGAAATGGTCCTAAGGGGGTTTCATACTATATGATCAAGCAGGTTTAAGCAAGTCTGCTGGAAAGTGAATTAGAGTGGATTTACTCAAACAAGATGATAAAGTTAAGCTGACAGGCTAAGCTAAACTCAGCTAAGCTAGGGTTTAAGCATTTAAACTAGCTTACAGTACCAGATCAAATTCCTGTGACATAAGGCAAGGCCTCTTACAGTAATAAAGTTAAAGTGTACTATATTATGTCAGTTTGTGACATTAATGTTCAAGTGTATTAGTATCATTTGCATATATATATGCATATTCATGGATTTACGTGTCATTGAGTGTAAGAGGTGTCTTGTAAGAATTTCACCTTTTGATCATGAATATTTATGAAAAACTGGGTATGACTTCATTGCTATGGTGTGTGTGTATCTCTGACCAAGCTATTAGTTTTGGGCACAACATTGGCAAAATTTGTCCCCTGAATTCTGATTGTTTGATACACGGCAGTCATTATTTTTGCAATTCACCTTTAAGAAAAGTAGAAGTCCAAAGAAACATACCCATATAGACAGCTAGGTCAATTTGTGTGTGTATCCGTATTTGTAAAGATGTGGATTTTTAGTGTGTAGAGTAACTCACGCAGAAATAGAGAGGTTGGCAGCAGACAGTGGGCTCACTTCTGCCACTTCTTTTGCTTTCTGAAGAGCAAGCTTTTGTGATGTGGCCTCCTCTTCTTGTTGTTCATCCTAGAAAATAAAAAATAAAATAAAAAAGTCCAGTAGGGACAGCTGCTAACCACTGATTGGCATATAAAATTAGCTAAATGGTTCTGGGGAGAAATTTACATGAATCTGAGACAGAGAAATTGTGTTTAACCTTAGTTAGTTCCTGAGCATTGGCCAGGTTGTCCACAGCGATTGCCAAGAATACATTCAGTAGTGTGTCTGAGAGGACAGGGTTAAGAAACAACAGAGAGGACTTGTGTTTTAAAAGTTTGTCATAGACACTGTGTCACATTTCACTTATCACGTGATGAGAGTAAAGAGAGATGACTGACAAGACGATGGCAGATTTGGTGCGTAACAGATCCTGAGCATCATTGACAAATATCTTATCTTGTGACATCCCTAATCCAAAGTTCAGTTACAGATATTCCACTACAATAACTGCCATTCATCAGTTCACATCATGTAGGTAGACTTAAAAAAGTCCTATAAATATTTATTTTAAATAATGTATATTTCAATATTTCAAACTGCTGTTTCAGCACTTTCTACTCACCAAAGATTCCTGAAAAAAATGTATTATGGTAAATAATAAAAGCAGCACAACTGTTTTTAACATAATAAGATAATAATAAGAAATGTTTCTTGAGCACCAAATCAGCATGATTTCTGAAGGATCATGTGACACTGAAGACAGGAGTAATGGCAGCGGAAAATTCAGCTTTGTCATCATAGATATAAATAACATTTTAAAATATATTAAAATAAATTATAATAATAATAATAATTCACAATATTACAGTAAAATTTTTACTGTATTTTTTTATCAAATAAATGCATACATGGTGATGACTTTTTTCAAAACATAAAAATGTACCAACCCGTTATGTAGTAACGAAAATGCTTGTGTGTTTGTATGTGATTAAGAAGGATACAGTTGCCAAAGAGTGTGAGGACAATGAAGAATACGGAGAAGATCATTCCTTTGTCCACCCCTCCCTGAGACTTAATGCCATCATACATCACCACGTTCCAATCCTCTCCTGTTAGAATCTATATAAACATATATATATTATATATAATATAATATATTATATATAATAATATTGAAACACACAAACGTGGTCTATTTTATCACATAAAATGTAAGTTCTTTTAAGAATAATAAGCTATTTTCTATATCTGTACGTGCCTTAGAATACTGTATATGTGGGCAGATTGCAAGGTTTTGGAAGCTATTGTTAAGCTAATATAACCTACCTGAAACACTGTCATAATGGCAGCAGGGAAAGTATCAAAGTTTGTGGGAGGAGTGCCTTGCTCAAAGTTAAACCTGGCAAAAAATGGAAAAAAACATCAAATGGACTTTTACAATAATAACACGCTTTGCATAATAATTGGTTGTCTGTATCTAACTGAGAAACTGATTAAGAGAGTTGGCAGCGAAATGTAGTCTATACTGACTGTCCACCGAACAGCTGCATGCCGAGAAGAGCAAAGACCACGATGAAGAGGAAGAGAAGGAAAAGTAAACTGATAATGGACTTCATGGAGTTCAGAAGAGACACTACCAGATTACGCAAAGACGCCCAGTATCTGAAAAAGACAGAGGAAGAAATATAGTAAACACTAAAATTCTAACATCATTTATTCCCCTGACGTTGCTTCAAACTGAAGATTGATAAATGGCTTAAATTCCAGTATTTTCTTCGGACAAATCCATCATATGGCTTTAGAAGATGTGGAATATAGCATTTGGACTACTGCTCTGGTGCTTGAAAGCCCCAGTTTCCAATGACTTTCATTGTATGGAAAAGAGCATGATCTCTTTTTGTATTCCATGTAGAAAGAAGTATGGAGACGTGAGGATGAGAAAACAATTTTTGCTTGAACTATTCGTTTAATCTAAACAAACCCCAACTGAAGACATGAAAAATCAGCAGTGTAATCTTGTTCTTGGTTCAAATCTCAAGAGGGGGACAACACAAAAAACAACAAAATGATGGGTGATGGGAGACTCAGAGATTGAATGAAAGCAACAGAACGCACTTGGTGACTTTGAAGATCCTAAGCAGTCGGAGAGCTCGTAACACGCTGATTCCAAAGGACGTCCCTGGCTTTACCATGGCCCAGAACACCTCAAATATGCTGCCAACGATGACCTAAAACACGTACACAGTCAAATCCCAAAACAAATAAGGAATACTCAAAGGACTGGCTAACAAGGACTTAAGTCTGCATCTAATGTAGGTCAGCAGCTTGTGGAGGTTAAAAACAGAGGCAGAGATAAAAAAAAAAGAGAAAAAAAGCGAAAGTGAGACTTTAAATGGGCCAAGAGAGAAGGGCACTCACGATACAGTCGAAACAGTTGAATGAGGAGTGGAAATAAGGGCGCGTCCCCAGTCCGTACATCTTAATCAGCATCTCTGACATAAAGAGGCCTAGGAAAATGAACTCAGCATAATCTGGAGAAAAAGAGAAAGAGAGATAAGACAGAAAGTGGGATAAAAGGAAACAGAGGCAAGTAAGAAGTTTATTGACAGCAAAAGTAGAGGAAACTGAAAACTATTTGAGGAGTGAAATGGACAATGGACATAATGCTGGCCAGATTCAAAAATAAGTCTGCCACTATAACAAATGTACAAACAAACAACTCACAGAGGAAGTCTGACAGTTTCTCGGGCTGATCGTAGTGTACGACGGCCACGCACAGTGTGTTGAGTCCCACCAGGCTGAGGACGGTCCAGTAGAACGCCTGAGTCTTTACAATCTTTCGAATGAAGAAGCGAAGACGGCGCTCTTTCTTGTTAAACGGAGTTCCGTCACCCTTCCCGCTCTTTATGCTCGCACGAGCAAAAGGCGACCCTGAGTACATACACACATAACATTGTGACAACATTCAGATCACATCCTCTGTATTACAAATTAAAGAAACATTAAATAATCATAGTTGCTTTCCTATATGATCTGAATGATTCTTACCAACTGCATCTCCCATGTGGTCTTCTCCTTCTTCTGGATTTAAAAGGTCAGCTTTGTTTTTCTTTAATGTGGGCCTGCGACGAGATCCTGTGCAAAAACACATTCAGGGAGTGTGAATTATTACTGCATTGTAGGGATTATAGCATGTTTAAATTCTGTGACTTTGTTTAGCATGCACAAAACAGGAATATTCATACTGTCACCGGGGCCATTGTCATCCTCAGCGAGTATGACCTCCTCTGAAAAAAGAGACAGAGAGAGTATTGAAAAATGCTTGACTAAATTTTAAGTTTCCAGTATTTTTACATGCATTTTCTTTATGCAACAGGTCCAAACTAGTACAAACTAATGGTTCCATTCTGCAGATAATTCAGGACATTAATTTATATCTATACATTTGTTTATGTGTTTTATGCACAGACCTGCTTTGCAGATCCATTCCAGATATCCATTGAGTTCTCTCTCTATTTGCTGCTGACGTTTCAGCTTGAGGAACTCGCTCCTGTTCTCCACACGCTCTCTTTCTTTGGCAAACTCGCTGGGGGGAAACCAGAAAAAATAAAGAGACAGACAGAAAGATACCTATATAGTTAGCAACTTATTAATCAAAAACAAATATAGGAACATTTTATACAAACGATGGATGGAACAATAGATAGAACAACAGACACGATAGAACAATAAATAGGTAGTATGATTGATAGAACAATAGAACAATACACAGATAGAATGACAGACAGACAGATATAAATAGATATATAGATGAATAAAAGAACTATCAATAGACAGATTGATAGATGACACACAAGACAATAGATAGATAGATAGATAGATAGATAGATAAATAGATAGATAGATAGATAGATAGATAGATAGATATTACCCTGAAAGGACACCCAACACCAGATTAAGCATAAAGAAGGATCCTATGATGATGAGGGGAACATAGTACATCCAGTTCCATGCACTCCCTAAGGCATCATTGCTCTGTAATACACAAATATTTATCAAATATTGTCATCTAGATCCAATTTTAAAAGATGGAATCAGTGTTAAATCATTGGCTTTTACTCTTACGTAATAAAGCATGTCCGTCCAACCCTCCATGGTGATGCACTGGAAAACAGTGAGCACGGCAAAAAGGACATTGTCGAACTGTGTGATGCCATAGTTTGGCCCGATCCAGTATCCCATACAATTCGACCCATCCGGACAGATTCGAGCACCACAGGGCTGTTCGTCAAAAATCTCAACTGAATAATGTAAATGCACAGGTTTTGGTAAAAGGCATACAATTCTAAGGTTAACTGATTTTCTTTTGTCTTTGAGAAAAGCTCACATGTGACATTGTCGTAGCATGTTTCGTGGAATTTGCCCATGTAGAACTCCAGGCCAATAATGGCAAACATAAGGATGGCCACAAATAAGAGCACGCCAATTTGCAAGAGTGGAATCATGGCCTTCATGATGGACTTCAGCACCACCTGCAGGCCTGGAGATTAATGACATTATTGCATGTTGCACAAAGAGCTTTGTCAGACATTGATCAATGCAGACAGAAAGAACACTCACTTGGAATTCCTGACACCAATTTTAGTGGCCGCAACACTCTGACTGCTCGCAATGTCCGCAGGTCTAATTCTGACCCCACGGAGGACAGGATACTGGAAAACAGAAGAAAAAAAAACAATTAATGTCTGTTCATTAAACCTAACAGCTTTTATCTACTTTATGCTCTTACATTCGTATTCAGTCATCTGTTTATCAGGATGTTTTTTTTGTTTTGTTTTTAATTATGACTTCTTCATATCTCTTTCAAAGGGAAGTTTTTTCATATTATCTCATTTATGGGGAGAAATTTGGACCCAAACAATAGTACAGTCACATGCATACACACTAACCTGAAAAGAGGTCAATAGCAGGTAAATAATTGATCACACACTACTCTGTTCTCACATCACACACTGGTCTGATCATCTGATCTTTAAAGGCCCACTGAAGTGCCTTGAAATGTGCAGCATTATTCAATGTGTTGATGTAATTTCCACTGAAACAGCATGACAGGGCAGGACATATCGAAGAGCTCCTCCCCTTTTTAAAATAGCCAGTAGCGTTTAGTTTATATCACAGATCGGCCAGAGCCGTTGAGCTCGATAAAGCCTTAGTTTCCTCCTAATCTCTAACCGTTTCTCCTCCTAATCTCCTCCATACCTCTTTAAAATATAGCATTCTATACAGAATTCAAATGGGTCTGATACGTTTTCTGGTATGGGTTGACTCGCGCATATGATCCGCTCTGTACTATAGTGTCTTTGGACCATAGTGTCTCTGGACCGGAGCAGACTGTGTGCGCACTGCGGCGATTCGATTAACCCTAACGTGAAACCATACTTAATTTGCCGCAATGGAAAGCATAATTACACTGTCTGAATAGTTCCATATCCTCAATATAGTGCACTTTCCATTTAGTAAACAGTAAATGTGTGAACAATTGACTGATTTTCACCGCAGCTTCAGCATCTATTTATAATGTAGGGGGCGGGACGCTTTAGATTCTAGAGAACATTTGATTGGACAGAAAATTTGATGAGAAGCTGAAGTGCAGAGTGATGTCATCAAAATCATTGATCCATATTGGTGGAAGTGAGAGACTGTAAGTTTTAAGTGTTTATATCTTCTAAATGCGAATTTTGTTATTGTTTTGGAGCACACTAGCTTGTAGGTAACTGCAAGGCTAACATATTCGTTTGTGGGTGGTTTAGTCTGACTTTCTTCCTTTGCTGTAAGCTCCAGATCCGTGGCTTGTTCTAGACACTATTGGCCTGTTGGATGGGAAACAATTTTTCGGAATGCATTTTAACATTGTTTTCATTTAAGAATAGTAAAAATGATTGAAAATTTAGTTGAAAAAGTGTTCTCTGTATTGAGAAATGCAAACAAATGGGTAGAAAATTATAGAAAAAATACATCTGTAGTCAAAAGAAAAAGTTATAGTTGAGCAATGACACTGAATTCAGGATTTAGCAGGTAGCCCTCCTTTCTTGCTCTTTTTCCAACACCTTTTCACTCCCTTCTGCTGTTGCCTGTATATGCAGCGATGCCAATGTTGCTAAGAGCTCATTTATTAGTGGTTATGATCTAGAGCGCCAGCCACTGGCTCAGTCAATAGGCCTTTAACTGCTCTGCCATCACATGCAGCAAACACCTACGTAAGCTAAAAGAAAAGAGAGAGAATGGTTGGATGGATGGACTTAAGCAAGACTGGACAGAATGCAGCAAACTTGTCTCCTGACTCATTCTCTAATGTCTTCTGCTTTTTCAGCTCTTCCTGTTAAGCCATTCCATTGGCAAGAACATTGTGACTAATTCAATCAACGATCTGAATCATATTATTTATTTTGTGATGTCACATGGTGCAATAATGTTTTGAGAATGAGGATGAGATGGCGCCAACCCTATATAATAAGCGTATAGGATCTGTCTCGAATATTCGCAACCAAACCTAAATTGAAAACCTGATCACAGATCAGCAGGCTGTGCCCTCTTTGAGCAAACCCAACTGAGATATTTGGATGAAACGGTCAGTAATTCATTTACATATATCTGCTGTCTCACGTAACAAATAACACCTATTTATGACCCATCTCGTGTGATTCAATAAGCCTGAGACAGATGCAAATCTACATTCAACACTTAAAGAACGGATCTGAGATCAGGACTAAAGTGCTTCGGCTGCTGATATAAGATCAGTTTACACTTTATTTTTGTGGAACAGTGAATACTTAGATGCGGGAAGGAATAAACTGCCTCCAGGTCAGGCGGTGAAGAACACTTTATGTACAGTAAGTGCAGTCAGGATAACAGAGCACCGCTGACAGCGCTCATATCCTACTACACACTAAAAGGCCTGCGGTATTTTTGATGGAAGAGTGGACTGACGTGTATGTGTGTGTGTGTGTGTGTGTTTGTGTGTGTGTGTATTAGAGGGAGGAGTGTGTGCAAGTCTGAGACAGATGGAGAGGGGAAAAGAGTGTGTATATGTGCAAAAGTTTGAAAAGAAAGGCTGTAGCCCCTGCGCTCGGGTTAGAGTAGAAGAGCGGGCCTGTCCAAATCTATTTGGCTGATAAGAACTCTCTGTTGTGAGCTGTCAAAGAAAGTGCCTTTCATAGGATGTTATTTTGTTATCATGTTATTTTGAACACAACACTAACACTAACTGGCCAATACTGAAATAGGGACAATTTATGATTGAAAAATAAAAATATATATATGTTTTTTTTTTTTCTAAAGAACATATGTGAGTATATAGTGGTTGGCCATGGAAAAACATGATTCTAGGGTATTGTGGGTGTGATTGCTAGTATGTTCTGAGTGGTTTTTAGCACATTGCTATTTGGTTGCTAGGTAGATTCTTATTGGCCCAGTCAAAAAAGCCAATGACAACCCATCTCCAGTGATATACAAGGCAGCTAGCTGTAAATGTCAGTTTAACTAACTTAAAGTAACTTACTCAGCAGGATTACCTTTAAACTGTTGCTCTGAATAACTAGTTATAGCATCCGTAGTGGCAGCACTAAGAATGCAACAAACTAGCATTCAAGTTCACTTCAGTGTTATTTCAGTATCATTAAGATACTATTATAGTTTTTGGATAAATTCTTATTTTTATATTTTCCATGCTCATTTTAATTTCAGTTAATGTTTTATTGTGAGTTTTGACATTTTTATTAGTTTTTACAAAATATACAGTATGTTTATATAGTTTACGTTTAAGAAATATGTTTTATTTTATATACATTTTATTTTAATTCAGTAAATCTCTATTTTATTTAAAGTATTTTTTTATGATTTCGGTTAGCTATAACCACCCTGGTTCACGTATTTGAGCATGTTTTTGACCGCTAATAAACTAAACTTTTTTTGAACATTCATTCAGAAAGTTACATTCGGTAAAGTTAAACATAAACTTTAGTGTATTTGGTTTCATTCAGATTACACTTGTGCTCCACTCACAGAACATGTGACTGTGTCCTTCTTAAAACACAGAATTATTCTACAATATTTATAAATATTTTTAACATGTTAAATTGAAAAAAGTATAGTTAACGTTGACAGCACTAGTATATATATACAGTATATACGTATATATAGTTTCTAAATAAAGTAAAATTCCACTTCTTTACAATCAGTTATGTGCATTTCCCAATATATTTAATATTGAAAATGTGTCTGAAAAAGTATTGTACAATATTAAGAAATGCACATAAAATTGTAAAAAAAAATAAAAAATTATATATATATATATATATATATGTAGTCAATAAACAATGAAACAAAACAAAACTTGTTTCTTACTCAGAATTATTCTTATATGTTCATTAAATTAGTAAGGTACATTAGTTACGATACTTTGCAGCCTTGAGCCGCTACCTACAATGCTCTGGATCCTTCAACCTGGAAGCAACTCACTCCAACTAAACGTTTACTCTTTGAATTCTTGCACCCAGGATCAATACAAGTCGACAGCATTATGACTAAAAGTTTGCTAAGAAGTATTTGCTACTAAAGCAATGTGGTATTTAAATCTGCTCAAGCTTATCCATATCAGACTGGTGGGAGTGGCCGTAAAAGGCAAAATGCCCAGTGCATTATGGGTGTTGAGGTTTCCCTACTGATTTGGCAAAAGGGAAGACAATAGCCTGTTTTCTCTAGTTTGGTAGCACCAATTTCAACATTTTCTTCGCCTTTCTACTGTCTAGGCAGCCAAGTTTTATTGAAAGCCCATTTTGCCAGCGGTGAACTGCCAAATATTTCTCACAGTGTTTCATGAGGTAGTCACTGCCCTCTCTCTCAGCACCAGTGGGAGAGTCCTGTGAAGGGAATAAAGTGTGATTTGGGACACACAGGTGAGAAAAGATTGAAAGACACACAGTTAGCCCTGAGAATGACAGAGCAACAGAGAGAGAGGTAAAGAAAAAGAGAAAGCCTCCCGGCCCCAGGGAGAGGACGATGACAAGGTGAGATGGAGGAAGGGAGTGAGGGATTCACAGGAGCATCAAGGCCTTCGTCTGCTGGGGAAAACCTGACAATCAATCAGAGCACACACATTGAAGAAAGGACTTTCTCTTTTTTACTTTTTCTCCAAACAACAGTTTATCACTCCTTCTCTCCTCTATTGCATTATAGGTATTGTGTTTGTAACGTAACTTACACATAATAATCAGAAAATTAGCACCCTTGAAAGACATATCACAACCCACATATGAAAAATTACTGACAGGAAGGATTTTCTGATTTGGAGAGAGGGCATGGCTATGTCTGGTAGAAGTTAGTGAAATGGCAAATATTGTTTACAGTTTATTTGTGTTTGATAGTACATATTACGTTAATATGTGTGTGCTTTAAGAATGTTTCTAGGAATAGATTCTGTGTTGTCTTGCTCATTTACTTTACTTAAAAATAATGAAGATGTGGATGACGATCGTGGAAGTCTCTCTCCAACATCACGCCACCAGGTCTCTCCCCATTCACGGCATCACCATAGCAACCGGCGATTCCTCTTTTACGGAATCTCCACGGTTACCAGCCTTCTCTCATTCATAACCGTTGCCATGGCAACGGGCCCTCTGTCATTGATGGAATCTCGGTATTGCCGCAGCAACCAGGCCAGGAGTGAGAGATAAAGTGTCCCCTTTCGATTGATCTCCCTTCCCTCCCCCTTTTATATGGTGAGAATTCACTGACTGACCACAATGTCATATTTATCCGCAGTTTAACCATTGACTACATAAAGTCCACCTCATTAGCACGTCCTCTACATGTTGCTGGCACCAGAAAACAGCTGGTTCCTGCAACAAAACGGCGCAGGAATCCTCCAGCTTTTCGTTCGTGCTGAATGTAGGTCATCCTGATATGCAGCCGAACTCTACATTATTCAATGCTGTACACTCAGGCCGGGGCATCTGGGAATACAGTGCATTTGTGCGGTATGTGAGGGTGTTTGTTTGGGGAGTGCGACAAGGATCTGGTATCACAATCTATTTTCTTGTACCGAAGTTTGTAAAATAGGCTTCTGTGTGAGAGTGTGATCTGATCAGCATGGCGACAGACTGCTGAAAGAGTCCATTTTCACCACTGGGAAGATGATATAACTTAATTCTTAAAAATTATCAACCGTTCCTAAATGGTATTCTCCTCCTCCTTGACTTAGCTTTCTTTCTTATAGTCTCTTAGTCATTGATAATGCTGATATCCCTCTTATTATTGCTCACACTTAAGGTTATGGATTTAGATTAGCCCTTAACTCTCAGCATTACACCTGGATGCGTAACTTGACCTGCACTATTTGTGCTACAGACATGAATGATAGCCACAGTCATATTGCTTACTGAGGTAAACCACTGTAACCAGTGTCAGAAATTAACCAAGCTTTTGGACAAAGTTACAAAAATGCCCCAGAAATGTAAAATGTGGGGGCAAAATTGTTGCCCCTTATGTGCATTAGTCTACTTCTTCTTTATTGAGGAAACTTTTTTTTTAGCAAATTAAAACTTCTTTTGCGCAAGGATGCATTCAACTTAAAAAAGTGACAGTAAATATGTATGGATTGAAATGTAATTTATTATAATTATTTCTATTTAAAATAAATTCTGCTCCTTTAAACCTTCTATTTAAAGAATCCTGAAAGATGGTTTCCACTATGGGAGTCAAGATTCCTCGATTAAATTCAAGTACTGTTGCAATTGTTACCATTTATATGTGCGGAGCGCGTCTCAAACTCCATCTCTGCATATGCTGTGAGTTTGGTTTGCTTATGACGTTCATCTGGGAACGCAATGTGCACTATTTCATAAGATTTGTAAGGTAAATCATTTATAAACCTAAGCCAGCACAGGAGATTATCAATATGTTTCTAAATATGCGAACAGTTCACCGCGATTTCAAAATAAAAGTTTAAACCCTTGCTCTGAGTTTGCATGTTTTGCTGTCGTTCTTGTTCAAGAAATTACATTGACTGCAGCATTTCTATCGTAAAGAAGTGGCCAAATATTAAAGATTAAGTGAACATTTGAATTATATATATATATATATATATATATATATATATATATATATATATATATATATATATATATATATATATATATATATATAACGTCATTTTAAAGGCTTAGGTCTTTGCTTAGGTCTATTTTTGTTACCACAAAAAAAGTTATCTGATTAATCGTCAGAATAATCGACGATTACTGGATTACAAAAACAAACGTTAGTGACAGCCCTAGTTTTGGGCTGTCACTGTCGTTTTTTGCCTAGTGGCAGCACATTTGTTTTCAACATTGATAATAATAATAAATGTTACTTGAGCTACCAATCAGCATATTAGGATGATTTCTGAAGGATTATCATGGTAATGATGCTGATTCCATCCAATCCATTTACAGGAAAAAAATAACATTTTAAAATATACTAAAACAGAAAACAGATCATTTAAATTGTAATAATAGTTCCTTATTACTGTATTACTTATTACTGTATTATTACTTTTACTGTATTTTTGATTAAATAATGAAGCCTTGGTGACAATAAGAGACTTCATTCAAAAACATAAATAAAATTATTTTATATTACATGCACAAATATTATAATATTTTCAGCATAATATTCTATATTTAGAATGATTAAAAATGATTTTGATGGACTGATTCAATTGAAGTACTTGTGAAAACATGTTATGCATTATTACATAGTTAGAGAGTAAATATCTGAATCTTAGGGGCAAATTAATTATTTATTTTTTGTTAAATTCTGGCACTGGTTGTTACTTTAGGCAAAATATTTTCCAAAGTTTCCAAGATTACTGGAGGTTTACAAGAAAACACTTTCAATTACAAAACAATTTCAGTGTTTCTTGCCATTTCTTTGTAATTATTTGTGAACTTCACTAGCAATTTCTGAGAGAAAATCCTACATCAAAATTTTTAAGTGTACCCTCAGATTTTCACCTGATAGTCAATATATCCTTAAATATCCATTAGACCTATACTGAAGGGGCGACCAAGTAAAATCTAAGGACTAGAATATATACATGTTTGCTCCTTCTGATCTCAACACAGCTGATGGTCACTCCCTCCCCCTCTTCTCATACTCTCCGCTCCTTGTTACCAAGCACCCGCGTTTTCTCTGCATTCTCACGTTCCCCCTACCTCTCCCTTACCTCCCTCCTTTTTCCACGAATGCTTTTTTCCCTAGTCCCCCTCTTGCACTGTTACATTTGTGATGAAAGAAACATGAGGGTGAGAGAAACATGGAAAACCTCTTTCACCCTTTACAACTACATAGCACACTGATGCAGTCTCTCTCTATTACACACACACACACACACACACACACACACACACACACACACACACCGTCTTTTACTGAGAGCCTTACTTTCTCTGTCTGGCTTTCTTATGTTGTCCTTCCCACCTGTCCTTATGTGGCAACCAGCATGTGTGTGGCCGTCTCAAGGACAAGAGAAAGAGCAACTTCACCAGCACACACAAGCAGAAGGTGTATGTTAATGTGTGCAACATGACGTGTGTGTGGTGAGAGAGAGAGAAAGAGAGATAGAGGGAGGTTTTCTACCTATGTGGATATTGTACCACTGCCATAATTTCCATTATCATTATTGCACTGCAGTCATTGAGAGAAAGACATCCTTTCCTTCACCTCCATACAGGGCTTAACCACACACTCACCCTGAAAAACACTTATTCTAACATTAACACACACTCACGCACGCACAAACACACTCCACTCAAAGTGCATCTATTCCTGAAACAAGCTTTTAACCGGGTGTCCGGTCGGCGCAACGGTACCGTTACCACAGACATAAATTCCTGGACATGTTCTTACAAAAGATCACTACTTTCTGTATATGTTTGAACATATGGAATTTTCATGGGGAAAAAGTTAAGTAGAAGGTAATTTCAGAGGCAGAGCAAGTTATTACTTTATGATTTAAGGGGTGGTGATGGCGCAGTGGATAAGACACATGCCTTTGGCGTGGGAGACCCGGGTTCGAGTCCGCTGTGAGACACCAATGTGTCCCTGAGCGGGACACTTGGCCCCTGGTTGCTCCAGAGGCGTGCGACCTCTGACATGTATAGCAATTGTAAGTCGCTTTGGATAAAAGCGTCAGATAAATGTAAATTTAATATTATGGAGGCAAACGTTTTATCTTTGAAATAACATGCACAATTAAGCATAATGCTTAATGTAACACACTTTGATGGATTTTTGAGTGAGTACACTCACAAAATGGTGACAGTGTGTACTGGATCAAATAGAAACTGGACTAATTGCACACAAACTGCAAATAAATGTTGTCTTTTTTTAAAGGTGCCATATGTAAAAATTAGGGCTGCACGATATTGGGAAAAAATCACATTGCGATATTTTATTTTTCTGCGATATATATCGCGATATGAAAACAATTTCACCAGATTACTTTATTAGCTCCCTTTGGAAAGAATGAATCATCTGAATGACTGAGGTGATTTTGTAATGGAGTAAATCTGCATAGCAACTATTATAGTTAACTAATGTAGTTAACTAGAGTTTAATAAATGGAACCTTATTATAAAGTGTTACCGATTTGTTATGTCTCGTGAGTTCAGTGTTGGACAGGTCAGTTGTTTTAACCATTCATTAAAGTGAATCGGTTCAAAGGAGTCATTAGTTCGCGAATCGGACGTGTCATTAACGGACCACGGCAGACGTTGTGTGATTATCTCGGCAGTTTAGGACATCGCACAAGATTGGTCTCAACACAGAAAACATTTCATCACTGGATAGATTTTTTTTTTTGTTTTGTTTATTGAAAGTGTGGTTTATCTGAATGTGTGGAACGCTTTTCAGAGAATATTTTTTTTAGCACAATTCACAACAAGTAGTTCAGAAAAAAAATATATCCGAATGCTTCACGTGAAACTTCGTTCTTCCGACCTTTTACCATTGTGTATTCTCAAAGATATTCAGTCAACTCAATTCATTAATATGCGTGAGGGAGGGAGAGAGAGCAAGACAGTTTGAAAACGGTGAGAGTGCGCGCGCGCGACCGGGGCTCTCTCTCTCTGCTCGTTCTCTCAGTTTAACAAGCGCAGTTCCAGTCTTTTTATGCTTGATGTTTAAACAGGACTTAAAAACACATGCAAATGATAAACTTTCACTATATGATGGTTAAACTTTGCAATTAATCCGCGAATCGCAAGCGTTACGGGCCGGGGAGCTGCTGGCCCGTACTGATCATGAATCACGGATCAACTACGATCCCTAAGGCTATTACATCGCAACATCCTGCCATGTGACTATCGTGGACGTGTACATCGCGATATCGATGTTAAAACGACACATCGTGCAGCCCTAGTAAAAATTGAGGTAAAAATATCCAAAAAATGAGCTACACATATCAGAAGAATGAGAAGAAATAAGTGCAATGATGTCATTAAAGAAATGACAAGTTATAGTGCTGCCGAGATATAAACCTGAATTAGCATGCTAAATTACTAGCCCCGGCCCGGCCGGTGTCTAATACCAGTTTTGGCCATGGGAGGCGGTATGCGGGCAACATACATAACCACCAGCCAAACTGCAACACACGAATGACTCGCACGGCTTGTATCTCTTTAATCTCTAAAAATCTCCAAATGCTCCACGTGAAACTGCGGTCTTACTATAGTATCAATTGATTTGATTAATATGCGCGAGGGAGAGAGAGCAGGACCGCGCTCGTGTTGTTTGTAGACGTGAGAGTGCGCGCGCGCGGCCGAGCTCTCTCTCTCTCTCTCTCTCTCTCTCTCTCTCTCTGCTCCTAATGCGCCCTGTCAAACGCAGCGGCAGCAGTCATTCTATTCTACATCCCTCACCGATCAAATTAGGCTTTGGCGGGACAAAGCGGACTATTTGACGGTTTTAGAAGATTAACAACCTGAAACTAAAAAACAGACTAGAGTAGGCCAACTTTCTGGAGGTATACTGCCCCCATTTGGTATGGAATATGTGGAGTATGAATTGATTTTTTGACATAAGGCACCTTTAACAAATGTTGTCTTTTTTTATCAAATGTGCTAGAATGCTGTTCCATGTTGTTCAACTCAATTTAACCTCTCATCTTGGTCCATATTAATGTTCAAATGTTCCTCTTCTCCATAATTTTAAAATAAGCGACTACATGTGAGTGTAGACACAGGGAGACGGCAAACCAAAGAGTGTGAGAGAGAACGATAAAGTGAGAAAAGCAGAGAGAGTGGTGTCGTCTCTGGCCTTCCACGGTTCTCTCTTATTACATAACATTGCTATGGAAACAGCTGCACATGGCAGTGCTAAGGTGTGTCCAGAAACTGAGAAATCTTCTACAGGCTAAACCATGGTGTTATTCTCTTGGTCTCGCTCACTCTCTTGCTCTTTTCCTTTCTGTCTCTCTTCGCTGTGTGTGCCAGTAGTGAAGTCACAGATTGGCACAGAGCAGGCAGCCAATAGCCAGCGCAGTCACGACTCAGGAATCTGCCAAGTAAGAGCTGTACATTGGCAACACGAGCACAAGCAATGGCAGTGGTAATGCAGATTGTGATAGGGAACTAATAACAGTACTGGTTCAAAATGGAAGTACTACTTAGTAGTACTAAGGCTGGGCGATATGGCCAAAAAAATCATATCTCTGTTTTTTTTTGGTTGAATGGCGACATTTCTCTGTATTTTATACGTTTTTGACATGGATAAAAATGATTGTATTTATTTAAAAATATTTATATTTCACATCCTACTCAATGTTCTCCAACAAACAATGTTCATATTGAAGGCTATGAAAACAAATATGGTGAATGTAACCATGCAGGTGATGCTATTTAAACTATTATGTGCAAAAAAGACTAAAAAAAACAAAAAATAAATAAAAACAAAAGCACAGACAAATTATATTAGCCTTGATTAACCCATTACAATAGTCACTTTACAGTTACTGCTATCATAAAAACTCACTTACTTGTAGGTTTAAAATTTCAAATATAGCACATTTATTGTCCAACGACAAATATTTTAGCAATATGTATATTTTAGTCAGAATTATTACTGTTTGGCGCTCGTTCACCAAGTCTGTCCGTTTAGCGGAGATTCACTTGCATAAGGCTTGTCCTCTCCTGACAACAAAATGGAAATATTTGCATGACTTTCTAATATTTACAGAGTGAGAATATACCTGTGAAACTTAAGTTATGCACTGAGGAAAACACCACAACTCAAACGCATTAAACAGCGCATGTATCTGTCAGAGCATCTAAAGGGGCAAGCCGCTTTAAACTATCCGTGTTAACTATATCTTATGAGTTATTATGAAGCCCTTGATATAAAGCACGGCTCATGTTTAGGACAAAGTGGATTATGCACCTTCCCCGCAGCAGCACACTCTGCATCCTCTGCTATTTTTCAGATGCGCTCGTATCAAACTACAGTACAGTATATCGATATAAGCGGTATTGCCTCATTCCATATTGTTTATAAGAAATATATCATTCAAACTCGTTATACCCCCAGCCCTACTAAATGGAGGAGAATTAATTAAGAACTACAATCAAATTTAATTAATAAAACACTATTAATTTTTTCACATTATATATGCATATAATATATCATATTTATATTGTAAATTACATATGCATCAATTTTATATTCAAGTCTTTTCATAATGTACCAACACACATTTACTGACTTTTAAAAAGAAGCAAGTTCATGTCGTTATTTGTCAACTACTCAAATGCAGATTCAACATGAGCTCTTCCAGACTGTCCGCTGTGACCAGTGACCGCTCTGTGACCAGCAGCAAACTCTGCTCAGAGGTCATGAGAGTCTGTCACTCCGCTGTCAAGCTTCATTGACATCTTGATGTAAAATCCACGAGGTGAAACTAAAATGTAGAACTAGAGTTTTCAAGCTGATGGAGAGGCACTCGAGGGAGTACTGCAACCACAGCCCTTGTCAGAAGTAACATCCTTTTTCAACTGACACTAAAGAGCATTTCAGACACTAAAAACGGACGACCAAATGTTTAAAGGGACATTGTGTAGGAATTTCTCCCATCTAGAGGTGAAATTGTATTTTGCATTCAAACGAATTGTGCTCTCCAGCGCCTCGCTTTTTCAAATGCGTGTTGCATCTACGGTAGCTGTTATGTACCAAAAAGCTATGACAGGATGTCTTCTAATTGCACTTCGTCGAGTTTTAACAAAAGCGCGTTGTGGAAACGCGTTGGCCTAGTACTTTTTGACCCTCTCTGCTATTATAGTTTTTCAAGATGGCGGAACTACATGGAAGCCTCCGTGGACCTATACCCGTCACATGTATATAAAGATAATAAATTCTTCGTTTACGAGTTTAAGTCAGAAAAATGGCAGAGGTATTTGTACACCATTGAGGACATATTTATGAATAAAAATATTGATTTTAGATAATAAAATACCTAAAAAACTACACATGGTCCCTTTAAATGTGAGAGGAAACAATGAAATGTAACGACATCAGTGTCTAATATTCTGTTAATAATTTTCAGACTAATTCTAACTGAAGTTCTTATATTTTTATTCAAAGACAAAGCAATTCTGATTTCTGTGCCAGTCGAAAGGCTGAAACAACCTCAAACTAATGTAGCAGCTGATAGCAGCCAGGTTTCATTCCATCATAGGCATAGTTCAATCATGACAACTCTCGGAATAGATTTAACATGTTATTGAATATGGAGATGTTAATGTATTTGTGACGCGATCTGGGAAAACACGTCGGATGTCGCGCTGGTACGTTTTCATTAAGGTCTAAAAATAGGTTGAATGTCAGATTTTTTTGTCAAAATTGGGTTTCCATTAAATTATTATTCTATAACATCTTGTCTATCATCTCTGAATATATTATGGCAAAATTCACTAGTTTAGTGCAGAAAAATAGCGATTTATAGTGGCAAGATGAAAAGACTGTCTTTACAACTACAATGGCACGCAAGTTTTTATTTGTTTTGTTTTTATCCAACGTTATCGTGAGATGCGGAGCGGAGCACAAGAGAACAACGGAGTCTGAAGTAGCGGCTCGCTTAAAAGATCTTGCTAGCAATCGTCCAATTTCAAAACGGTTTACACAGAATTAATTTTGAGTTCGTAAGCTTTTGAATGCTACCTAATCAATGATGATTACTAAAATATGTGATATGAAAAAAAGGCAATAAAAAAATAGCGTCAATCGTCCCGTCCCGCTAGCAGGACGTGACAGTTAATTACACCTGTTTTTCTCAAAATTACGTCATAGCGATCAGCCGACTTCAGATAACCATAACTTTTGTTACCGACAAACGATGAAAGAATTAAAAACAGATTAGGGAAGGGCTTGACACCAGCTTTAATATGGTATCAAAACCTGTAATAAGTAAAATTTCACCATGTGATGTGTTTTCCCAGATTACATCACATGCTCTTCGTAGGACTAGATTTGCTAAGCTACTGCTACTGCTGCTGCAGAGAAAGTATGGAATAGATACATAGACACGCTGCTGTGATGATGTAAGATTTGCTGCTGCTGCATAAATAGACAAAATAGACATAAATCCCGTAGCAGATCTAGGCAGGTGGAGCTGGGGGAGGTGGAGGGTTTCGGAGGAAGGACTAGCTTATAGCAAACAATGAACCAGACTATTAAAATGTTGAGTGAGCAATCTTATTGACTGCAGGATCAGCTTGTGATCAATCAGCTTTCATGAATGAACTATTCATTATTTTGTCCTTTTCAGAGCATTATGACTGACATGTCCTCAAATTTTTAGAAATAGCTAATCATATTTAAAGAGTTGTGTTTTGCATGGCTGCAGAATGAGGAACAAAATCGGTCTGTGAAACAACTTTAAGACCAAGAAAAAGCTTCTGCCAGCTGGTAATGTTGGCAGTGGACTGAACAACTGTGCAAGCAGTGAGCAGTAATCCTGCTATGGCTAGCGCCCATTACCTGACTGTCATCAAATGAGGACTACTGAGTAAACATCCCATCACAATATTTATATTAAAATCAAAGTGGAAATGTTTTTCAGACCGTTCCTATGCTGCTGGGTCATGTTCTAAATATAAATGGTCTAAATGTAAAGGTCTGTGCTGGTAAAACATAAATAATGTTAATAAAAAATATATATATATATTTCAATATATATTTATTATATAAAATATTTAAAAGATCTTATTTAAATTTAAAAAAATATAATGAATAAACTATTTTAATAAAATAAAACCATAAAACAAAAATAAAATAAAATAAAATGTTTTCTTGGACAGAAAGAGAAAAAACACACAATCATTTTCGTCCAAAAGTGACACAACATGAAAGTATGCGTGCGTGTTTGTTACAGTAAGTAAAGATATGTATGAGTCTGTCTGTAAATAGAAATCAAAGCTACAGGAAGCAGCATGGAGGAGAACACATTGTATCATCAAAGTGTAGCTCTTTCTCTCAAACACAAACACACACACACACACACACACACACACTGCTGTGAATGTCAGCTGATGCTTACAAATGTATCCAATATGCACACACAGCAGTCGACGGTGAGTAAAACTGTGTGTATTGAGGATGTAGTTAATGATTAGCCATGTTTAGTTTCACAGCTGCTTTTGTGTGTGTGAAGATCTGGCTGTGTCTAAAAGCAGGGCTAGTTGATTGATCATCTGCAGTAGTGAAAAGCAGGTTACTGCAGCAGCTAACGAAAACACACACACCCGCTCGCCCTGCTCCATTACGTTTCCTCGTTCTCATTCTCTTCCCTTCCCCCTCCACCTCTATCCTCCATGTTCTAGTTTTTTTCTCTGCTTCTTTCCATCATTTCTTCTTTCACTAGTTTCTGTTGAAAAGACAAGCACTGCTGGTCAACAGTGCATGGTGTGTTTTGGATGTTGGTATATTGGTAATCTTACCAATCTTTTTAAAGGGACAGTTCACTAATTCCATTATCATTTACTCACCTTCATGTCGTTCTCAACCTGCATGACTTCTTAAACTTAAAATATATTTACACTACCCTTCCAAAGTTTGAGGTCGGGAAGATTTTTTTTAATGTTTTTGAAGGAAGTCTCTAATTTCAAAAAGACTGCATTTATTTGATCAAAAACAGTAAAAACAGTAATATTGTAAAATATTATTATAATTTAAAATAAATGTTTTGTATTTTAATATATACTTATAATTTAAATATAATTTAGTCCTGAGATGCAAAGGTGAATTTTCTGCATCATTACTCAAGTATTCAGTGTCACAAGACCATTCAGAAATCATTCTAATATGCTGATTTGCTGCTCAAGAAAGATTTATTATTACGATCAATGTTGAAAACAGTTGTGCTGCATAATATTTTTGTGAAAACCGTAATACATTTTTTTGAATTCTTTGATGAATAAAAAGTTAAAAAGACAAGCATTTATTTGAAATAGATTTTTTGACATTATAAATGCATTTACTGTTACCTGTTTGATGTGTCCTTGCTGAGTAATGTGTCCTTGCTGACCCCTTTTGAATGATAGTGTGTATAAAAAATATATATATTTAATGGAATGTCCATGTAGCTATTTTATACAAAGTCAGTGGTAATGGGGACAAATTTGTTACCATTCACTTATGGAAAAGAGCAGTTTGAACAAAAACAGTTAGACTTTTGTGTTCCATGTATGAAATTAGACAATACAGATAAGGAACGACAAGTAAATGATGACAGAGATTTCATTTTGGGTGAACTAGTCCTTTAGCTTAACCACCAAGCCTCCCTTTGTCAATCATAATGATGATGCTAGTTGACCAGCATGTTGCCAACCAAACCAGCACTAACCAGCATAAATTAGCTTTTCAGGATTTTCACTCCATCGTGGATTCTTCAGCCTCTCGTCTCCTCCTCCTCCAGTCCATATATATTTCCACATCAACCAACACCAAGCTCTCTCTCTCTCTCTCTCTCTCTCTCTCTCTCTCTCTCTCTCTCTCTCTCTCTCTCTCTTCTCTCCTCTAATTTTCCAATATTTCAAAGCCCAGGGGAATGGAGTAATGGAGTCACATGACCCTGCCCTTCTTTAGAACTGCATTACTACAACACACCCGTCTGTCTCTCTCTCTGCGCTTCCCTGTGAGGTGACATTTCAGTCGTGCCCTGATGGTTGCTCCCTAAGGTGCTGCTGTGATCTGCCCTGTGTTTGAGAATACGTGTGTGTGTGTGTGTGTGTGTGTGTGCTCATTAAGGCATGAGGGAGCCAGCGTCCAACCAGACCTCTGCTGTGTATGTAGTGTTGTTTCACACAGAGAGTTCCAGAGGGGGTGTGTTTTTCTTTAGGCTAATTTAGGCCATGCGAAAAGTATATCTTTTAGCATACATGTTACAGATAATGTGCAGTCAACCAGTCATAAGGCAATCTACAGATAAATCATCTATTTTATATCCAAGTTAAGAGCTTAAAAAGGCCATGAAAAGACAAAAAGTCTGCTTTGTCATTTCTAACTGCATGTAAAAGTAAAAATAATGAATAGTGTAGTCTGTATCATGAGTAAAATTACTTTTAATTAATCTATCAAAAAGAGCTACTCCAATTTTAATGTTCAGTACTTCACTAGACATACAAATTATTACACAAAAATATTTAACATCAGAACTCCACCATCAACCAAAAGAATCAAGTATTCCAGAGAGTCATCTGACAATTGTTTATATTGACTCAAATATAAATATAGCAGCTCAAATTATATTTAATTTGGTCTCTGCAGTTTGTATACAAGAGCAATGACATCAGACACCATGCAGTGAGTGTTTTTGTTTAACTCACCCCGTGAGCACCACTACAAAGTCCATCACGTTCCAGCCATTTCTCAGGTAGGAGCCCTTGTGGAAGGCAAATCCCAGCGCAAGAATCTTAATGCCCGATTCAAAACAGAAAATAGCAATGAAATAGGGCTCTGTGTCATCCTGTGAGAGAAAGAAAACACACAGTGCATGTATTTATTAAAAAGTGACTCTCAAATTGTCCTGTGCATACCTGAACAGAAAGGAGCAGATGAAATAATGTTTATATGGCAGCGTTAAACTATTATTTTACTGTGTGTGTGTGTGTGTGTGTACCTGATATTCCCTACATTATGGGGACCAAATGGATGGTTTACCCCACAAGGATAGTAATACCAGTAAATTTTGACCTTGTGGGCACTTTTTTGGTCCCCATGAGGAAAACAGGTTATATATCATACTAAATTAAGTGTTTTTCTGAAGTGCACATACTGTGAAGTGCATTTGTAAAAACAGTATAAAAATCAAGTAAATAAAGTTGTAAATATTGTAAAAGTCTATGCAATGTCCCCATTTAGATAGCTAAGTAAATGTGTGTGTGTGTGTGTGTGTCTATGCAATGTCCCCATTTAGATAGCTAAGTAAATGTATGTGTGTGTGTGTGTGTGTGTGTGTGTGTGTGTGTGTGTGTGTGTGTGTGTGTGTTGCACTTTACCAGTCGTTCTGACAGTGGAGTTTTGTCTCCATCTGGTAAGTGTTGTTCAAGAGCCAGTACGATGCAGTTGGCAATGATGGTGGTTAAAATCATCCACTCAAATGGAGTAAGAGGTAAAGTTAAGGCTCATATCAAACATAGTTATATTTCCAAAGTATTTTTTTTACCATAATATTAAAATCACCTTGCCACCATAAAAATGAATGAACTTTGCAATGTTACAAAAATAACCAAATATAATGTCAAAATATTAATTTTATTATACTCTAATATTACTATAAATTTTATTAAGGAATTAATATTACAACAACAACAACAAATCATGCACATAATGTTGTCCGCTTGCAGAGTTTGGATAAACCATGTGCGTTCAAGTGTAAGTGATACGGAGCTGTAGGCCTGGGCTCACACATATACATACAAAAATAACACACACACACACACACACACACACACACACACACACACACACACACACACACACACACACACACACACACACACACACACACACACACACACACACACACACACACACACACACACACACACACACACACACACACACACACACGGCTGCAGGGCTGTATAAAACAGATGAGTGTGGACAGATTCAGCCTGGCTGTAATAGAGCACTCATTATCCAGTTACTGTGTGACTCTTTACCAGCTGCCACTGGCACTGATACCACACACACACACACACACACTCTAGGCACTTGCCATAACCGCTTATGTCAAGCATGTGACATACAGATAAGAACATATACAAAAACACATGCAGTCTGTGTGATGACTGCTACACACTTTGGTAACATTTTAAGATGATTAATTACATGGATAAACATGTTTGCATTACACTATATGATGACAAGCATAAATCTACATTCAAACTATTATAAAGTTCATGAAACTTTGATACTGTATGTACTGTTTATATTTAATATATTTCAATACATTGCAACAACTTATTCTTAATCAGTTTTTTGTCTTGTTTTCATGTACATGCACTCAAGAAGTTTTAGAAGATAAGATTTTTTTTTTTTAAGTATAATTATTAATAATTACTAATAAACATTTTTCTTAACCTACTGATTATTCTTAAACAAAACTTAATTTTGTAAGATTTAGGCTAAATATAATATAATATAATATAATTTTATATAATATAATAATAAAAGTGTTTGTTTGCCACCAAGTGTTAGTTTTCCTACATCTTGAAACTTTTAGTTTTACAAATGGGGACAATCTTTTTAGGATGAACAAACAATGTTTTTGGTCATCACATTAAAAATAACAAAATATTATAAATACATATGTGAACTGCTGGAAAAAAGTTGTGTGAAGCACTTGAAAGTTTTAAAACGTGCTTGATTTTCACTCTCAAAAGGCAGTACGAACCCTGAAATGAATAATGTAAAAACATACTACTATTTCTGCCACAATACCATGGTTACAGTTAGTACTACTACATTAAATCCATGGTGAATGTTGGTGATTTGTGGACTGGAAACCCTTCTAGCTGAGAATTCTGCACCAAATTTGAATGCTTCTCACTAGATCTTGTAGCGATGTTATTAATTTTGTGGCGAATTCAAATGCTTTCTCACTGGATCTCCCAGCGCTGTGTAGTAACAGTGTCGTGTGATCAGACAGAGATCGGCTCGCGAGTGCCTGTTCTGAGCTCGCAATGCATTGTCTATTATTGGTCTGAGCTAATAATCTGTCCGAGCAGCGCAATATCAAGTATAAGGGTTTCGTTCCGCTTTCGTTTCGTTTGCTGTTTCTCATATTCAACAGAAATGGCAGTTCTATCAGTTGGGCTGATGACCTTGAACAAAATTTAGCCACACCAGCAGGAAAAAGTTCGCAAAATGCATCCACATTTGGTCACAGTCCGGACTCCTGCATATGAACATGCCACCAGAATTCACATCAATCTGTATGTATACTGTATGTAAATTGTTCAGAGTACATCAGTTGTTTTGTGGCGCAAAAAGAGCAAACACAGACCTCTTAGGGACAAAAGCTCACATCATGACTAAGACCTTACACACACACTCATGCTTATTCAGAGCTCATTGAAATCACCAACAGACAGTTAGCTCAGGGCTAACACGGCTAGCAGTACAATGCATGCTGGGAGACATAAAGTGGTATCTATGGCAACCACTCGAGCGCTGAAGTGAGCATGTGCAGAACGGTTGTTCTGAGAAATGAAATGCGAGCATTTGTGCAAACCCTTCACGGCAGAAACCGCAGACAGATATGCTGCAGAGTGCTGCACACTAAACTACTAAACAACTGAAATCTTCCTGTCTCATTTCAACAGGCTTCTCTCTTGTTCTGTTACTGTAAGGGTAATTGAGAGAGAGAAGGAGAGAAAAATAAGACAGAGAAGGACAACAGTGAGAATGTAGATGTATTTAAATGAGGAGGAAAAGAAAGGAAAGGCAGGGAGAGCTGGCAACAGAGAAAGAGAGAGAGAAGAGCTGTGAAATGGAGAGTTGGCCAGCATCTGAGAGAGTCTACTGCATCTCTCCATCAGCAGTTTAAATGTGTATTAGACTAATAAGAGGTAGTGATGGTGCCAGGTCCCTCTTTCAATCTCTTTTGCTTTAATTAAAAAGGCTGTGCACAACCAAATATTACCATACAATGTTTTCCTTCTATATACGGTATACATATTTGTCTCTTCGCTTAGTTAGCTACACATTAATAATAATAATCTTTTAATAAAAATAATAAAAATCTTTTTTTTCATCTTTGCAATTTATTCTTGTTTTAAGCAGGAATCTAATTTTTACCATTAAGTATGTCCCCAATGGGAGGCTTTGTTAGATACAGCTAACTTCTAAAAGGCAATTTTTTACTTTAAATATAACTTTTTTTAAAAGTGTCCTTAAAACCTTCCCATGACCAACTCTTCTTGTCCACACTATCCCATCACCTCACACACACTTACACACTGTACACTCCCTCCCATGCACACACTGCATTATTAAGCATCAGCATATTAACGCTCGACTGCTCACAACTTAAAACTCCATATTACATTATCAGAAAGCAATCCAGAGGAGAGGAGAGTCGTCTAATACAGTCAGTTAGACCTCCAGGCTTTAGAAACTTTTCATGGGCATCGTTTAAAGGACAACGAGTCACAAGACCTGCATTGTCGGCACCTCCCATTACGTCATTGTGCGTTCCTTTATTGAACTCAACTTTGTCATATTTGTAACAACCCTTGTTGCCAACTGAAACTGAAAAGGACTGACCTTTAGTTACGCACCTTTAGTTTGTTGTGTGCAAATGTTTAATCTGAAAAACCAAGCTCAAATGAACACTTCTGCCACTTCCTGCGAGAAATAACAGTGAGAACTTCATTGTAAATTTGACCTTTGAGTTGACAGCACTTTGTTAGTTAATGACAAGAATTACACATCTTGAAATTGCATGGGTTTGATGGACATATACGGGTTGGCCAGGGTTTTTCTATCTTTTTTTATTTTTGAGGGGTTTCTGCGCTCTAGATTTGAGCTGACTGTGTGCTTTAGGGGGAAACAGAGCTGATGAGATGCAAACAACTCAACTGAAATAAAACAAACAACCTTACAAATTGAATGAAAGAATCCACAAGACTCAGCAAGGGCTCTCGCCAAATCGCTCTCCCATTTTCTTTGGCACACCGTGGTCTTCCTGTCTCCGTCTTTGCATTTTCCTTTCCTCTACGATTGCTCAGTTTTTCCTGCAGAGGGACCTGAAGCGAGTGTGTGTGATCCATCATGCTAAAAAGCCTTCAGTTATGAATTCCCCCTCCTGTTCCATATACGCTACACTAAAAATAGATACATGACAGATTAAAGAGTCTGCTCCTCTCCTCCTTGAAACCCATTTCTTTCACTCTGTCGCTCTCTTTTTCTGTATTTTATTATTTGTGACGTTAAATTCCACTGCATCCTGCTGCGTTCGGGTCTTTAGAGGTCTAAGTGACTCTTGATTCACAGAGATTTGTTCGTTGCTCCACTGTCATAGTGCCCTCTTCTCTCATTTCCCCTCTCTCTCTCACTCTAACGCACTCTCTATAGCTTTCTTCCTCCATCATGGATTCCTTTAATGGTTTTCATTGCGGTAAGCCTGTGTTAGACACTGAGCTGACTGCTGGATGCTAACTGCACGCTCATGAGGGCTGGTTTACTGATGCAATATGCAGAAAGATCCTGATTCGGCAGCTGGAGTAACATTACATTCAAAACCAACACACTCATGTAAACAGTCTGCTCTAATACATCTAAAACAGGGATAGTTCAACTAAAATTTAAATTATGTCATTAGTTATTCACACTCATGTCATCCCAAACCTGTGTGACATTCTTCTATGGAGCACAAAAGATATATTTTTTTAAATGTCCAATAGCCAATGTTGGTTTGGACCCCATTGACTTTCATTTTATGAACAAAAACAAAAAGTATCAATATAAAATGTCTTAATTAGTTTCAATTTACTGTAAATCTGTCCAAATATGAAATTAAATCATATTGAAAAATAATCTAATTCAAAATCTAAACTAATATCCCCAAAGTTCCCAAATTTTAGCATGGTATTTTGTGTGAGCATGTGTGTGTGTGTGTCTGTGTGTATATATATATATATATATATATATATATATATGCAGGGTTGCAATTCATTTCATACATATATATTAATTATATTTATTATATTTTATATATATATATATATATAAAATATAATAAATATAATTAATATATATGTATGAAATGAATTGCAACCCTGCAACTAAAAGAAGCTCAGTTTTATTTTATTATTTTATGAAAACTGACCCAACGCTGTTTGTTGGTCAGATTCCACTGAGTAATCCAAACACCTGGTGATTTAAACAAATGTGTCTCTGCTTTACATAGAAACAGCAGCACACACCATCCACCTGTGAGATTGGAAACATATATGTGTTTGCTGCCAGTGATCATATTGATCTATTCTGGCTGAGAGTTTGTGTTGTGTTGTGATATCGATATAGATTGTATGGAAAAAACATTCTTAGGTTTCAACCACAATTTCAAGCTGTTCTTCTTTACAGCTATGATCTGTGTGCCTGAAATATTAATATAATGACCTGCTTACTTTCCAGAACCTGCTGGAAATTGACCAAAAATATGTTGTAATTATTAAATAAATTCTGTACATTCTGTAATAGTGTAAATGAGAACTTCCCTTACTGCTCGCCATCTCTCTCCTGCATTGTTCTTCGACTTTTTCTATACAAATATTTGTGGTTTTATATTCTTAATCTGTCCTTTATCGCACAAACACCATCTCACCCACTGATTCGTTCAGCATCTCTTGCAGTAGTGCTAAAGGTTAGTTAACAGGATGATTGCAGATGACTGCAGTTTTTGATGACAAAACAATTATCGAGAACAAAACAAAATTGAGTCAGCAAAAATTTTAAAGGTCATACAAAACAATTAAACTACTGTTTTAGCTAACAGAAATTGAGTAATAAATATTTATTTTTTTTAAATAAGTCTCTTATGCTCACTAAGGCTAAGGCTTTTACGGTAAACAGTAATATTGTGAAATATAATTACAATTTAAGACGACCATTTTTTATTTTAATGTATTTTAAAATGGAATTTCTTTTTTGTGATGGTAAAGCTGAATGTTCAGCATCATTACTCCAGTCTTCATTGTCACATGATCCTTCAGAAATCATTCTAATATGATGATTTGGTGCACAAGACAAATTTCTTACTATCAATGTTGAAAACAGTTGTGCTGCTTAATATTTTTTGTGGAAACTGTGAAAATGTTTTTCAGGATTCTTTCACTCTAAAAAATGCTGGGTTGGTTTATATATATATATATATATATATATATATTTAATCCCAACAGTTGGGTTTGTCCATATTTGACCCAAACATGGGTTGAAAAACCTTGCAATTTTTAGTGTTGATGAATAGAATAGAAATCTTTTGTAACATTATATTCTTACTGCTAAATAAAACTATTAATTTTCAAAAAATCTTACTAACCCTATATTTTCGAAATTTTAAGAAAGTATATAAAATGCATGACAATTTGACAAAAAAAGTCAAGAAATGTGAAAGGTTAGTGTGGAGGACTGAATTTTTTGTGACAACTAGCCCCACTCTCCCCAATTCACTTCTAGCCTACCCTTGTGTGTGGACAGGATAATCATGGGTGTAAGTATACAGTACGTTTCAGATATAGCAGACATTCACTCAACATTTCTGTCAAAAGTTTTTTCTCTATTTTCATATTTGCAGTCTGTCCGTCATTTTGAAATGCCTCCTTTTCACTCACTCTCTCCATTTTAATTTATCTTTCATTCCTCCATTCATCCTTCAGTCTTTCTGCATAATCTCAGTAAACACCAAACACTCCTATTTCTTTCACTTCCTCTTTCTCTCTAGTCTTTAAACGTCAAATCCGGCACCTTTCACACCCTGACATCTGCATGTTTCTCTGTCGGTCTGCCCAGTATTGAAAAGCTTTTTGTTGCTTATTCCACCCTGTTTTCTCTTCACTACTTCTCGTCTTATCTTTTATCCTTCCCTTTCAGCCTTCCTTTCCCTCCTGCATTTCATTCTCTCCTTCTTTCGCTCTCGTTTGAGAGTGCTGCACATCAATCATACAATCTTAATTCAGTCAGAGCGCTACTGCCGCCTCAGCATTTCTGCAGAGAGAGAGAGAGAGCGAGAAGATAGAGGGAAGAAAGAACATAAACAGTGGCAGAACAGACGGAGAGAGCCCCTAGTGAGAGAAACTGAAATGGAGAGTGTGAGAAAGAAAGATGGCTGTATAAACAGAGAAGAGGGAGAATGAGAAAATGGGAAATGCGGAGAGGTGTCGGAACTGAGGGTGGAGGGGGAAGAAGAGATGCAGAATTTTTTTTTCTGCTTGTCCTGTGAGTGGGCTTCAGGAAGTAGATTATCATCAGATGGCTTAAAAACATTAAACCACAAGTGCGATCATGTGTTCGCATATCATACAACAGACATGAATGCACAGACATGCATGATAAATACTAATTTTCAGACCACATATTTGTAAAAAAAACACAAAAAAATTAGGGTGGGTTTTGGGTCTATCTGTTTTTCTATCAAAAATAAATAATAATAAATTAAATTAAATTAAATGAATAAAAAAAATGAATAAAAAAAAATAATAATAAAAAAAAAAATAAAAAAAAAAATAAATAAAAGGTAATTGTTTGTGGATCCAAACTCGCAACTTGCAAGCGTAAGATGTTTCAATAGGATTTAAACTTTCAAAAAGGCAATAAAAAAAGTTTGATTAACTTCTGTGAATTTAATTTTAGTGTTATTGCTGTCATCACTCAAACATTTACGGAGCCCTGCACATGACATGCAAAGAAAAAAAAAGTTAATCGTGCGCACAATTTACTATTTTGTTCCCTCGATTTATAAATCATGCGCACAATTTACTCATTCGTTCCATCGATTTACTAATCGTGCGGACGATTTACTAATTTGTTCTCTCAATTTATAAACCGTGCACACGACAGCAAATCAAGGGAACGAAATAGTAAATTGTGCGCACGGTTTAGGGGTTTAGGGACAGAATATACAGTTTGTACATCGCTAAAAAAATTAGGGACAATACATGAAACTGAAAAATGAAATATGTATATTAGATATTATCAAAAGCCTGTAACATATAGTGTTACTTTTGATTTTATCACCATTTGGCCTTTAGAGCAGACACACTGTATATGCTGTCCATATATTTCTGGCATGAATACTGTCCACATTGGACTACATGCATTACATTACTGTGGCCAGGCACTGAGAGTTCTTTCTGTTTTATAGAGCTTCTGTATTGATCGGAGCAACAGCAAACGCATAATATGCCACCAGAGCACAACCCGCCACAGTGTGGCTACATCAGCATTACTTGACTTAGACATATCAACACTTTTCTTCTTTTAAAGAAGCATTTGTGCAGTAATTGCATGTTTATTGTACTTCGGAGCTACAGAACTGAATGTGACCAGTATTTGTAATACATATTTCTCCATGTCAATACCCCTGCGTTTTGCGATCGTCAGAGAACACCCTAACATTTTGGCTCCCGGGCTGAAATTAACTCTCTGAGCTTCAGCCAAGTGAAGCAAGTGCTGATGGGATTTGATGGAATGTCAATGGCCCAATGCAATCTGGGAGATCTACTGCTAACCGGTGGGGCGCACCTGCGTATGAATGTGTATGTGTGTAAGACGCGCATGTCAGCAAGGCCAGGCCCTGATAAGAGAGGGCACTGCAGTCTCAGCACTGCAACTTCTAAATTGTCCCATGGGAGATTTAGGACCCCGGGGGGAAAGTCAGAGCTTGCACAACCCAACGTCCGAATGAAAAAACAAAACCTCTCCCCAATCCCCTTCTCATTTAGAGGAGTGAGAAAAATGCTTGGGTCAGAGGGAAAAGGACTCACGGATCAATGAGGGGTATTGATAAGTTAAGACTACAGCGCGTTTGTTGATAAGGTGTATCCGTGTTCTGACCCGCAATAACCCCAGTTATGAAGTAAAAAAACAACATCCGTGTCTGATAACAGTAGTATTTTAACAGCAATTGTTACAGATTGAACAATTAACGATTAAAAAAAATATATATTGCATTAATTTTATTAAAAATTACAAAAAATTATCCTGAAAAAATAACTACGCTATTACTAATAATAATAATATCAAAATTATTATTTTAAATAATATTTTATAATTTATTACAAAATAATTTTTTTTCATAATTTGATAACCAGATTTTATAGAACCATTTTCTATTAAAGGGGTCATAACGATTTCTTCTCTTGACCCTCTGTCTAAAATGATCAGTTTTTAAGGGGCGGCTCCTTTAAAGTTTGTCAGTAAATGCTACTGTTATGATTGGCTAACATCATTGCATTGGAAACGGTATCAACACCTACTAGCTATTGCACGCAAGTGTTTTTCCAAAAAATTCTATCCGTATAAAACATCCAGACAAAGCATTATGAAATCATTTACTTACGGTTTGTGATGCAGCTGCTGTAAGATCAGTTGGCTGCTTTGCTTTCAACAAAAGTTTCTTTGTGGACTCTCCACTACAGTGTTCCTGGTTTACAAAAGGCTTGTTGCTGTAGTTTCACAGTGCTCTGCCGTACACCAATTACATATGGCCACGGCGGCACCACCCCCACTGACGTTTTGCTTTTTTATATAAATAAAAACCATTTAGGTCAGTTTGACAACAGATGCAACAATTATAAACTGAAAGTGTCTGCTCTGCTCCATAAAGCTGCAGAGTCGTAGCACAGAGCAGCAGGAGTCAGATTTCACTTATTATATGACCAGAGCGAGACAATGGCGGAGGATTTTGGTGTGCAACAGATCCCGAGCGTCATTGACAATTATCTCATCTTGTAAAATATGCAGTCAGTAGCGCTGCTCCCTATATTCACAGAGTACGCATGACCATGAATTCGGAAGCGAAAGTAAAAAAGCATGCACACATTCAAATGCGACCCCACCCCCAGTGTTATCGCTAAAACCAGTGCTGTCGCAAGTTTATATACCGGTGTGAAAATTTCCTCACGCGTGGAGTACGTCAGAAACTGAACGCACAACTGTATACTGTATCCTAGTATAATCAGTGATTATAATGGGTTCAATTTGCTTTTGACGTCAAATGTCAGCCGTAAAGCAACTGAATGCCATGATGCAATGATAACTATTCGTCGATGTCTTGCTCTGAAGGAAGTCATATGCAAATGCGTTTGCCTGTGTGATGTCACAGGTCCCGCAATATCCAAACGAGCTGTTTTTGGAGCTCAAGGCAACTGTGATTTTTAATGTCATGACCAGGGTCCAAAAATTTACACCCACCAAGCGCTAAATGTGGGTAGATTTTCCGTTTGGCGAGTAAATCTCAAAAGGCTATCCGCCACATTGGCGGGTGAATGTTCCAGAAGTTCAGGGAGTCTCCCGCATATTGATAGCAGCTCCTTGATGCCCGCAAATTAGTTCAAATCTCCCGGAATCTAGAGTGAGCGAGAAAGAGCGCGCACATACAGTACTGTGCTCCAAACCGTGTAGCGCTCACACGGCAGAGAGGGAGAGAGCGAGAGACCTTGCGTGTGTGTGCGTGTGTGCCTCAAGAAGCGTGTGTGAACCTTCTTTACACCTAAAATAGACCTACACTAAATATATTTTTTTAACTTAAATAATTAACAAATTAAGATGACAAAAAGAAAACACTGAATCAGTTTGAAGCTTTGAAAAAACAGCTTTTTTTTTCATCAGACTACGTTTTTTTCGTCAAATAAAAATAGCAGGCCTACCTCAATCCACAGCTTGTCTAGTTTTTACTTAAAAAAAGTAACGTCTACATGATGTGGGGCTAGTCTGGGTCTCCAATGGCACAGATGTCCAGGGAATACAGAGATAACGTCTCGCTAGAATGGCCAACTTCGGAAAGCGATTTTCATTTGCTTGTGGATGTTTGCTTCGCCAGTGATATTGCATTGTACTTGCACTAGGCCTACTGCTTTATTTTAATACCGCGTAGCATATTTTGCAAGTAACTTCGTCGCCCTTTCTGTCGAAATGGTCCCACACAGTAGCTACTTCTTTTCGCTTTCTTCATTTTGCTTGCTCAGCGAAATATGTCTTTAGGCGTGTGTGGTTGCGCGTGTCGACGCGCCCCGTGATTTAACAAATATAGGCTATATACTGTTTTATTACCATGCAGCAAACAAACAAAAAAGCTAAAAATATATATATATAGTTTTTTTTTTACTTTTAAACCGTTTAACTGATAGTATTAATCGGTAAATTTTTTTACTTTCGGTAAAGTATCTGATAGTTTTACAAAACCTTCAAATGTACTGTTATGAGCACTAGTTCCATGCTCACATCTTCCATGTCTTATTATTTGTTGCTCTGTTTTGACTTCTATGTACTCTTATTCATTCAACATAATACCTTATCTCAATTAAATGTACTGAAATTAATGTATATGTGACAAAAAGGCTGTTTATTATTTTGGCCGGTAAAAAATATGCTTGGCTGGTGGATTTTTTCATCTACCAGTCTCCATGGCAGGTGAGCCAAAAAGTTAATTTCGGACCCTGGTCATGACCCACAAAAATGTGTGAAATCAACACTTATATAAGGAATCAAATTTCAAAACCAAGATACAATTGAGTACAATTGATGCTAATATGAATTTAAAAACACCAGGTGTTCAGATGTAGAAACAAAGTATATCTGAAATCCACTCTATATCTATAAATATATATATAATATATCTATGTACAATATTTATAAATATATCTGAAAATAAATATTTGCAATCTTTCCTATAGTTTTGACGATATGAGCTTATTCAGGTGAAACATTCATTCAGATGAGACGATGTCATCTGACTGACACACACACAGATTTTGAACTTGTACATACTGTACGTTCCAAAATATTTTTATTTTCTTTGATGTTCTGGTTTTAGAGCTCCACATAGAACACAGTGTTGAAATGTCCTTACATTAATATAATCAAATAAAAACAGCTTACAGTGCAACATCAGGCAAAGTCTAGATCTCCTAAAAATAATCAACAGTGCTTAAACAAACCACACACACAGGTGTGGACCAGGCAGTGAGTCACCCTTGAATCATGATGGACACAGAATTAGCCACATTAGCTATTTACACTCTGTGTACTATATATGGAACCAGATCATCATCTTGGGGACTTGGTCCTTCCCCTATGAAACCCTGTTTTTCTCACAGTGGCCTATTTGCATCTCTGGAAAAAGGAAAGTAATCTGTCAAAGTCAAAGTCATCTCTGTCATCTTTAGGGAAAGACTGTGATACTTGCATGTGATTGCTAAATGTTATTGAATCAAAGGAGCTTTGCATTAATTAACAACTTTTTTATTTATTACAGTTGCAAAATACTGTTTCAGTTTTTCTACTTCAAAATTTCACATTTAATTCAATGTTACTTGCAGTTTTATGGTAACATAATGTGAAATTTACTAGCAACTTCTAAATAAAAATTGTTTCTACGTGAAGTAGTTTTTTTTTTACAGGAGTTCAGGAGTTGGCAGCACCTTTGTAGATAGTTTAATGCTGGGAGTAAGATGCTAAGAAGTTGATGAAGTTAATTCAAGTGCCCAGAATGTGAAAAATCATGAAATCATTAGTTTGGAAATACTACAGGATAGGAGTGTAATTAAAGGACTAAGAGATTTCCCAACTGTCAAACGGTTAATTAAATCAGGGCTTGTGTCTTCATGCAGGAGTATAGAAGTAATTAAGAGGAATCCATTTTACAACTTTGCAGATTTTTTTTTTTTATTACCATAATTCGCTGGATGCCTGAAGCACGGTGACCACAAGCTTGTCCCAGTTACTAGAAATAGAGCCTGACTGAAAAATTAATTAATAATTTTTTTTTTAAAAAAAACATTAACGACTGACAGAGAGAAGAGTGTCTGCAAAGGAGTTGAAACCCAATTAAACTACATTTCATACTGCAAAATGTCACGCAACTGATAATCACAGCTAAGATTACTAGAATACGCAACTTGTTTAGTACGAATGCAATTTCAGCCTATTAAATCTCGACACATTCATGGAGGGATTAGTGGATTGAAGGTTTGACCTCTGGGATCTCTAAAGACACTTGACACATATTGATGACTGTGACTGTTCCCATCAGAGTATTAGCTGCTGTCCACAAACATGTGCAACCAATATGTTTGGAAAGAATGCCACAGAGATGATCAACATTATCTTTAAGCTGCTCTACTGCATTGGAATATTTTATTCACATCATCAAGTATTGTGTCTGTTTAAACAAAGTAGTTTTGACAAGAAGATTTGCACAGGGCTCCACAGAGCGAGCATTTTAATTGCATTCTGACTAAAATTAGATCTGTGTGAACTGTAAAATGTATTTAACAGCACGCGTGTGAATAAAAAGTCAGTTTTGTCAAATTTAAGGTCATAACTTATGGGTAACTTATGATATAATAAAATTCTCAATTATCATTTTAAGAGGTCTTAAATTTGAGGCCAGAAAACGGGAATCGTGATACGGCCTAATGTGATTTTTGACAATGATTTACTTCAATAAATATGAGTGCTGCACGTTCAAAGTCAAAACGCTGCACGGTTGCTTATTCTACAGACTCGCGGTTTCAGAGCAGTTCGCAATCAATTAATACCATACATATGATTTAAGGTTAATGAATTTTGAAAATGTGTACTTTGCTTAACTTTTGTATTGTAATATGTTTTAGATGTTTGTAAGCATGCATATTTGATCTCCCTTGTATATTTGAATGAGCCGCTGGAAGAAATAAAGACATTTAAAAAAAAAAAAATAGTCCCAGTGTATTTTGGCCTTTGTTTATAAATAAAAGTCATGCATTATGCAGAAAAAAAATTTCTTCTGTTTATTATTGGTATTTTGTTACAAAATAAACTTTATCTGGCAGTTAGTTTAATGTTTATAATATACATCATTTTTATAATTACTAAATAAATACAGTTTGAAGCAGAAATATTTTTAAAAAGTGTCGTTTTTGTATTCAAACAAATTAAACCATTTTGCCAGTAAATGTCTCCTTGTATCCCTTTATAAAAAATATTTAATACATTTTCATTGCTCCCCTAAAGTTCTTAATGCGCTCCTTTCTCAAATTAGGAGCACATGTGCTCCTGGGGAAAAAGTATGCGTCAAGCCCTGCTTCAATGTTCAAAACAATCCTGAAAAAAAATGTATCACGGTTTCCAAGCATCACAACTGTTTCCAACATTGATAATAATAAGAAACATTTCTTGAGCACCTAATCAGCATATTACAATGATTTGAGTAATGGCTGCTTTTCAATCACAGGAATAAATGTAATTTTAATTTTATAAATATTACATATACTGTATATACACGTATATATTAAAATATAAAACAGTTATTTTAAATTGTAAAAATGCAGCCTCTGTGAACATAAGAGACTTCTTTACAAAAATATGTTTGATTTTCAAACAGATGAAAAAGTCTGATCACTTAGAACAGTAACCGCACACCTCTCCTCACAAGCCACACAATGTGAAGAATAGATTGTCAATAGCACAAACAGTGTGATGAGTTATGCTGAGAAATATAATACTATAAATATTTCATTAATAAACCAGTTTATGGCTTTTATAGTATAATGGATACAGATATAGTTCAATAGCCTGATCCCAGCTTGCTGTGACCCATGAACTGCAGACTTACCGAAATCACTGTCCTCATTACCACTGTGCCCTCCAGCACAAGACTTAATCCCAGGTTAAAGCAGGAAGACCGATGTAGTAATTAATGTACTGTAAAAACACATGCTAAATGACTAGTAACTACATTGGAGTGAATTCATTTTCAAAGGTCAATATTTGGCCATTTTGAGTCACTTCTTTAAGCATTAATCTAACAATATTTAATAAGATTTAGGCTTCTCAAGTTGCTCAAACTTCACATTCTCCTTTTCAAGTATATTTATCTCACATTAAGGATGCTTAGATATTTTAAATGGAAAACCAGACAAATACTGATTAGGAAAATTAGTTTCTGCCGTGCATTTAGCTGATGACTTTTATCCAAACCATCTCCACTTGTAGTTCACTAATTGCAGGGCCACTACTCCTCCACTAAGCTGGGGTCATACACCCTACACAAAGGCAGAGCAGTGACCTAACTGTGCAGTTCATGAGCCACTCCTGCTGAGGACTAAACCTGCAATCTTTCTGTTACTGTACCATCTTAAACACTGGCTATCACCACCCATCCCCTTTATTGTTAAGATGACAGTGGATTGTGACCTCTCACCTCTCAGTCAAACACCACATGTACATGCAATCAACTTGCATGTATCATACACATTGCTCCCTGAAGGATACATGGAAAGCTGATGCCTCTCTCTCTCTCTCTCTCTGTCTCTAACACACTTCCCCTCTTCACCCCCATCTTTAAAAGCTATTGTATACTGCATTGAGTGTGCTTGCATCCCCTAGACAGTTCCTTCCATCTTCGTCTGTGCGTGTATGTGCTGGCTTCGTGTGCTACTGCAGGGGTAGACCCACCGAGTTACCATGGTAACCAAAAACAGCTATATAAAGTCAGAATCAATAGCAATCATCAGACCATGGTGATTTTTACATCAGACTTGCGGTGTGTGTGTGTGTGTGTGTGTGTGTGTGTATCTGACTACTACTAGCTACTAGCATGCATCCTAATTCATGTATACATTATACATTCAACCTATTTGTCTCACTGGAAATAAAATCTCCAGCGTAGCTCATACAACAATGCATGAATATTCTAATTTACTCTTCTTCCACACAGAGGACAGAGGCTATATATATATGTATATATATATATATATATATATATATATATATATATATATATATATATATATATATATATATATATATATATATATATATATATATAGAAGACTGTAAACCCCTTACAGTTATACAAATATAATCATAGATAATATACTAACACTAATCTGTACCAATATTTGATTTAGTTATACAGTAAAATATTACTGCATATCTGTACAGTTCCTCTGTTTCTCATTCATTGTCATTTAATGCTTAGATTGCATAATGTGTGTATATTTTTATGAGGGCAACAGGACTTACTAGCACACACTTAGCTGTGACTTCTCACTAGTGCACACTTTTATTTCAGAGCTGTTTGATCTATGAGAGGAGGCTGTCGCACCAAATCACATGTTAGCTCTGTCAGAACACACCAACCTGGTCAAACCTGCATGAACACACACAACACTACGCATAAATGGATGACTACAGCATCTGCAGGAAAGGAAAATCACAACTGAGATCTCTCTAATATCTCAAAATCGCTCTCCTAGAGAACACCAAGATAAAATGGAAAGCAAAGTCTTCTGCTTCTCAAATTTTTCTTGAGAGTCTCCTTTAGTTTGACAAGAAATTCTCCGATAGTATCTCAAACCATCCTCAGATGTCTACAGGTCTACAATCAAAAACTCAAACATTTCATATCAAATACTCCAAATTTTCATCAAGATCAAAGATCAAATTTTCTGACCTAAGTAATTAATTGTATAACTTATACTTTTACTTTATGTAGACATTGGTCTCATGTGTTTCCAATTTTATTTCTCTAATGGAATAATAAGAAAATGATAAAAAGCTGACACTTTTCTGTTATAACCCATACCTGAGGTACGCTAGAGCAACCACTTGGGGGACTTTATTAATTGCCTCTGTTTGAGCTGCAAATTTAATTTAAGTCCTGATAATGTTTCAACTTCAAAATACATTCCTTTTCCTTAAAACGTACAGTACTGTTCAGAAGATTAGGGTCAGTAAAGGTGTGGTCACATTAGCTGAAAAAGTGTCCATTTTCCCTTGTCAATAGCGTAGAGATGTTTAAAGCACTTTCAAACAAAGCAACTTTCTGTTGGTCAGTGTGGTGAATTCACAAGAACTTGAACATGAGCACAATCTACATGGCAAACTTTTTCACCCTCACACAAAATTCCTAATTGTGAAGATTCTGACTGGAATTCATTTTTGCCGGAGTTTGACACACACGCCACATTTGTACTTTTGAGGAATAGAGAATACTCTGAGAATGAGAGAAGGATGTGAGCAAGGATGACAGATAAACATATTAGATACAGTCAGACAGACAGACGACCAGAAATACAGAAAAAAAAAAAAAAACATTAAAAGAACAAATGATAGATAAAATGATAGCTAGAATGAAATCTGTAAATTAGGGCTGGGGCGGTATGGATTTTTTCTAACCGCGGTTGAAAAGCAAGATATTCCCGCGGTAAACCGCTTTAAATACGCACAAGCTTAAAACAAAATTCAAAACGAAATGATAAATTTTAGGCTACAGTAGCCTAGTCAGGTAAGGTCAGGTTTGCCGATGTGCGTTATAGACTATTTATTTATTTATTTTTATCCCTGTGCGCCGATCGGAGACGGAGTTTACTGCTGATATTCTGGGGATACAACATAGCCAATAGGCTATACTAGTGACTTTAGCCTTTAAATATCTTTGCTGCATTGGATCAGTCTCCTTTCTAGAACAGCCAAGAGCTTTCTAGCCTCACGGCAGCAGCGCCTTGCATCGCTTAGACCTTAAAACAGTCAGCGCCGCGGATGTAGTTTCGAAAATTTATCAAAAAACGTTGGTGCGGACAGATGATGAGTTTTGTGATGCGGTTGCAGATGAAATAATAATAGCCCATCCGCGCATCTCTAATACAAATGGAATGTTATTATGTGTCATGGAACATTGCGCTCCCCAACTCGCGAAAGATCGGATTTGCTCCATCTTTTGATGTTAAGTTTTGTTTAGAAAACCTTGAATCCATGTAAGACACAATATCATTAGACATAATCTGTCATGAGAATCATGAATCCATGTCATTAGACACAACGTGCACACATGTGCAGGCCAATGTTTGTTTTTTTTGTTTTTTTTTGCGGTGATGACGGTGACGAGCTCAGACCCTTGGAGTTGGAGTCACTTGACCGCGGTATTGCGGTAATGCGGTAACCGCCCCAGCCCTACTGTAAATCATGACATAGAATGATATACAGATATAACAACGAATTGGAACAATAGATAGATAGATAGATAGATAGATAGATAGATAGATAGATAGATAGATAGATAGATAGATAGATAGATAGATAGATAGATAGATAGATAGATAGATAGATAGATAGATAGATAGATAGATAAGATAGATAGATAAAATTAACAATAGAGCAATAGTAAGGAGGATAGAACTAACTATAGAATGAACGATGATAAAATGATAGACAGAACGGTACAACAAATGCAAGCATGATCGATAGATAGAAAGATAAATAGAATGACAACACGAACAGTAGAACGAGAAATAGAATGATAAAATGATAGAATGATGAATAGCATGATACAACGTTGGAATGGAATGATACAGTGATAAAATGATAGATAGAATGAATGATAGAACAAATGATGACAGATGGAATGATAGATAGTACAGAATGGATAGAATAAATGGATGATCGGCTCTATATTAATGCAAACTGATTTGAATACACACACAGTCTCTTCCTCCACCTCAACTCATTTTTCTTTCCCTCCTCACCCTAGCCTCTCCCTTTTTCCCTGCTCTCTCAGTTTCTCCGCCACTGTAATGCCAAATCACACTGTCATCAGAATAATTATTATCATTACCCTCCCTTGCATAAGCACTCCTTTTAGTATCCTCTCATTAATGCAGTGTTTTAATCACAAAATAACAATTAGGCTGAATATCTATTTGATCGATTCAGGGCACAGATGAAAACATGGCTCCTGACCAAGAACGGGGGCAATATCACAGTACCTCCAGTCTCATTCAGTCATCTGAGGTGGCGGAGGGTTTGTTTTCTGCCACGTACTGAGATGTTCTTACAGTCGCATGGTTTTATAATGAGAGGAACATTAAGAAGAGGAGAGGAGCCAAAAGCGTACATGACAAAGAATCAGGAAATGCTTCACAGCACACACTGTGATATTTAACAGGACTGCTCATGCCCAGTGGGCAGAGAAACACCACCGATATAAAACCAGGGCCAGAAACAGTCCAAAGAGAATGTGGGATACCTGAGGCAAAGGCACTTTTAAGTCACATGGAAAAGGGGCATGGGTACAAAACACACATGAACAAACTTGCTGCAAACATGGTGCCTGGTTGAAAGGCCAATAAATATCATAGTTGATAGAACAGAAAAGCACAGAGGAGGCTGTTAAATAAACAAAACAACAAAACCAGCAGCATCTGCTCCCTGTTTTCCTTTCTTCTGTATATCTCTCTCTTTCACTTTGCTGATCTTATCAAGCAACTGGGCTCACAACATCCCTGTATACCTAAAATACATGAACTAGCTATTTGTCATCGCTATTTGGCATCAGGCTGTGAAGACTTATCATATGTTACACTCTTCGCATCCCAATTCACATAATATCTGCACAAAAGTGTATTCAAGATTCTTGAATACTATTTAGGGTGGATAGTATGCAAATTGGGATGCAGGGACTGAGATCACATTGGTCATGAGTCCTGATGATGTTTCAACTTCAAAATACATTCCTTTTTCTTAAAACGCACAGTACTGTTCAGGGGCCGTATTCACAAAGAATTTTAAGGCTAAAAGTAGCTCCTAACCGGCGAATTTAGGAGCAACTCCTAAAAATAATGGGCGTGTCACTCGTAACTTTAGGACTCTTAGTTTTTTTGACTAAGAGTAATTCACGAAGCATTTTAGCCCTAAAAGTAGCACCTAAGCCTGGGACAGCTTAAAAGAAGTGGAGAGGACTCCTAACTCACTAAGACCTATTCACAAACCACTTTTTGTGGCATTTCACGTTGCGATGTTTTGAAATGCGTATGCGGCGGCTACAGCTTCCGATCGCGAGGAAACAATTTTGTATTGTAGGCATAACTAGGGATGCAATCGCCACCGACAACAACCAAAACTAGGCTACTCACTGCATGTAAACTAATTGTAACGTTTCATTCTGAATCAAATTAAAATGTTCTTCTCTTTGCAAACGTAGGCAGAGGAATATAGTGACAGATTAATTCAATAATGTTGCAAAGATATTGCATCAATCCATATGTTTCATTAGGCTACTAGGCTATTTGTTTTCCCTTACTCTTTATTCATTTAGGCTATTTATTCAGTTATTCATCATCTTCCGTCCTTCGCACTACTTGTGTAGCGCACGCATTCTCAGACCTGTCATCTGTCACTCATCATCGTAGGGGAGGTGTTTGGAATCATTCCCGCGTTACAATCATCAGCCAATCAAGGTGGTCACTTCAGTCAAGCTCGTGCATGAGTAATGACGTCATCCATAGCAACAAAGACTCACTCTTAATTTAGGAGTTGTCATTTTTCTTTACTAAGAGTAGGTCTGAAAGGCGTTGTGAATAACTTTTAAGAGAAAACTCCTAGCTAAAATCTTTTAGTGCGATTTAGGAGTACTCCTAGTGGTAAGATAAAATGCTTTGTGAATACGGCTCCAGAAGATTAGGGTCAGTAAAGGTGTGGTCACATTAGCTGAAAAAGTGTCCATTTTCCCTTGTCCATAGCGTAGAGATGTATGAAGCACTTTCAAACCAAGCAACTTTCTGTTGGTCAGTGTGGTGAATTCACAAGACTAACTTGAACATGAGCACAATCTACATGGCAAACTTTTTTTTATAAAAAATGTCGATACAGCGTATTTGCTCTGTATTTGCTCTGGCTCTTGTTTTAAATTATTTTGTTTTCCGTTCTTATGCTTGTTGTTGTCATCTGTTGACGTTGTAAAAGCAGAATGTGATGGTTGGTCGGTGTGGTATTTGTCCCGCCCCTCCTCTACTGTGATTGGACGGCTGACAGTGATGAGGGCTGCGTTTTACCCAAAGTTAAACATTTTTCAACTCTCGGCGACCGATGAAAAAACGGCGATCGTTCAGCGCTTCAGCGTGAAATAGGCGCTCAGTGTGGCGTTACGCTCCTGACGTTTTAAAAACACAGCGGTCCCATTGAAAACAATTGGAAAAATATGCCAGTCGCGTAAAAAAACGCTTTGGTGGACACATAGGCTAATGTGAAGTATATGCAAGTAAAACAGCTTCTCAAACAAGAAAAAGTGTAGGGCGGGACTTGATTTTGTCTGTTAGGAATTGATTGGTTCATTGTGGTTTGCTTTTGCTGTGATTTCATGTGAGTGACAGGCTGCTTGCCCGCTTGCCGGTAAACACATCATCAGAGAAGAGAAGATATGTCATTACAAGAGGAAGGGGAAGTTATTTTGGTTAAAGATTACGAGAGCAAGTGAATTAAAAAAAATAATGATGTGAACTAATAAATAATTTATAATAAATACTGCAATATTCCACGAAAAAACTAGAATTGTCCATTATGATTTCACGGTGACTTAAACTCTCAAGTCACATTCATGTTCACATCAATTCAAATATTGCACATCATGCTGTTACAGCAGTGATACAGAATAGATCACTTGTGCGGAATTGTTTTTTGCCCTTTTTGGAGCATAATACCTTCGGTTCCTGTTATGAAAAAAGCATATGTTTGTGTTCAATAAAAGAAAGAATGTCATACAGGTTTCTAACAACATGAGGGTGAGTAAATGATGACAGCACTTTCAGTTTTTTGTGAACAATCACGTTAAAGCCGTCGATACAATCTGAACTTTGTCTTTAACAATAAGACACAGTAAACTAAAGAGGGAACATGGGAGCTCATAAGGTGAGACTTTCCTTACAGTGACAGCAGTGACACTAAGGCCATACAGCTACTTTGGACAACAGCCAATGGCTCACATCCAACACATCATGCCAGACAATGGAAAGAACTCTTGAATCTCTCTTTCTCCCTCTGAACGATGAGGGTGATCTGTGCCCACTGAAACACACACACATACAAGAAAGGAATGTTCCATGTTCAAAGCAACTCAAAGCAGCTTTATCAACTATGACAATCTGTCAATTACCACGGACCAGAATTTAGACTTTTTTTGTCCATTACTGAGAAGAAACAAACAAAAATTGTTTACAGTGATGCAATTGAAGTCTACTGTATGTGTCAAGGCGCATATATGCTGTTGAAACCTCTATGCAATACCGTTTGCTCAAAAGATTGGGGTTGGTAAGATGTTTATGTTTTTGAATTAAATCTCTTATGCTCAGAAAGGCTGATCAAAAACACAGTAAAAACAGAAATATTGTGAAATGTTACAATTTAATATAACTGTTTAAATCCATTTAATTTGCATATAGCGCAGGAAGATTAGATTTATATTGGTTTTGCGGAGACACATTTATGTTGCCAAGTGTAAATGGAGCAATTTTAACAAAACAGATAGCTATCCGATCAGTAAAAACGCAAAAAAAGGCCTATTGGAAACCTGTTCTTCAAAGTCTAATTTAAACCTGAAAACAAACTTGCTTGTATAAAGGTTTCTGACAAATTGAAAACAAATTTGATGAAAAATTGCTTTAGAAATATTTAAGGTTCTGTACAATGTCTATGTTATCCATTATGAATATTTAAAATATGTTTATGTGTATTAATACATATGGGGTGTGGCACAGTGATTAACTCGTAAACTTAAAAATGGCACTTCATGACAAAAAGGTTGCCGATCACTGTTATATAACACAAGGAGATAACTGATAAATACACAATATTAAATTATACATTAAAAATCATTGCTAAAAACTTATAATGTAAAGTATAAAAATTAATATTGATTTTGAAATTCGCTAAAGATTACATTTAACAGTATTACTAAATTACATTTAAAGATTCACTTTATGGGCAAAATTAAAAAACCCAAATTTCTAATATTGTCCGATATGGTACTTGCACATCAAGCATCTCTAGAGAACAATTTAACTCTTATATCAAATATCAGTCTCAAATCTACTGAGATCCAATCAACTGCAACCTGGGTCCAGCAAAGCGTCTAAATGTGGTTTAGCAAAGCATTATGGGAGCTGCAAAAAGGTTATGATCTCAAAGCTTTCTTGGACTTACTTCCTTCTAATAGAAGGGCAAATGCATCAGCAGGACAACAAAATTAATAATATTAATAAAAACACATTATTTGGTATTCATAAAAAAGACCTTTTACCAGCAGAGTGTACCTAAAGGTTACGGCAATAAGGAAGGAAATGTCCAACTGGGAAGCAAAAAAGAGCATTTCAATATCAATAATGTGTGGGAGAGTGTGTCTGTGTGTGTCTAAGAGGGTGTCACAATAAACATGGTCATTGTGAAGTGCATTGTGACGTTTTCCTTACTCTTTGAGTAACACTCAGATGCACATATACACACACAGACCATTAGATGCTTCTTCTGCTCAAACTATGTTGTATCCCTTCTAGTCTGCACTGCAGCGGAGAGACAGATTGTGGTCTCTAGCCAGAGAAAAGCAATGGATTTAGTGTCTGGTATCTGGTATGTGTGTGTGGGTGTGCGAGTGTGCGAGTGTGAGCATGTATCCTTTTCTTGTGTGTCTCTACGATTGCACACTGGAGCGTGAATGTCCCACATGGTGTGTGTGTGTGATGCCATAGGCTGGTGCTGAGTCCTGGCCCGGTTCCTTTTTCCTTTGGTCTCCTGAGGAGATTGATCCTACAGAACAGGTGTCACTGTTTTAGCTGCCTTAGTTCATGTGCGTGTACTTGTGTGTTTGATACCACAGGCTGTGCCGCCCTACCAAGTCTCCACTCACCCAGCAATGATCCCTCCACTGTGTGTTACTGCTAATGCACAATCTCCATTCAGCTTGGACACGAGGCCAAAGTGTGAAACCAGCCGAAATATTTACAAACCCCTGTTCTTCTGTTATTACACGTCACTGCATCCATCCTTGCAAGGACTGACTTTTATATATTACCATGGCATTGTGTTACTAACATAAGGTAATTGAAGCAAGAAAAAAAACCATCTCCAGGTCACATTCAGGTTTTTTTTTTTTTTTAATTTAAGGGGACCTATTAGGCCCTTTTACAAAGTCTTTATTTTGTTTTTAATGCTTGAGTGTTCAAAAAACACATTATTTTTCACATATTTACATTGTTGCATGCAGCACCTCTCTTACCAGTCTGTCAGTAACGCTCAGGGGTGCGTTTCTCAAAAGCATCGTTAGCCAACTATGGTTACAAGTTCAGTTGAATTGTGTTGATGATAAAGGAACTTGCGACTATAGTTGGTTTCGAGAAACCCCTGTTTAATTCCTGTCTCTGCTCCACCTTCCGAAAAGCACAATGTGATCTGATTGGTCAGCTGGATTGGTGTGTTGTGATTGGATAACTGCTTTGAGCGTGTTTCGGAAATGTCACGCCCCTTACCATAACCGCGAGTTTAAGTACACTACTAAAGCTACTCAACCAGGCCTCGCCCCTTTTTTTGTGTATAACTTGGATGGGAATTATTTAAATGCGGGATATTGTGACATTTATGCTCCCGGAATAAAACTCAAGACTACTATCAAGGCGTTTCAAGGAGTTCAGAAACAGTGCTAACTGATATAGAAAATAACTCCCTTTCGAGTGAACTTTGTAATTTGTAAATTGTAAACCTTCTTCAAAGAAAGTTGAAAATGTAAAAAAAAAAAAAAAAGCATAATAGGACACTTTAAAACTAAAAATTAAAACTAAAACTGAAACAAAAATAAATTAAACAAAAAATAATATTGAAAACAGAACGACACAGAAACGACAGCACAAAAAATGTATAAAAATGTAACACAAAATTAACATGAAAATATAAAAAATTAAATCTAATTCAAAATATTAATAAAAACTATAAAATAATATAAATACTAAAATAACACTGCTCACTCCAAAAAAAAAAATGTTTCAATTAAAATAATTCTTATATTTTGCATAAAGAAAATGTGAAAAAGAACAATTTGCATGAATTGGCATAAAGAAAATGTAATTATTTTTTTTCACCACCTTTTCCTCCAAAATGGTTCTTAACATGGAACGTTTGCTTAAGGTTTATTGAGCAAACTTTACTATAAAGAACCTTAATGGGTGTATGTAACCCGGCCCGGGACACTTTCCCATTCTCAATATTCTTAATAGTGACTCTTACTTTCTCAATTTAGTAATTTTTTATTGTATTACATTTAAAAATGTAGTAAAATTATATTTTTAATTTATCTTATTTTAAAGACAGTACAACTACTACCATAAGTAAATTAAGTGTATCTACTGTACGCAGTTCTATAAATTAAATCAATATTTGTTCAGCATTACAGTAGAGTAAGAATAAATAATCTTTGCATTTAGGAAAAGGATAATTTGATAGGAAATGTGCTTAACTGTCATTCAAACGTCAATATGCAAAAAAAACCTTTAAAAATCCTAACATAATATTGTTATTCTTAATTTTCTTAACATTATTATATTTATCTTTTAATTCTGAGGTGAGTTATGACTAATCAAACTGATCTTTAACTGTCATTTTTAAAAAAACTTCCGCCCTGCTCTTAAAATGAACACCATGTGCTTGGTCTCTATGATGCTATCTTTGGTCAAATAGCTGCAAATCTGTTTCACTTGCATCACACATGCACACATACACGCACGTCCAAAAGGACAGAAATGAATGTACCTCCCCAGATCACTCTTTTTCCATTCTTTTACCGTTTCCTCTCACATGCTCATGCCCAGTGAGTCCAACAGAACCCCAGGAAGCACCACCACCATACAGACAACAGAGAGAATGAGCAGATGGTCTGAGAGAATCAGAGAGAGAGAGAGAGAGAGAGATGGCAAAAGGAAAGGGGAGGCGTAGGAGCATGAGAGTATGAGGGAATTTTTTTACTGGCACTCATACAAGCAAAGACCTTATAAACTCATCATTCCGACAGAGTATTTTTAAAACAGTCTAACACCTCTACCATCGCACTGTTTTACCAAACTATTAGCACTCGGATGAATAAAGAAGTTATAAACAGCCAGCCAACATACTGAGCTAAGGAAACTGACCAATAGAAAGTTTTGCTGCTGACTAAAACCAAACGGTGGCAGAGAAGGACAGTTATCACAATAGCTGCCCTGTTCTTGAATAACCTCTACTCTACAGAGATTTCTAAACTCAACAGCAAGTTACATATGACAACTCTCCAAGAGATGGAGTATACATTAGCATTAGTACCCCTTCTCTGTAACAGTAAAGCTAATATTAGAGAAATTATCGTACACCTTAACTCATGGCAGTCTGCCAATCATGATAAAAGAACTGATCAATTAAAGTCTCTTAAAAGTTGTTATTGCATTACCTTGATCCATGTCTTTCCATAAGTGTATGCACAGGGAAGAAGAATAGTGTTGGCCTAGTCGATGTCCCAAAAGTTGAAGGTTCAATGTGAAAGGGAACTTTACCGATTCAGGGATCGCTTTAACTATTGCATCCTTTAGCGAGCCTTCAGTATATAAGGAGACTTTTCTTGTAAAAAGTGTTCTGCAAGTACCTTTTAATGTAATAAATTTGGTAAATGACAAGCAGCAGTAAAGAATACAAGATACATGAAATCTTTAATGGACAGTTCACAAAAAATAAATAATAATAAATTCAGTCATTATTTAATCAACCTCATGTTGTTCCACACATTTATGAGTTCTTCCGTGAAACAAAAAAGGATATTTTGAAGTCTCAAGGTCTTTTGTCCATACAATGAAAGTCAGTGGGGTCCAATCTTTTGTGTTCCACAGAAGAAAAAAGGTCATTCAGGCTACTTAATAAATTGTAATTTTTATGTGAACTATCACTTTTTGTCTTCAAAATCAATGGCCTGGTTTCACAGACAAGGCTTAGATTACACCAGGATTAGGCCTTAGTTTAATTAAGACATCTAAGTATCTTTTATAAACGTTAAAACATTACTGGTGTGCATCTTGAGAGAAAGCAATGGCACTGACATATTTTAAGATATGTCAGTGCAAGTTGCTTTCAGTTAAAACAGCTCAAACATGCATTTTTGTCCAAAATTAGGCTTAAGCCTTGTCTGTGAAACCAGAGGAAAATGTATTATCTTACTGACTTCAAACTACTTATGTTTTTTATGCGCATTATAATTTTTCACAATTCGCTACTCTCTGTTTTCATCTAATCTGGACTACAAGCTCAATTCTGACTGAGCCACCACTTGATGTGGTTTACTCAAAGGCAACTTCATCTCTCTCCTTGTTTTTTCGCTCCACACTGCAAGGCTCCATTAAAGCTCATATGCTGACATCAGCAGCCCCCCTCCACACTCACACAGGCACTCAAACAGTCACTTGCACACTCCGCCAATCCCAGCCAGCGGGAAACCACGCACACCCACACAGCCGCAGGCCTCTGAACACAGACCTGCACACGTAACACATCCTTACACATGGATATGAAAACACATGCACATCAGGCCTGGCTCCACAGGGGGGGCAATGCGAGCCTAGCCCACCCTGGCAACCACCTCCCTCTTTTTTGGATACAATACTGGGGTAGTACCATGGTACTTTAAACTCATGGTTAAAAAATACTCCAAGATGTTCTATAGAAAATGTAAAAGAGTGGGGTACAATCTCCTTAATATTACAGGAATAAGTGGGAAAAAACATGTTCAAAATGTCTACATTAGCTTTGCTGAACAGTGAACATAACTCATCCAAAAAGAAGTTAAGCCCAGGAATGTTTCAAATGGTAACAACATGGTGCTTTCATGTACCACAATACTGAGCTTATCTTATTTACATGCTACTTTAAGGTATTTAAAAACATTTTTAAATTTTTTTGTCTTAAAATCCAAACCAAAGGAAAATACTATGGTACTTAAAAAAAATTAAAATAAAAAAAAACCTAGAGAAATCTGATGCTGGGACTGTTGCTCAGCATCTCAAAACGGTCTACAAACAATGATAAATAACTAAATGTATAAAAAGTAGTGTTGGAATATTAATCATTACATCCTTTGTGCTTAATTATAATGATATGGATAAATAATTAACTTACATTATAGAGATGTCTAGAAGGAATGGAGGCAGCCTCAAGCAGGGGCCAGTGAAGGAGCCATCACTAACCTATAACATATTACAAATCTGTACCTGTTCCCAGGGGCCCTCGTATCTGGGTTTAGTAAAGGATATGGCCATTCGGTGATCTTTTTGGCGTATTTTCGAATTATGTTGTCTTCACTGAAGAGAAACAGAGAGCGGTTGACCGTCAGGCAGTTCTGTCGGACCGGAATCGGGTTGTAGAGGGCCATGGTCCGGGCTCTCTGGGCCATCGATTGCTTGTACATCCTCTGGGCCCCTGGCGGGCCGCCCTGCCTGCTGCCGCCGCGGCCGGGTCCCCCCTGACCGGTGCCCCCGCCGCCGTATCTGGCCGGCACTTCGTCTCCGAACCGAGCCATTCTGTAGACACCAAACGCCAATCGTTACGAAGCAGCCGAGAAGGGGGTGAAGTCTCAGGGTGACAACACCACATTACACCCCATCCGCCTCAGCACAGAGCACACAGACATTCAGATCTGATCTTCATGGTTAAGAAATGTCCATCATAAAGCACCAAACAAGATCAGTGGTTGGGGAAATGTGTGTGAGAGCGTGTCAGCGCCAAAAAGGGACTCAGATAACGAGATTGATGGATTGATAGATGGAGTATGTCCTTTCAATTGTGCAATCAGCTCAACAAATAGTCAAACAAATAGTCAAACATAAAGAGATAAAATGTCGACGAATTATCTTCCTCAGGAGGGTGGGATCCACATTTTAAGAAGTATCTCCCGTTTCAACAGCTCGGTGTGGGTCGTCTTGACATTTGCAAGGTGTGCATACAGATCCTTTTCGCATAATTGCGTTAATAAATTACATGTAAATTAGCATCAACTATATCAGGTCTAATACGTCTTTCTGAGGAGTTGCATTCTTGTTTTTTTTTTCACATCCACAAGACGAAAATAGAATAGAAAAATGGTGAAAACCTTTTAATTATTAATTTATTTCTGTGGTATCCGCAATGTTTGGTATACTATGGCAATATTCAGACTCCCCACCGCCAAACTCTCGAATTACACTCGCAAATGCAGACAACGGGGCTTCCCCAAAAAAATCCACACCTCGGTCACATTTGTTGATTTTAGTAATTTAAGTGTATCTGATTTTTTAGAGCCATATCGGTCCTATATGGTGGGCGTGAGCGCGCGCTGGGAAAACAAAAAACACCATGTCAAGATGTAATGATGATCTCTTGCGGTTTCTCCCTCAATTCCTAACTAAAAACAATTATCATCTATACTCCAGAACTCGTAGACAAATCCAAGACGCGAAAAATCCGACGGTGGTCGTTGAAATGAGCATAATCAGTTTTGGAGAGGCGCCGGAGCGCGTGGATTGAAGCTCGAACTCTCATCTTCTGTGGTAACCGAGAGGAACCAAGAGGCACCCATCGCCTCAAGCCCCCCAAAAATGCTCCGCCTCGGGGTTTTTCTGTCGCCTCAGTAGACGACGACCGATTATTTCGGATTTAAAAGTTTTATTTTTGGCGGAGAAAATGAAACGGAGACGCGGGGTCTCGAGCGCAATCCTCTTCAGATCAGCTGACGGGTTTAGAGCATCTGATCAATTTAACGCTCGTGCTCAAGCCTTGCAGCACATGACGCGCGTCCCCGTAGCGATTCGCTTATCCTCCAGCTCACTCCTCCTTATGGCCAAGACAAGACTCAACCGAACAGTGCGTGCCATTTTGCTACTTCTCGCAAACCGTGTGAGACGAGACATTATCCAAAGGCGATGGATGGATTCATATCTCTCAATACGTATTGTGTCTGAGTCATACACTTTTCCGGAAAAGGGAGTGTGTACTTGTTGACCAAGTATGGATTTGTGGGGACTTTACAGTGTCCTTATACACATTAAATGTTACTATAATTTCTATTCATCAAATCCTAAAAAAAAACCCTGAATGAATGAATCACAGTTTACACAAAAATATTAAGCAGCACAACAGTTTACAACATTGATAATAAATGTCTCTTGAGCAGCAAATCAGCATATTAGAATGATTTCTGAAGGATTATGTGACACTGAATACTGGAGAAATTATGCTGAAAATTCAGCTTTGGCGTCACAGGAATAAATTACTTTTTTAAATATATTCAAAGAAGAAAAGAAACAGTTATTTTAAATTGTAATAATATTTCACAATATCACTGTTTTTCCTGGATTTTTTTATTAAATACATGCAGGCCTGGTGAGCATAAGATACGTCTTTCAAAAAAATATTACCAACCCCAAACATTTGAATGGCCATGCACAGAATATAACTAATAATATAAATAAGAAGAGACAGTTTAAATAAAATTTAAACAAATGTGATGGTTTAAACAGAATTCTGGGAATGTCCCTTTGCCCATAAACTATAAAGCGATTTACTTTTTAGTTATTTTAAATATATAAGTTTAACATTTTCTTTTACTGCAAAACTATACAGTGTCTTATAAACATTTAAATATAATTTAAATATTTTCCCTAATTTTATGAGGTAAGTTCCACTGTTTTTTATATAGTAAAATTAGTCAAATTAAATGCAATGTCCTTTAAATATAATTTTTTAATATGATAATTAGATATTTTTAGCGTATATGGTAGATAACTTACAGTACAGTTAACCAATAACACATTTTTACATAACATTGCAATGTGATGCTCTCTCTCTGAACAGACAGTTTGTCAGCCTGAAAAGACACTCAGGAGAGAGTGTGTGTCCTAAAAACACTCTGCTCATATCATGCCCATCTGTCCACCTGGCACCAGCCTCTGAAATGCCTTTGGTTGCTAATTCCCTGGGTTTACTCTCCAGCTAAACTTGCTGAGAAAACGTGTCCGATTTCCATCTGAAGACAGCTGGTGGCATACTAAAGGGCTGTGAACTGAATTTGGAAATGTTCTGTTTAAAGGAATGCGTAATATTTGCAGTGAAAAATCAACGAGCGCTCTAGATTGACGCTGTCCATGGTGCTGAAACTGCACTATCCCCCTGCACTGAAACTGCACTATCTGTGGTCCTGAAATCAAAGAACAAACTCTGTATCAGAAATAAAGCAGTGCAGGTACAGCATGATTAGTCAGCGCACTTGTTCCGGGAGCTTTCGAGTCAAGCTGCCCATAATAATGCAATAAAAGGGGAGGATTCCCGCTGAGGAGGTGGAGTGGTTGTCCTGGTAGTGGGCGACCGTGAGTGTCGGTAAGGGGCGTGGATGCGCAGTCTGTAGCGTATCTGCCGGAGCGCCTGGTGTAATGCAACAAAGATGATGAGCCTCCGCGTTGAGAGACATGGTTAATTAAGGCATAATGCATTCGCTTGGGGAGACAATTTGACAAAAGGTTTTATAACACAAAGCACAGAGGGGAGAGAGAGAGACAGAGAGAAATCACCATTGCAGCACACACTGCACATAGGTGACTATTCACTGCTAGCCTTCAGCAACAAATTTTATAATTAATTTCTGAGCTCTGTGTTGTTGGACAGTCCAATTTTTTACATTTGCATCAGAACCAGTTCAAATGCAATAAATAGGGCAGACAATTAAATCAATGTTTATATATCTTGTGTGCATTCTGTGCAGCATGCGTGTGTGTAGATGTAACAGCATGCTATTCGTTCCTGTGTTTCTGACTGAGCCGTGAGACTGAGTCGTGCTGGGGCCCTGATGTGCACCATTGTCATTCAGACCGCGTTCACACGGAAACCCTGCAGGAAGCACCCAGTGCTCCCCCGCATTCTCTCTCTCTCCCTCTGGCTTGCTTTTTGCTCTCTCTCTCCCCGGCCCGCTCCTCTCCTTATTCGTTCCATCCTTCCACTGCCTCTCTCACTGCGCCCATCTAGCCTCAAGTTCAGCAAGAAGCAGAGAGAATGTATCAGAACACATGGGAAAAGGAAGTCAGGAATGCAAATATGAGTGCGTTTGTTTATAATGGTAAGACATATAACTCTCTAACCCCCTGCTCTCTAAGCTCTGGCCCTTCAGGAATATACAGGGTTACCAGATGGTGTTTTGACATTCGCCCTATCTTCCTACCAAAAAAAAAAGTAATGGATAAATTAATCAAAAGAGTTGGAATTATATCCTGTGCCACTAGTCACGTTGATGTTATTTTATATCACTTTTCAGGTGCATTTTTATTTTAAAATGACTGAAATAAGTCAGACAGCCTGTAGAGCGCATGAGGATGCACAGAAAATCACCACATGCCAATAACCCATGAGTCTCTGAGCAATAAAGAGCGCGTATGCGGAGACGAAGGGGGGGCTACTATATTTAACCCGGGCTAGCGAGTGCAATAGATTCATCCTCAGCTTTTCTCGGTGTATGGCAGCAGGAGGTGTGTGTAGCCTCTTTACAGGCTGTCTCAAGAGGTTAGAATATGCTCGAGAACTCGCTTACTCTACTGCTCTGTGACTGCAACACATTAGAAAGCACCTCGCTCACCCACAGCAAGAACAAATGCCCCAGCTTGGAGTTGTCAATCAAAGCAATCAGATGTGACAAGACTACACTTGTGGCAATAGATGCTGTCATTATAATCCCAAGAACAAGTTGCTCTTATGAAGTCTTGGAGGAAGAGTCGGAGAAATACTCAAACTTCACTCTGATGCTCAGCCAGGAGGGATTTGTGTTTAAAGGACAATGCAACAATACAGTGGCCCAAAAATGCATTTAGATACTTAAAACTGCATGAATTGCATTCCAGCAGAACATAAAATATCAAACCAGTAAGCATCTGCAAGAAACATTTTTATAAATATATGGACAATTACTTTTACTTTATTACTGTTCTCCATTTTTAGTGGCTATCAAGTCATGAAACGTCCAACAAACAGTGTCCAAATACTATTTATCTTCATTGAACATTACATCTATTGTTGTCATTACAACTCTTCTTTCTTTTGTGAAGTGTTTGTGGTATATTATAGCTTTATTATATATTTGTGTGTCTACAATTGCTTACACCTGTGTCCAGTAATCTGCACTTGAGTTTTGAGTTTTGAGTCTTGAGTTCTGTCCAGAAAACGATTCTATACTCAATGATTCATAAACCTAAATAATTCATAGCGGCCATGCATATTAGCCCAGCTCTCATTATTAAACTTTGATCTGTTTAACTCTCTGCAGCATCTCCAAGTGTAAGTATGAGGGTGTGGATGTGTTTTCCTAATACAGCTTTGGGACTGGGAGACCATCTCTTTTGTCGTTTTTCTCTTCCATTAGTCTTCACTCTCCAACTCACTTTTCTGTCACTTAATTTTTCTTTCTTTAATTCAAACTGCAAAATGTACACACACATACACATCATCACCAACCTGACAATGCATTACCCAGAATTATATCTATGCACTGATGCATGCTGGCCTGTCTTCAATTGGTTAATATTTTATTAGGCAATACATTAAGTACCAAGGTGCTTCAGTACAAAGAAAGGTTCCGCTCTATATACTTCCAAATGATCAGAAATGATCTTTCTGACCTATAAAACAACTTTTGTTTTACATAGATAAACATAGATAACGCTATTAATATATAATTGTGGGATTGTTCACCCAGAAATGAAGATTGACTGTATGCCTTTCTTTTTTTATATGGAACATAAAAGAAGAAACTTTAAAAAATATATATTTCTTCTAGGGCTGGGCAAGTTAACGCGTTATTATCGCGTTAACGCATTTATTAATTAATGCCGACAATTTTTTACCGCACGTTAACGCAGTTTTTTTAAATTATTATTTTGAAAGTCCGTTGCTCACTGGCTCTGAATACACATAGGCCTACAGTCAAACCATGATCACAGGAGGGGTGGGATGTTGGTCAGCCAGCAAATAACCCACCCAAACAAGCAGTGGAGAGAGTCAGGTTCTCTCTGGTGAACAGTTAAAGGGTTGCGCTCCGCGAGTGAATGACAGGCGCTCTATGGATAGTACCTATAAAACCTATAGATAATAACTATTTAGATTCTGGAAACTCACTAACAGCGAGCCGAGGATCAGTCTCTCTTCTAATGATTTGTGCTGCGCATCCTTTATAAAAAGTTATAGACAATTCAACTTCGGCAACGAGCGGGCGCGGGCGCGTGCTTGAGGCGAGCATGACCGCAACAGTTTCACAGGAACGCACCCGCTTGTCGCTGCACCTTGTGCTCGACCACTTCACCTCACTCTTGGCTGATTTATACTTCTGCGTCGGACTTACGCCGAAGACTATACGCTATAGACTACGCGTTGGTTTTCATTTATATCTCTGCGTCGTTGTCCGCGTTGACGCGCAATTACACATGCAGAGGGAGCATGTGAAACCCGGGGAGCGGTTCTTGCAATCACAGCGCTTGCGGTACGCGTAGAATTGACGTTACATTTTTGGAGAGGTACACGTCAGGGTACTCCGAAGTGTACGCGCGCTACACAGCTACGGCGTGAGTATAAAGTATGAATTGTTTTTTTACTCTGTTTAATGTAATCTTACGTGGGAAACCATGGCATGACCAAACCTAAGCTACTATAAGTAACGTTGGTCGACTTATATCTGTAGTAGTGATCATGACCTCTAACTACTACATAGACTGTTTCTGCTGCTCCCTGATAAAAGATACCTGTTGATACCTGTTCAGAAAAAAAAACAAGAAAACTGGACTCGTTTTAACAAACTAGATAAAAGGTAATGCCCTGGCAGTGGCAAATAGCTTTGTTTAAATATTTGATTTGATTACATTAATGTTTAAGTTGAGATTTGAGATTACTGTGTAAAGGGAATACTGCTGGTATAAAAGCACCTTATTTGTTTAAAGTTATTGCACTTTTGTGTATATAGCAGTACATTTAAATCAAAAGTGCGCAATAAACTACTTTAGAAGTCATTATTCAATTTTGCGCTTAACAATGCGATTAATCGCAAGAAAATCATGCGATTAATCGCGATTAAAAATTTTAATCGTTGCCCAGCACTAATTTCTTCTTATATATATTTTTGTATTTTTTCTTTGTGCTATAGGTTTGGAATAACAAGAAAGTGAATAAAAAGTGTGAATATAGAATGACAGAACAATCTCTTATAGACACACATTATTATTACACATATAAATTTCAATATTTACTAAAACATAATAATCAAAAAGTTATGTCTGTTAATATTATTTAATGGACTTGAGCTAACATGAACTAACAATAGATAGTTGTATTTATATTAACTAACATTAATAAAGGTTACTAAATGTATAACAAATGTATTGCTCATTGTTAGTTAATGCATTAATGTTAACTGATGAGTTCTTACTGTAAAGTGTTATGCAAAAACAGACATTTACACATATGTATTTTTAAAGAGTTGTCTATGTTTATGTACGTTTTTTGTACATTTTTGGCTGAACTTTCCTTTAATATTAAATTTGATTAATTTAAATATTAGTTTGAAATATGAATTGTATACTTAATTGTGGTTTGTCTTCTTCTTGAATCTGTCACGTTGTGTGATGATTCTCTCGTATCAGAACAATGTCTTGTATCGAAAACTGAAAACCTTGACCCTATTGTTTTTCCTGCCTTTCAGATGCTGATATTCCAAAAATAAATGGAAATCTGACATTTATATACAGTTATATAAAATATCTTGTCTTTATCTGCATCTTTTTCATCCACTTCTTAGGCCAATGAGGTTAAATGGATAGATTCTTCAGAGAGAGAGAGAGAGAGAGAGAGAGAGAGAGAAGGATAGCAGAAGAGGGAGAGTTTATGAGTGGGGGGGAATTAAGTGACAGAGAGAGGAATGGGAGAAGAGCCACAGTAATCAGAATCAGAATCAGAATCAATTTTATTGCCAAGTAGTGTTGTGCACATACAAAGAATTTGCTTTGGTAATAAGGTGTTACTGAGGCTGCTATAATCAGCGCCAACTTGAGAAAAATACAGCATGACATGAGGAGAGGTGAGGAGAAAAAAAGGCGACCCCCAGACTATGCTCCTGTAAGGAGAACAGTCTGGGAACAGGAAAAAACACCTCAGCAACATTAGCACATAAACAGTACACTCTACAAACAAGACATTGCAACACGGTTGGGAGTGGGGGATGGAGATAGTCCAGCCCAGGCAAGCAGCATCCGGTCCTGCAGCCATTATGGCGCTGGTCACAGACCCGCCTGTCAGACTGGGGGTACGAAGTGGCGAAGGCGTGGGATGGGGTGTGGGGCAGGTGCATATCTGTGTATATGTAAGTTCATGTGTGTGTAGGCCTGGAGAGAGTCGCTAAGCCAGCACCATAATCTAGGAGCCTCAGTCCGCAGGATTGTCATAGCGATACACAGCAAGTTGCCATGGAGACAACCTTGATCATGTCCCAGGCAGAGTCAACAATCACCAGGTGTCTGTGGAGTCGGGACAAGACATTAGACGTGACGAGAGAAGCAAAGCAGGAGAGGTAAGGGGAGGGAGAGGGAGAGAAAATGCGACCGCCTTCGTTGAGAGCCAAGAGGGATTTTAGGAGATTAGGAGATTGGTCTTTTTTGGCTGTTCTGTGTGTTTGCAGAGGGAGTGAGTGTGTATTAATTAATGAACTGATTGATGAGGGGGATGGAGGGAGAGAGCGAGAGGTGGAGAGAGTGAATGGAGGGGTGAGATTGCACTGCTAGCCTCAGCTAATGGCCTAAGACTGTTGTGGAGTAAGCAGTCTACTGAGGAGGATCAGCACTTACACACACACACACACGCTGAGTGTTTGCACATACTGTATGTGCACAGAAACATCTACAACATAAAGAAACTTGCATTTAAGCTTAATTTACATAGTCGAGAATCAAAGGGAGTCGGAGCGGCCCGCTCCCCGCTGAGATAATGGCCCTTCTGAGCCTCCGACAACATCCAGGATGTTTGAAATGATCGTTGAGTCGCTGGGACAGACTGAGCAGTGACCAATGGCCTTATTCTCTCACTGAAGTACAGACGAGCTCATTGTCCTGATAGGATATGATCCAAAATCTCCTCTCCAAGTGCAAAGCCACATATCAACATAACTGCATTTTTCTTATATTGAGGCAGGATAGTCTTGGTTAATTAAATGTAAATCGTATTCAGTTGCGACAGATCTTTCATTCTGTAATGTACATCCAAGTGTAATGGATTCAGGGCCGTAAACACAATAGACATTGAGGGGGATATGTCAACCCCCCAATTGAATATTCTATCATTTACACGATTCATGTAATTCATAAGAAAAGAAACATTTTGAGCTTTCAACATTAAACATATGAATAAGAGTGATTGTGTGCATATTTTAAAATAAAATATTATTTGCAAATAGTTTAAACAGATTAGAACTTCTTTTACCATTTTTATTCATTCCTTTAAATTCATTTGAATCCATTTAAGGGATAGTTCACCCAAAAATGAAATTCTATCATTAATTACTCACCCTCATATCGTTCCAAACCCGTTAGACTTTCGTTCATCTTCGGAATACAAATGAAGATCTTTTTAATGAAATCTGAGAGCTTTCTGTCCCTTTAGTCAATAATGCATTAACATGCAATGAGCAATTCATTTGTTACAGTTTTTATTAATCTCTGTTAACATTAGTTAATAAAAATGCAACTGTTCATTGTTAGTTCATGTTAGCTCCATTAAATAATAAGAACAGGTACAACTTTTGATTTGAATAATGTATTAGTAAATGTTGAGATTAAGAAATTAATTCATTTTCATTGTTAGTTCATGTTAACAAATGTACCCCATTATAAATTGTTACCACAACAACTGTTTGCACGGTATTTGCACTGGATTTACGTTAATACGTTGCCAAAATTGACCGGTACAGTCCGTGACATGGAATTAGAAAAAAAATTCAGAGGTGTGAACATGAACGCTGGGTCATTCAATCCGTCACCCCTTTTCATTCTTAATCGGTCAAGATATGGCTGGTTAATCAGGCACTGCTAGCAGATGCCGCAACTACACCATCTGGACCAAAAAAGAATCTTTCCTTTGATAGTCATTCAAAATTAGCCATGTATTCTTGAAATATATATTTTTGCAGGCAAAATATCATTAATATTTCATTATGGAGTAGTAGATGATCAGCAATTTTTAACATTGTATCATAACCAAGATGACATAAATGCTTACAATTAATGTGGTACAAAAGGACAGATGAAAAAAGTAGACTAAAAGACAGAGAGAGGGAAAATGAAAAGAGCATATCACAGGCAGGAAATGATGTTAAAAGCAGAAGGTGTGATCAAAGGTGGATGGGAAGTTATGAGTAAGCAGGAGAGACGGTGAATGAGTCTGGCCAAGAGCGCTGCGACCACGTCAGCCAATCGATCCCTCTTTCCATTTCTCCGACCCTCCTCCCTCCATCCATCCATGCATCTAGCCAGTGTGCTGAGCGTTGGTTTTTTCCTGCTACTGCAAATGGCAAATCAGCCCTGATTCATCACTGAGGGCCTTTCAATTAAAGTGAAAACACTTGGCGAGAGAGAGGGGGAGGAGTCAAAAGATCTGAGTTAGAGAAAGATGGAAATGGAAAGGGAGGGGAAAAGAGAGAGAAGGAAGTATATTTTCGTGTGTGTGCATTGCATAAGTGTCCTTCCGGCATAAGTAAACTTGTCTCCTTTTTGGAGTTTTTTATCTCAACATAAAAAATAATTCCTGGTTTTATTGTGCACAATCATCCAGTGCACATTATGTCAAGAAAAAAAAAATATTCAACTGAAATGGAATTAAAGTAGCAAACGGGACATAAAATTGGAAAATTAATGTAAGGAGGTCAATTAAAATGAATCTAAATTCAGAAAAAGTAAACTTAATTTTGGATGGATGGATGGATGATAAATATTAGAAAGACAGAAGATAGATGGATAGATAGACGAAAGAAAGAAAGAAAGAAAGAAAGAAAGAAAGAAAGAAAGAAAGAAAGAAAGAAAGAAAGAAAGAAAGAAAGAAAGAAAGAAAGAAAGAAAGAAAGAAAGAAAGAAAGAAAGAAAGAAAGAAAGGATAAAATTAGTGTGCAGAGAGGGAGATGATTAATAATAAGATACAACCTATTTTCAGTGTCCTTGTTCAGAGAAAGCAAGAACATGAAGCAAGGTGGGGATAAAAAACAGAGCACCCTCATTGTACTACAGGCTGCTGCAAATATGTATGTATGTAACACAGATGGATGTGTTTAGCAAGACACTGTATTAAGTACAGTCTTGTGTTTGCATACCATTTTATTTCATGGGGAGAGAGACAGAAAGGGTGTGTGTGCCAGGGAGAGAGTGTGTTTGTGCTTATGAGCATGAGCTTGTCTTGTGCAGAAGACTACGAAACTCGACCGATCATGAAATGACTAGTTAAGTCTCTTTTACAACACACGCATAAATCAGATTTGACGCCTTTCATAATAAATTGCACTACTACTGACTCACCTATTCTATGTGTCCCTGTCCCATTGAAGAAAGGAAATCATATGGGTTTGAAAGCTGGAGTAACTAATGAAAGATTTTTACTTTATTTTGGGGTGAACCTTTCTATTAACATTTGCTTTGTATCTATTGCTTTGATATCCTTTTTTCGTTTTGTGTGTTTGCATTTGCCATCCGCACTCTGCTGAATCTCATTTCCACTCATGCCGTTAGGACAGCGTAAATCACACTCTCGGAGCGCTTCATTGAGAAAAGAGCCGAGCTCAAACTGGCAGCTAGCCAATCAGGGAGAGTGACCCTGAGAAGACATGTGAGCAATGGGACGCATGGCTACTCAGACAAGCTGGAGCACTTAACGGTGACGCTAGTTAGAACTGAACACTGGTGACATGGTGGCTGCTGGGAATATGGCACGTACTGTATATAAACACTGATGCATTTCATCAACCACAAACCTAAGAGCTGCAGTTTTTTGATAACTTTATTCAGTTGATGAGATAATAGTCTAGAAATAGAGAGGAATGGAAAAGGCGAAAATGACCAAATGGTGCCTCTAAAAAATGACAGAAATACAGTTCTTGACCACAAGAACCCTTAAAGGGGTGGTTCATCCCCCAAAAATTTCAAATTTAATGCACTGTCATGTTGTTCCAAAACTACTTTTATGGAAAACAAAGCGTTTTATTTTTTGCAAATAAAAATGGAAGTCAATAGGGTCCAATGTTGGTCCCAACGTACTTCAAAATATACTCTTTTGTATTCTGCAGAAGAAAATGAACATTCTGTCATTGTTTGCTCATCCTGATGTCTTTTGAAACCTATATGACCTACAAAAGGAGTAATTTATAACAGAATATCCAAAATTTCTTACAATGAAAGTGAATGGTGAACACAGCTGCCATGCAAGGTTTTCCGTAAATAACTTTCATTTTGGTTTTCCGTGATAAGTTAAATTTAGTACAGTATATGGTTTAAGAGAACTTTGAATATAGTGCACATGTCTTAAAAACTAAATTTATGATGCTTTTCTTTTGGTCTTTTTGGAGCTTGACAGCGCATACTCACCATCCACTTTCATTAAATGGAAAACAGCAGCTCAGATATCATGCTAAACGTCTCCTTTTGTGTGAAGGAATTAAGTTATACAGGTTTAAAATGACATGAGGGCGAGCAGTTTATTCACAGCATGAGTGACATAAAATGTTAGTGAAGTCCTTTCTAATGGTGGATCAGGTTTTCGCAGCCTTTTACTGCTTTCACTGCAACTGCACAGTGATCAGAGAGAATTCAGGCCCAGCACATGGCAATCATACTGATTAAATCCATTCAATCAAACTGATAGACAGAGCTTGTCAAAATGAGTTGTAACACTACTGCTGTAATGATCATCACAATGGTATGTGTCGAGGCTTAGAGCAAGAGAGTGGGCGAGAGACGAAGAGGGGCGAATGTGAATCAAGATGGGAGATCCCCTCAGCTGTGGGTGATTACAGGGTGACAAAACAGTAGGTGGGGCTGCAGAAATCTAACAGTACTGTCTGCAGTGCCACCATGTATCTGATATTGGAAGAGCAGGGTAAAAATGTTACCAGGTTTTACAGCTCCCCCTAGTGTACAGCTCATGGGAGGAAAGTTTGTGGATTTGAATCATTTACTCAGGAAATGTCTAGCTTAATGCTTTGAGGTTGGCCTCAAACATTGTTTTGTCTCGTCAACAGCCATTAACAATGCCAATTAAATGTATAACTTAATCGAGGCATATATAATGAGGGTAAAAGTACAGAAAGGCTGATGTTAAATTCACAACATCCATGCTGTACATTTAAACAGCAAATGAAAAAGCACTGTGTGTGTTGATAATATTCAAACACACTAAATTCAAACACTACATACATCTTCTACACATTTTTATATATCATCTACAGCAGACACAAGATAATGATGGAATAATATAATATAAATGTAAAATTATATACAACCGTTCAAAACTTTGGGGTCGATCAAAATCAACAAAAACAGTAATATTGTGAAATATCATTATAATTTAATATTAATAATAATATTTTAATATATTTCTAAAATGTAATTTATTCCTGTGATGGCAAAGCTGTATTTTCAGCAGCCATTACTCCAGAAAACAATTATTATTATTATCAATGTTGAAAACAGTTTTGAAACCGTGATGATTTTTTTCCTGAATTCTATGATGAATAGAAATATCAAAAGAGCATTTATTTTAAATAGATTTTTTTTTTTGGAACAATGTCAATGTCTCAATGTAAATTTTTTTTTTTAAATACATTAAATATATAATATTTCTCTAATAAAATCTTTGTTTTTAATGTCCATCTAATTTTACTTTTAAGATGGCAAAATGCCTCAGGTGAACATGAAAAATTACCACAAAAAAAAAAAAACAATGATAAAATAAATATATACATTAATGTCTGGTTCGCTATCTTTATGGGAACTCTCATAGACCTAATGGTTTTTATACTGTATAAATTGTATATTCTATCCCCTTACACTAACCTTACACCTAAACCTATCCATCACAGAAAACTTTCTGCATTTTTACATTGTCACAAAAAGCTACACACACACACACACACACACACACACACACACACACACACACACACACACACACACACACACACACACACACACACACACACACACACACACACACACACACATTCTTAGAAGCTAAGATATCTTCATCGTTTACAGTGCAGTTGAATATTTTGCCCAGGAGAGGGCAGTAACTCTAACGTTACAGAAAGGCATGACAGCTTATTCCTGAAGCTGTGTGTGATGTAAATATACCTAATAAATGTTTCCATACTGTAATATATCCAATAAATATCTATGAATTACCTATGGTTTTGAAGTTAAAGCATTTGTGTATCTTGTGAAATCTGCAAGGATCTAGACAAATTGTGACAGCAAAATATGAAGGAAGGGCAATAGAAAGCAATAGATCAATCTCTGAATATGAGAGGGAAGTAAAGCACTGTCATAAAGACATTTTATGGCATAATATCCATTGAGAAGATTGCTGTGACCGTGTTAGTCTCCCAGCACTTTTCTTGAATAAAAAGCTCTCTTTGTCTGACTTGCTTAATGAAAGTGCACTTTTTTTTGTAAGAACTGGACAATAGCCAGATTTTTTGGCTTTAACATCCTTTACTACACATACTGTAGTATTATTTGCTAACATAAATATATGACAATGGCTATCTGCAGTTTATTTGACACCTGAAAATAAGCAATACAGTTCAGAGTGATGTGGAAGCATTTGAAATAAAATGTACACTGGGTATTTTAGGGCTGGGTATTGACACAAATTTCACAATTCAATTCGATTTCGATTCCGATTCGATTCAATATTGATTATTGTGGATATCAGGTACAATACATGGCAAATTTTCTCAAGGAAAACAAATCTCAACCAATGCTGTAAACTATGGGAGTCAGTTGTATCATTAAAATTGTTTCATTAGCCTACTATAGCCTAATATAGGTAAAGATTTACTGATTTGTATACAAACACTTAAATTACACTTTTATTTATTTATTATTACTTTTTATTATATTATTATTCTAATAATAAAGTTATATGAAATATAAACATTTAAATGGTGGCTGTCATAAAAACTTGCCAGATTTATTCAAACATGCATTAAATATTGAAGAACATAAAAAATTATAATGAATATGTAATATGGTGCATATATATTTAGCAAAATGCTCCTCTATAGAGTTATTTTTTCTAGCTGACTAACGAGATCGTGCCGGTCAATGGATATGTTTTTTCTGAGGTAAATGTGACGTTACATGACATTCTACAAGCTGTTTCACTGACGTCTTTCCACGGTTGAAACACTGATTGAGAGATTCCATGTGACAATAAGGATTTCGATAAGTTGTACTCTATCTTTTAACACACTTTCAGATGCTCATTCTTGTTTATTTCACGCTGTAACTGGTAATATTAAGGTGGAAGAGAAGATCATGTGCGCTCGGCGCTGCTGCTTCTCTTGAGCTGAGCTGCTCGCGCCAGAGCGATCTCACGCCACAGCGCCAAAACGGTTATGTTTTTGAATTTCGTAAGAAAATGGACATAATTTGAGATCTGAGACTTTGTTTCATATCAATAGCAACAAAGCACAAAGATTATTGCGTTTATTGGATGGGATGCGCGCTACAATGTTCCATTAATTCATCAACTGAAAACAGGATGACTAATCGATTCTTGGGATTTAAGAATCGATATCAGTTGGTAAAAATGAGAATCGATTAAAATCGACAAATCGATATTTTTTACCCAGCACTAGGGTATTTGTTTCATGTGAAAATAAGCATCTACATGCACTGTAAATAACACTCACATTTACCTTCAGCAGCCTGATTCACAGACATAACCATGTGTGTATTGTGTCATATTTGTTATTAGTCAGGGAAAAAAGGAAGTCTGAATGGGTGTGAACAAGGGTCAGACAGTCCAGCCCCCCAGAGCAGATTTTAGCTGACCCTGCTGTGACCTTTGGGCCAGCAGCAGATGGAATGAGCTCACTGGCTGCATTAGCATCTAAATGGCTCTGAGAAACGACAGAGGACAGAGACAAAATAAGGTGAGTTCTGCCCTACAGACATGAATAACGAGAGATACACAGAAAGACACACAAACATAGGTAGAATTTGATCTGTTTTCACAACTGAGTCCACTTTCATGAACTACAAAAGATGAACTACACAAGAATATATTTTGAAGAATGTTTCTGAACTGGTTTGTACGCAGCCCCTAAAATTACATGCATGGAAAACAATATGATTTGGGAGGAAAAAATATACTTCAATGTTTTTGCGTTCGATCGCAAAAGTTTTGAGTTCCCTGAGAAACTTTGCATTTGCTCGCAAAACATTCGATTTGTATGAAGGAAGATGTTTGACTATTTTTGTGAACTTTATAACAGTTTTTTATATTATAATCTTTACTCCCTACTAGATTATGACTCTCCTGTTTTTGCCTACCACACCGGAAAAGGATTTAAAGTCATTTCTTTAAGCACCAAAATTTCCCTTATTTAGATGGCAAAATGTGATTGAAATTTAAACCGCACAATTATCTACAATAATTGGGATTAGATCGAATACCAACAATCAAATAATTAATAATTAATAAATAATTGTGACAGGCCTAATTGTATGGACAAAAAAATTAATATAAATTATCTTTTTTGTGTGTTTGCATAAGAAAGAAAGAACAACAAGAGGGTGAGTAAACGATGACAGAATTTAAATTTTTGGGTGACTATATCCTTTACAACTGAACCTCTGCTTATGATGGTCATTTGATCAATTCAGTTCAATGTACGCAAACTCAGACAAACCAAATCAACATCAAAATCAACCCTGGGATCACACTGTCAAACAGTTCTGCTTTCCCTCTCACAAGCATAGACAACAAGCTCACCTCTGAGATCTCATAAAGACAGACAGTATGGCACTGTCATGGACTCATCCAGAGTTCTTCAAAATAACACATGGAGGACGTTGAATGCCATCTTTATATTTATTTACATTCTCCCAATCCAGTAAAGTGCAAGGTGCTCACAGGTGCCACAGCATGAAAAATTAACAAAAGAAAAAAAAACAACTTCAATATACCAAAAACAATAACCTTGCATCAGGTCTAATACTTCAATCAGAGTACTCAGTTGATACAGCATTCACTACCACCCGTCTTAGCTCTCTTGATCACTTCATTATGTGAGAATTTATACACCTGGGTACAACCATTTCTCAGCAATAATCACATGGGGAAGTAATAAAAACCATGAACATGTAATAAATATCAAGTAAAAATATTATGTGATCAAGCAACTCCATTTCCTTCACCACACAAATTTCAATAACAGTACAAACTTCAATAAGTAAACTTCAGCAATAATTAGAGAAAATACACATTAACATCAACCAATTCCCCTTCCTTTCCCACCATACTTGGTATCTCCCACTTCCCATGATGCAACACAGCACAGGTATAAAAATCATGAGGAAAGTCCATTCCAGTCTTTTACCCAAATCAAGATGGCCACCACCATGTATGCTGATCCAGGTGACAATCAACAGTCTGTAGCAAACTTTAAATGTCCTCTGGGTTAGTGCTCAGATGGCCAGTCTGAGACACCAGTATAGTTGTAGATAGATTTGTGTGTTTAATCCATCTCTCATGTCGCTGGTACACTAAGGTAAATAAAGAGTCTTTTAACAACCAAGTATGTGTTCATGTGTTTTGTGGAAGGGCTACCAAGGGGTCACAAAGAACTGAGGGTAGCTCTGTGACAGGCACAAATGCATAATTGAGATGCAGGAGGTGCAGTCTCAGGCTGGGAGAACACTGTGGTTTGACAGGATCCCAGGCTTAATAAATTGTGCCTGAAAACCAGACAGTGAGCTGGTTTACGACATAGATGCCTTAATTGAAGTGATGCATTTGCGCACTATTTGGATCCAGCCAAGTAATTATGTAGAGTAATGAATTTAATGCAGAGACATAGTTGCATGAAAACTGCTGAGGTGTATTTGAGAGTTCAATAACAAGAAACCCGAAAGGAATTACGATTTCGCAACCACACCAGAAAGTGATCAATATACACGCACACACACAGACATTGGAGAAACTGGGTCCTTAGGGACGCCTCTGTCTGGAACAGGTCTGCCACGCTTGGCAATCAGCCAGAATGATGCAAGATAAAAAGAAGAAAGTTGGAAAGGGGGACCAAAGGAAAAAGAAAGAAGGGATGGATGGAGGGCAAGATGAAGGTTTAGTTAGACTGCAAGAGAAGGGAAATTGGAAATAACCTAAGAAAAACAAACAATAGCTTAGTGTTTAAGAGGACACTCAGCTGTCTTGCCGTTTGTTCTCATTGGTCTTAATGCTCAATCTGTCTCCCGTTTCACTCCTCCTCTTGTTTACTTCATATTTCATTCTTTTACTTTCCATTTTATAATTTCCTTAGGTGATGTTCATCTATTGATCCATTCATCCTCTCACATGGACTAAATATAGGCTGCAATGTTTCTTTGTTCATTCTCATACTGTTTATCAAGGTGGAAACTTTTCATTGACTTCTATTGTTTTTATATGAAGATAATGATATTTTCTATACTCTTTGTCTAACTCTTCCAGAAACCATGTACTTCCTCTTCCTTGAACATACATTTGTTCTGCCCTTACTAACCGGTCTTAAAACTACTGCATTTAATTGTTTAAAAATTAAAAATAAATGATATAATATCTGATTGCTATCATAAAACGAGCCTTAAATCTTGCTCTGCATATCGTCTTTTCTGTCAAATGTGCATGAAAATCAACAATCAACTTTCATTTTTTTTTTTTCACCCACAACTGATTCATGCACAGGTTTATGCTGCCTCTGCGGATTAAAAAGCCTTAAAAAAAACGTTTTGTAATATAGATAATATAAGGCTCTTCAAATGCGACTTAAATAAAAAATGATTTTTGCCCAGCCAAGCACAAAAGTGTTTTCTCATGAATGAAGCACAAAAAAACTCTGTTTCATCTCCTATGTTTCATCTTATGGCCGGTATCCAGCTGTGAATCTCATGCTCTCTTTGTACAATAACTTCTCCTATTATTTAATTTAATTTTTATTTATTTATTCTGTTCTTTCTCAACATTTAGCTCAAAAAGTGCTATGCAAAAGCAAAAAAATCCTAACTGCATCTACGTATGCATGCATCCACTAAAAATCACATTGATTGGTTACATAAAAAAAATCTGTTTGCAGATACCACTTAGTTTGATATTTTGTCATAATGCAATGACATGTAGCACAAGAAAAACAACCATTCAAAAGTATGGGATCACTATTCACCAAGGATGCAATTCAAAAGTGAGACATTGATTATTTGACAAATAGTTTTTGTGAACTTTCCATTCATCAAAGAATTCTGAAAACAATTCCTCACAAATATTAAGCAGCACAAACTAATTTCATGTTTCTTGAGCACCAAATCAGCATATAAGAATGATTTCTGAAGGATCATGTGACACTGACGACTGGAGTAATGATGCTGAAATTTCAGCTTTGTATGCACAGTAATAAATTACATTTTAAAGTATATAAACATAGAAAACAGTTATTTTAAATTGAAATAGTGTTTCATAATATTACTGTTTCTTTACTGTCGATCAAATTATCATAAAATCCATAACATTTTACCAAGGTCCACTCGATTGGAATTGTATTCCCTCACCACTGGTATAAATCAACATGGAAACTATTTGCAGAAGCTAATCAGGAAGTCTCTACATTTGCATCTGTTGGCATCCTCTCAGTCTCTGGGAAAAGGACTGCAGCTGCCAAGATCATTCTAGATGACATTGAATCATCAAGCACCCTCACAACTCTAATATCATATTCCACAAATCATCCCAGTCTCTCTGACTAAAATCAACGCTTTAATTCATCGCAGCCTTGGAAATGCTAAAAAGCCAATTTTATGGGTGCTAAAAATAGCACAGCTACCCTATTTATGTGGCTTAGGTCTGTCTTGCCAACAGAAACTGTGGAAGTGTCCGCACGAAAGCTGCCCCCTTGTCACACTGCCCGCTGATCTGTCCATTCTTGCTGCCAAGTGTCTCTGTATAAGACTCTCTGTGTGTGTGTGTGTGTTTGTGTGTGTGTGTGTGTGTGTGTGTGTGTGTGTGTGTGTGTGTGTGTGTGTGTGTGTGTGTGTGTGTGTGTGTGTGTGTGTGTGTTTGTGTGTGTGTGTGTCTCTACAGTCTATATGTAAAATACTCCAAAGCCTGAGCATCATGTGTTTTGATTTTCAGCCTTTCATTCTAAACCTAGACCACTGAAATATGAAGTGAAGCACAGATAAGGGGGAGGCATGTGGGACACAGATGAAGGTATGGAGAAGAGATCCAATACACAGCTAAGCAACAGCTAAGTGTTTTTTTATTCTATTTAAGAGGCTGTTTTAATATAGCACTGCTCTAATTGAGAGTGTGTGAGAGACATACCCAGTGTTTATGGAAAACACTGAGCACAAGGCAGTGGCTAAAGAGAAAGAGAGAAAGAAACTAATGTATGTTTTTGTATATGCCTTGAGAGAATATGAGGAAAAGGCTTCTAATTTCAGGTCTCAACAGTAAGAATGACCTACTGTCCCAGGGACAATGTGAGAGTGTTTCAGGGCAGTTCACAAAACTATCCTAGTATGTTTTTTTGCTTTTTATATTATTATAATAATATTTATTAATTATATAATTAATACAATTTGTATTTTTATACCACTAAAATTGTTTCCAGGCTGACATAATGTTCTCCAGCATAATTTGAAAATGATCCAAAGAGCTTGTGATTCAACGGACACAAGAACATCAAACATCTGACCATCTCCACAAAAGAGTTTACATGGTAAATATCACAAATAGACTTGAATATGAAGATTTTCAATGTCTGCATCATATGTGTTGCATAGCTGGAATGAGTTTAGTGGTGTATCTTATACATGTGAGTGTTTGTTTGTGCATTTCTCTACCACTCTGCTGTGTGACAGACTCCCTGGGCCCATATTTAATTACAGCCAGAGACAAGAAAAGGAAAGTGAGAGAGAGAAGAGAGTGAGGGGAAATGAGTGAAATGAGGTGAGATTGCATTTTCTGTCAGTAACCTCTTATCTCACGTCTCCCCGCTGCTACGGCTGCCAGAATGAGTGGGTGAGCAATGAGAGTGGAAGCCTCCACACCCCTAAAGCGCAAAAGAAATCGTGACTGGATTTCACTGCCACTCTGTGTTCATTTTTAAGCAGTCCCACCGTGACGCAAAACACAGAAACAAAGACATGCTCTTCTACACACCAGAGACCTGCAGCAGATGACACAAGTTTTTGTGCTAACAACGTCAAAGTAGAAAAGAACATGGTCTTTCTAACATGAACTATATTTAGGTGAAATGATTTACCCCTATTCCCAGAAACAACTATAAATATGTAATTTATAGCAATTCATTCATTCACTGACCATGAGTTGGAAATTATATATATATATATATATATATATATATGTGGCACTAATTTTCATCTTTATTTTGATTACCTTTTTATAACTCGCACCCATAAACGTTTTGGGAGTTGAGCACACCTGTTTTCAGCACTAGTAGCACCAAACAGAATAGCAAAAATCATATATATATATATATATATATAGTGTGTGTGTGTGTGTGTGTGTGTGTGTGTGTGTGTGTGTGTGTGTGTGTGTGTGTGTGTGTGTGTGTGTGTGTGTGTGTGTGTGTGTGTGTGTGTGTGTGTGTGTGTGTGTGTGATTTTTGCTATTCTGTTTGGTGCTACTAGTGCCACAGAAATACATCATATTGACGGGCTGTTGGGCTCCAATTATAAGTTTGTGAGAAGCATGTTTCCACTAATCACAACAAAAGAATATAAACAGGCTTTCACTTCACTACTACAAAAACATCCTTGCCAAACATACCTTCACCACAGCTGTTTTGGCTTATTAATGTTTCCATCTCGGTCTGAGTTTGTTCTCTTCCCATTGCAGATTTCTGTTTCCCCTAGAGCTCAAGGTTTCCACATTCACTAACTGCTGTCAGGCACAACCGCACACACAGCGTCCAAATGAAGTAGGGACCATCACTATGTCCATCAATGTGTCCATCACTGTGGCTCTAACATAAACATCCTCTCCACACACACACCTTCATGACCTGCCCTTTATTCTCAGAGATATGATAGGAGATGAATTTTCTTGAGTGAGTCTGAGAAGACATGCTCCTGAAAGCTTTAGAGGAGGCATGGAAAAAAACTAGGTCTCACCAAAATGTTCCAACTCTGGTTTATAAAATAATAATAATAAAGATGAATGGTGTGGGTGTATTTCGCCATCGAAATGTGGACCATTGTTGACATTTCATATGAAACAAGGTTATACTGTTGCTAATTTCAATTCATAGGACTAGAATTGACATTAAACTACTTAGTAAACTTAAATGTCATCAGATGACTAAACATGCCAAAACACAAGATTGGTGCTTTTTGATGGACTTTTTTCGAGTACACTTTAAACTAACAAACAAAGTCATCAAACCCAAGACATTTTAAAAAAGTAACATAGTATTTAATACTCACTCCCATTGTTTTCGTCGGGCTTGTGGAGTGCTCTGCAATTTATGGGACTGGTGGGCTTTGATGACATCACGGTGGTCCACTAGGCCACCTCTCCTTCTGACAGGAGGCACCAGAGAATCACTGGGCATCAAAGAGTAGAGTGTCCCATCCATCACCACGGTTTCCCCTCCATTCGTTTTGCTGTAGTCAAAGGAGTCAACCTGGCATGCTTCATCACTCATGTCATACACAGTATGATAGTAGGTGGGGTTGGCACAAACACTGCTCCCGCTGGTAGGAGGATGACAGCGCAGTTTGTGGCCCTGTGGCTGCACTCTCCCACCCTTCCGCAAGGACGGCGCTCTCTCCATGATGATTGAGCTGTCTGCATACATGGGAGACAGCATGGCTCTATGGGGAAAAAAGTAGAGAGGTGAAGGTGGCTGCATCTGAAATCGCATACTTCCCTACTATATAGTAGGGGGAAAATAGTATGTGACAAAAGAAGTATGTCTGAATTCACAGTACTCATAAAGTAGTAGACAAAAGTACCCGGATGACCTACTACTTCCGGCGAGATTCTGAAGTGTGCATACGATGGACACTTTACTATCCCATGAGGCCGCGGGAGGGGATTTATGAATGGCAGTGAAGCGACGTAACTAATGCTGGTCACATGATAATGACAACATGACAAATGTAGAACATCCAGATTACATTCATACTACACATACTAATACTATATAGAACATACTTTTTTAGCGGTCATAAAGTAATTACTTATTCATAAGTACCTACTCAAGAGAGTATGCAGTTTCAGACGCAGGCTGTATTGGCAGAAATTATTTTGGTGTGATTTTTTTTTTGTCATTGTTGTTTTGAAGAAAATGGATATTTATATATAAATATATAAATATATTTTATCTTTTATGATGAGTATAATGTTGAATTTAAAATATTACAGATTATATCAGTAAAATGATTTATCCATAAACATAAATGAGCATAAATTCTATCCTTCCATTGATTTATAATGCATACTATGCTATTCATTTATGAAGCCGTTGATATACCCTGTTTGTATAATAATAATAATTATTATTATTATTATTATAGTATTCTATTATTTAAATTTTTGTAATAGCCTTTTTAATTTTTTTATTGGAAAATACGTGTTGCGATGTTGTTCATAATGCTTCAAATATACTGAAAAATAACTGAAAATTAAAAATTTGGTATTTAATACATTTACTAATTATATCAGGAGAACTACTTATTCATAAATGTAAATGAGGATAAAATATATCATTTGATTGATTTCTTATTGCACTTTATTATTTTTTTGTTGAAAAAAAATGTGTTGTGATGGTGTTCATGATGCTGTAAATAATAGTAATAATACTGACAGCAACCAAAAAAAGAAGAAGGACAGTGAAGGGTAAAATAGGTGACATGTTATCAAAGGAGAAAGGGAAGCAGAGGGAAGAAAAAAGCACCAAGGGAGGTTTAGTTAAAAAAAGGCTGCACAGATGTTTAGAAAAAATTGGAATAGACCAACGTCAGGTAAAAATAAATGATGCACTCCAGTACTATGATGTGCTGACGGTGCTTGAAGAATTTGTCCACTGTGACACAGGAGGTGGAATAAAGTAATTTAAAGTGACACATACACACTCAACACTTTCAATAACACACACATGCATAAGAAAACAATTGCAGAGCTATAGACGGGTGTTTATACTTTTGGGATTTCTGGGGCTCTTTGAGATGCAGCAACACAGGCCAATAACACCTCTACACTGCTGTTTCCGAAAGCAAAGCATTGAAATGGTGTCAAATGCTGTAGTGACCTTCCCCAAAGTACATAGATAAAAAGAAAGGCACAGATGGAGTAAAGCACGGGAAAAGATAAGCACAGTCCAAACTGTGAATGGAATACATTCACACTACAATCCTTATTGAGGCTGTGCTCTTTGTTGACAGGTGGGATTTGCTGTCAGGGAGTGATTAGGGACACAGCTTGTCTCAATGATCAGACACTAAAGATGGAACTAACTAAATCTGCCTCTTTATTTTTGGCCAATGGAGAGCAAAGCAATTGCAATTAGCATGCCAGTTCCAACAGGGAATATATTCAGTGAGGTGAAGGAGAACCAGAAGACATCGTGAAAGGCCTTCACACATTTTAAGGTCCCTTCCTGGAGACTGACAGCATTGTGACATTCATGTTTTTGTATTTTTAGTTAGGAACACATCTCTTCCTCATTTAAAGGGTGTGATGCATTGGCTGCTTCCTGGACAAGACAAAAGAATCATTCTTTGCTTTGTTTGCTAAAGCGACAACACCATAAATCTTACTGTAACGGCGAGATAAAGCATAAACATATCCACAAAAGGTTGTAAGATCCAATTTTGGATGATTTAATTTTCATTATTGTGTGTTACAGCAAGTGGCTGTTGGTGTGGGTTGGTTCTCCATTGCCCACAGACAGCCTCACCGTTGTGTGGGTGTGTATGAATACATGCAATTAGGGTGACATTTACAAAGTTCTCCAAAACCACAAAAACTTACCCATAAAAATAATGGCCATCAGAATCCCTACTCAAAGATGTCAAGTATCAAATCCTGGAATACTTTTGCTGGATTGAACTATTTTTTAACTCTCCGGTATATTAGGCAATTTATATGGCTGCAAATGAAAAGTTAATTGAACTGTTATCAGAAATGGTTGATGAAATTCATTGTCAGCCAATTCTGCTGCTGACATGTGTATTGTTTAATAGAAGGACAAAGGAAAATGTTTGAACATACAATAAAATGATTTGCTGCATTTAGTACCCTTCAGAGCATAAATAATATGCTACCTGCTGAGTGAACACTGGCTGAAAGCCATCACACAACAGCAAAAGGCTGGCAGCAGAACATCTAACAAATAGAAAAGTCCGGTGTTAAACAAGTCCAACAATTCACTGCTGTTTTACCATGGTATACTGAATATATAAGGCAGTAAAATCATAGTACATTGATATATTCCATGGTATTTACCTTGTACTCCAAGGTAGTTTAAAGAGTACACTATTACCATGGCAAATGACCAATATCATGGTATTTCATGGTACGTTTCAACCAAAGATGCCCCAGATATTTCAGGTAAAGTTTTATGGTTTAGATAGATAGATAGATAGATAGATAGATAGATAGATAGATAGATAGATAGATAGATAGAGTATAATTTTATATTTTACATTATATTAATTTTATATTTTTTAAAGAATATATAGGCTATACATTTTTATTATTTGTATATAGAGAAAAATATTATGTATAAACATCTTTATGTAGGCTATATACAGAAAAATAAGCGATTTTGAACAGAGAAGAGACAAAACACTTTCCACGACACTTACCAGAAAGGTTTGTGTTTTTTCTGAGAAGATCCTGGAATCTGGACCCGTCCGGATCACCTGTAGTTTATAACTGACAAAACTAACAATAAAACTCCACAAACTGAATGGTCCGAGGTCCGTTTTCTCAGAGAAGGAGATCATTTCCATTTTCAAGCTCGGAGCATTCTGTCTTTAAGTATTTTTCTTGGACCAAACATATAATTTGTATTTTCTCTCAGTGTAATATTGGTATTCCTGTCAGGAGTGACAGCTCTCAGCTCTCGAAGGCTCTCGAGAAACGACTCTACGTGGCGCGAGACCCGCATGCACTTGTACGAGGAGTCTCGCGTTCTGTGAGCGTAACAAATACGTGACTGTAATGTCGCGCGGACTATAACTACGCGTTTTGATTGCTGCTGCTGCACGATGGGTGAGAGACACCGGTTGTGTAATGTTTCATTCCTTCCGCGGGTTTATTATAAGATGTACACATTATTATTCATACGGGAAATGTAAATGCGAATTTCACTAATCAGTCGTTGGGCTACGTAAAAATTAACATCCACAAACAATGAAATGTCATTCATAATAAATTATAATTATTTGGTTGATTTAACATTTTATAGATTATGAATTAGCCAATAAGCTTGATCAGACGTGACGGTGAGAGAGATAGTCTGAATTGTCAGATGACGGTAAAATGCTGACTCAACGTCTTACTCAGCTTTGACCATTAGTGACATAAAACATTCGTCATGAGACATTTAATAAAATTCGATACACAAAAGCTTAAATAATAAATAAATAATGTTTCTCATTATTTTAATCATGCTTAATTGCTCGTGTTTTTAATGTCTAAATGTATATATATAAAAAAACAGAAATCAAAGGATATATTTGGCATCAGAACACATATCATAAAAATAAATCATATAATTATATTATAATCTTGTCAGAAAAGTGCTTAAACCATAGTGGCAACATAGAATAGGTTACAGACACTTTTTTTTTTTTTTACACAGATTTTTGAAGAAACTGCCCTGGTTGTTATAAAGCCAACAATCAAATAGACTATGCACATTGCTCCTCTTAATAAGAAAAATAACAATACTTCCCAAAATGCCAATTCATGAGTTGCCAGTTGTTCCTTTAATCCTCTAGGCCTGAGCAGAATCCATTTTGGACACACTGAGAGAGAAATGAATCTGGCACGTCTGTACGGTGCTGTATATCTGTTTAGCAGCGGTTTCTTACAACACACTTGGAAAAACTAAATCTAACTAAATAAAAAGCTTATTAAACTTCTGTCCACACATATAGTTGGAAGCAGCAGCAGCATGAATACATTAACATCAATCTCTAAAATCTCACCTGCTAGTTATGCACATCAAAGCGTCCTACTTAGCACTAATTACTTGTGTATATATGAAAAAATACAGCCACAAAGAAATGTTTAAAACAGTCATTTATTTCTCAAAATCATTCAAAGTATATGAATATTTTTAGCATAGTGTGGTCAGTCACATACATAAAAATCGGTGAGCACAGAGACAACTTGAAAAAAGGTCAAACAGGAGCTACACTGGTCAATTTGACAGCCTCTGATTGGCCAGCTGGGCTGATGAGTGTATGTCCCTGTGTTCCAGAAGGACAGTGGGAGGATCAGCTGGTTCTCATGCCGTCCCTGCTGAGATATCTCCCTGGGTCTGGATTATTTGTTACCACGGTGGCGACATGGGCTGCGGGTTCTGCAAATACGACATCACGACTGCCGATATGGACAGCCTGAAGGAATGAATACATGTTTCATTTGGCGTACAATCCCAGAAGAATAACATTTGAGAAATTCTTCAGGTAGACTAAATGTTAATGTTGATCAATTAAAAAAACAACAACAAAAAAAAAACACTAGAATTAATTATGAGGATGACAAATTAGCATAAGCAACTCACATGAAGCTGCTCATCATTTGTTTAGTGTCTTCTGAGCTTCGTGAATTGGCAAAACTGATGAACGAGCAATACACTGCAATCCATGCACACCATTTAAGCTGCCAAAATACAAATGAAACACAATTTGAAATTACATAATCACTGAGAATCATTCTGCTCATGTTTTAATCACAAACAGTGAGCATTCATTAAGTAAACAGCAGCGTTGACTGTAAACAGGAGTTTGTATATGAGAATGAGGTCACCTTGAGCATCAGGCCACACATACTGAAGATCATGCCGAGCAGGTTCATGTAATCCGGTGTAGGATCTTCCAATGTCGGGTTCGTTTCGGTATTGGGAGGCTTGTAGCTGTAAAACAAACACAATACGCCTCGACTATTAATAGTTTATGCTATTAATGCTGTCTGTCATTTAATCCAGCATCGATTTCATATAAAATACACAGAACACAAACATCACATGATTTCATCAGAGATAGCCATAAAGACATACAGGATCTAGTTGAACAAACCGAAATAAATGAAGCATTAAGTTAGATAATAACATAAATATGCAACGATAACGATACAATTGCTGTCAGTAATACATTAGCACTACTTAACATTATTGAATTAATATTTGTACAATTTAACAAGTAACATTAATAAATTGACTATTTAATTTAAAGTATATTATTAGGTAAAAAAAAAAAATCTTGAGTGAAAATCTGGTTTAATCTCTACTAATCATTAGCCGAACTGCGGCTAACAGTGATGCTAACGAGAGCCAATCACACCTCTCATCATAGTAAATTAAACAATTGTTAAACACAAACATAATACTCACCGAAAGATCTTATTCGGTCGTCTTGGGTCTGCCATGTTGTTTAGGGTCATATTTTAAAATCCTAATAAAATGAAAACTTCTTTGAGGGGTTTAAGATCAGCACGTCAGCGAACAGCTGACCTGTGAAATTCTACTACGCCTCGCTGTGTTGTATGTAAAGCTGTATGTGGTGCACTAGCACCCCCTGCCGCCAAGGAGTGTTAATGTAGGTGTGTTTGGAAAATTCTTAACAGTGGTAACAATTTATTTGAGTCTAAAAAAATGACAGGTCCTTCTAAAAAAATTAGCATATTGTGATAAAGTTCATTATTTTCCATAATGTAATGATAAAAATTAAACTTTCATATATTTTAGATTCATTGCACACCAACTGAAATATTTCAGGTCTTTTATTGTTTTAATACTGATGATTTTGGCATACAGCTCATGAAAACCCCAAATTCCTATCTCAAAAAATTAGCATATTTCATCCGACCAATAAAAGAAGTGTTTTTAATACAAAAGAAGTCTACCTTCAAATCATTGTGTTCAGTTATGCACTCAATACTTGGTCGGGAATCCTTTTGCAGAAATGACTGCTTCAATGCGGCGTGGCATGGAGGCAATCAGCCTGTGGCACTGCTGAGGTGTTATGGAGGCCCAGGATGCTTCGATAGCAGCCTTAAGCTCATCCAGAGTGTTGGGTCTTGCGTCTCCCAACTTTCTCTTCACAATATCCCACAGATTCTCTATGGGGTTCAGGTCAGGAGAGTTGGCAGGCCAATTGAGCACAGTAATACCATGGTCAGTAAACCATTTACCAGTGGTTTTGGCACTGTGAGCAGGTGCCAGGTCGTGCTGAAAAATGAAATCAGATGGAAGTATGAAGTGCTCCAAAATCTCCTGATAGCTAGCTGCATTGGCCCTGCCCTTGATAAAACACAGTGGACCAACACCAGCAGCTGACATGGCACCCCAGACTAGGGTTGCCACCTTCAATACAAGAAAAAATAAGGGACGCCTGCCGGCAGCCGCAGCGGGGGCCAAAGCCCTCGGGGCCACAATGACCACAGGCCCGACGGTATGCCAATGGTGGTATATCATAACTCAAAACATATTTTCAGTAAAGTAATAAGATCAGAACCAATGGACATTATAATCAGCTATCTGCTATTGAAATCAGTGTGAATTCAATCACTCTCTATCACAAACAACATTAACAAAGTGTGACAATGAGACCAAAAATGTTTGCAGAGAAAAATTTTTCCTTTCGTCTGAGTTGTATGTGAGATGTAAACCATACTTTATTAACTTATTAAATTAACAGATCCATAACTTATTCACTATAAATTAAACAAATGCGTTGATACTCAAACAAATACTAAATTTGATTGGAAAAAACTTTGACTTTAGCACAGGATGTTGAACATCAAAAACATCATTAGACCAGTAGTACTGTGCAGTATTGGACTATGTTAGGCGTTAAGTGTACTTCGTGTCACTCCGTGCAGCACTGAGTAGCTGTTTCTTTCAAACATGTAACACCATCCAAACAGTGATACCACACATAAATAACCTATAATCTACAAACATTTATAAATTTAATTATAACACTATTTTTATTATTGGTAAGAAAATCTATTTATGTATTTATTTATTTATTTATTTATTTATTCAGACCCATTGTTAATTATATAGTATTAAAGGATGAAATTCTCTAGATTTGTTAAGCATAAGTCATTTTCTTCACACATGCACATTTTTATTATTAAATATGTATTAAATATATCTCTCTCTTATTTAAAAAATGCATGTGTCTGACTGTGTACCTTAACCATAATAAACAAATCATACCATAATGTATGGATATAATTCATTTACATTGTAACATTATTTTTTAACAAATGGGCATAGGCAGCATATGAAAACGTAATCAATCAGAACATTATTGAGCTGATTAAAAACCTGTCATTACACTATCTGATTCGGGAGATGCTTGAGGTATGAAGAACTGTGAGACGGTGCTTTGATTTCTCTGAGCTCTAGCATTGCTATCAACTCTCTGCCAAAAGACCCGCCCTCCTCTGACTCTGATTGGCCCTGAACCTGGTGGTATTAAACAAACCAATCAAACCAACAATGGCAGCGAGTATTACCCAATCAAGGGTAGAATAGGACGAGTCTTCACAGAGTGCGAGTGGAATGATTTTGGATGATGCGTTTAAGACAACTCGGAAATACGGGACAAACCGCGTCCCGTATTGATTCAAAACGGAACGCGCTGTTTATTTCACAAATACGGGACGATTCCGTATTTTAAGGGACGGGTGGCAACCCTACCCCAGACCATCACTGACTGTGGGTACTTGACACTGGACTTCAGGCATTTTGCCATTTCCTTCTCCCCAGTCTTCCTCCAGACTCTGGCACCTTGATTTCCGAATGACATGCAAAATTAGCTTTCATCCGAAAAAAGTACTTTGGACCACTGAGCAACAGTCCAGTGCTGCTTCTCTGTAGCCCAGGTCAGGCGCTTCTGCTGCTGTTTCTGGTTCAAAAGTGGCTTGACCTGGGGAATGCGGCACCTCTAGCCCATTTCCTGCACACGCCTGTGCACGGTGGCTCTGGATGTTTCTACTCCAGACTCAGTCCACTGCTTCCGCAGGTCCCCCAAGGTCTGGAATCGGTCCTTCTCCACAATCTTCCTCAGGGTCCGGTCACCTCTTCTCGTTGTGCAGTGTTTTTTGCCACACTTTTTCCTTCCCACAGACTTCCCACTGAGGTGCCTTGATACAGCACTCTGGGAACAGCCTATTTGTTCAGAAATTTCTTTCTGTGTCTTACCCTCTTGCTTGAGGATGTCAATGATGGCCTTCTGGACAGCAGTCAGGTCGGCAGTCTTACCCATGATTGCGGTTTTGAGTAATGAAACAGGCTGGGAGTTTTTAAAAGCCTCAGGAATCTTTTGCAGGTGTTTAGAGTTAATTAGTTGATTCAGATGATTAGGTTAATAGCTCGTTTAGAGAACCTTTTCATGATATGCTAATTTTTTTAGATAGGAATTTTGGGTTTTCATGAGCTGTATGCCAAAATCATCAGTATTAAAACAATAAAAGACCTGAAATATTTCAGTTGGTGTGCAATGAATCTAAAATATATGAAAGTTTAATTTTTATCATTACATTATGGAAAATAATTAACTTTATCACAATATGCAAGTTTTTGGAGAAGGACCTGTATTTATAGACAAGTTATTATTAAAATGCAAATACTGTTAAGAAATGGTGGTAAGTGTAAGTGCCACAATTAATAAATTCTAAATTTCAGTCTATTAAAGAAGCAAATTGCATATGTTTTGCATTCCATGATATAAAATTATCAAACGTTTTTAATATTTTTAATTTCAAGATAAATGAATATGTACAAGAACACAAGAACCATTCAAACATTTGCACCATTACATTTTATTTCTTTTCAGAAGATAAAATACAAAAAACACCTTATTTTAATAGACAGCAATTTGTCGACTTTTAAATTCAATGGCATTTTACTTGTTTCTTAGTCTTGTGAAACCTCAAAGATTTTTTTTTAAATCCCTTGTGCACCATAAAATGTCTTGCAGTTGATGTTATTTATTCACAGCTGACCGTAAGGATGTTGAACTGTAAGGAGTCATTGTTCTTCTGACAGTATTTGCCTTTATGGGTCCTTCTCTTGTAACGCCGCAGAATTCATCTCAAAGAGTTCAACATCCCTCTCTGATTCTGTGGACACCGTGTGCCTTTAATAAATAAATAAATGATCAATATTTCACATTGGGATCTTATATCAATATGCAGTATTATGGAATTTAATATTTTTTGTTGCGGTATTTTGTGATTCAGCAGAAAGCAATTTTGGCATCCTTATTTACTGGATATATGATCTGATACTATACCTCCCCTCCTCTATATCCAGAATGTTCTCTGGAAGCTCAACGTTGGTGGTCTCAGGCAGCAGGAAGACCACACATCCGCTGAAAACCGCAGTGGCAGCAAACACTAGAGGCGGTGCAAAGCGCCACATGTCCTCCAATAATATGACCATGGGGGCGAGCGCACCTCCGATACGGGCTATAAAAGAGGTGTAACCCAAGCCGCACTGTCTATGAAAGATACAGAAAAGCAGAGTGAGTTGCTTCATTCCAAAGACAAGCGGTAGCTCATAAATATGGATTAAACCAGGGGCTTTTCAAACTGGGGCCCAGGGACCCGCAGGGGGCCGCATGGGAGTGACAGGGAGTCCATGGAAAAGTAAAAAATCAATAATAATTTGTTAAAACAATAAATAAATAATAAGTAACATAAAAATAATTAAGCAAATAAATTAATTAGATAAATTAATTAATAAAAATGTGATTGAAATTAAAAAGCAGTTAGTTGTTCATTAAATAAATCTTAAATCTAAGATTAAAATAAATAAATAAACATTTGATTAATATAAATAAATAAACATTAAACTAGAATTACAAAAATAAATAAATAAATAAATTTAACAGTACATTATTATAGTGAGAAAAAATATATAATTTTAATGCTGAGCAGACTCGGAAATGAGGGAGAGCTGGATCCTCAATGCAGTGTGTTATTTATTTAGCTACAGAAATATACAAAGTAACTAAAAATATCTAAAGAAACACAGGACATCTGAATCCGTGTATCATTCGTCAGTGTTTTTTTTTTTTTTTTTATATTGAAAGTAGAAAAATGAGAAAACAGTTTCTTTTTCGTTTTATAATTTTTTCCAAAAACACGAAAAACAAGAATTCAGCTTGATTTTTCGTTTTACGTTCTGAGGTAGAAAAATGAATAAACAGCTTGACTATTTGTTCCCTTTCGGGAGGTCTCTCGTATTGCGTAAGTTAGCTTACGCTATGGGAAAACTCCTTTTTTTATTCTCCAGAATATTGAAGCCAAATTTTTAAAACACAGTGCAGCTGCACAGCAAACATACAGCTGAGCGTCTAACGTGCTCATTGGCTGTGCTGCAGCAACTGCACGAACCTATGGCGAGTCGGCTAAGATGCGCGAACCAATCAGGTCGCTTCACGCCAGAGCGCGTCAGAGCCCGCCAGTATGGACGTGGCTTATAGCTATATAAGCCCCCATTTTCGCCATAGAATTAATCTCCTTCAGCAAGTTCCACTTCGCTGACCTCAAAAAGCCTTCAGCGGAACGAGCCACCTGCTAAGCAGTTCTGAGGACGCCGCCTTCAGCCCGCTGTTCTGCTGTGCCATCCGGCGCGCATATATCCTTTTAAACAAAACTTAGTGTGTTCGCCGCTGCAACTCACCATCTAAAAGAGCAATTTTCTAGGCGTTGTTTCAAATGCCTCGAGACACATGCGCCTCGTGCAGAGGCCCTCTCTTTGGCGCAGATCGTCACATCTTGTGCGCTTCCTGTCTGGGCCGTGACCACGCTGAAGCTGCACTCTCTAAGGGCGGCTGCGTAGAGTGCGATGAGATGGCGCTCGCCACCCTGGGGACTCGACTGGCCAGCTTCGCCGACGACGACCCCGTGCCTTCCGCTTTTCCTTTGATCGGGCAGCGCAAGAAGAAGCACCGCAGACAAAGAATGCCAGAGCGGACAGATGCGAGCAAGCACACGCCGGCCCAGTCCCTGCGTGCCTCGCTCTCACCCAGAGAAACCCCCTCGCCGGTCCTGTTTACATAGCCAGACCAGCGCCCCTCTCAGCGAGCGGCCGGTCTCGTCTCTTTTGGGGGATCGGATATGGAGGAAGAGAAGGATGACAGCCTTTCCTTTGCTGCATCCGAATGCGAGGGATGGACGGGCTCCATGACCGACCCCGCAAAGCGACTCACCCGCCTAAGCCTTGCTGTGCTAATTCAGCTTTCGCTTGTCGAGCTTAAACCTCCGCTGGTCAAGCTGATTCAGTGCTTCACACCATGGCTGTCCTCCAGGTTTTTCAAGCCAAACACATAAGCACTGTTCACACTATATCAGTTTCCCCTCCGGCTCATGCTGGAACTGTAATAAATGCAGGCTGTGTGCCCACTATGAAATACGCACTTCTAAGCACTGTTCCCACAGTATCACAAACACAAAACAGCTGGGTGGCCGGGTCCCTATCACAAAGCAGCCTGTCCCCAGACTTCATTCAACCCCTAGCTATGCGGGCCAAGGCCTGGGAAGCCATCCCTAGAATATCAGAATGGGTGTTGAACATAATAAAACTAGGCTACTTGCTACAGTTTGCTCGCAGACCCCCGCGCTTTCTAGCTGTGGATCACTTCCTTCGCACTGAAGTGTCAAAACTGTTGGTGAAAGGGGCTATAGAGCCAGTCCCTTTATCACTAAGCAAGTCGAGCCTTTACAGTTGCTATTTCCTCATTCCAAAGAAAGATGTTGGTCTCAGGCCCATCTTAGTTCTCAGACACCTGAACAAAGCGCTTATGACGCAGATTCTTGCGTCATATCCTTGCGCCGATTCGCCCAGGGGGTTAGTTTTTCTCAGTGGATCTGAAAGGTGCTTATTTTCACATTCAGATAACACCCCATCACAGGCCATTCTTGAGATTCGCCTTCGAGGGGCAGGCTTATCAGTACACAATCCTACCATTCGGTTTATCCCTTGCACCCTATACGCTTACAAAGTGAATGGACGCAGCCCTCACCCCCCTGAGACAACGGGGAGTGCGAGTGTTGAACTACCTCGATGATTGGCAGGTTATAGCCCAATCGGAGCCGCAGTTAATAACTCACAGATCCTGGCTCCTCAGCCATCTAGAATGCCTAGGTCTCAGGATCAATGCTTCAAAAAGCGTACTGTCTCCCAGCCAGAGTATATATTTTCTGGGGATAGTCATAAATTCTATACAGATGAGAGTGCAGCTTACGTGAGAGTGCGTGCTCACCATCCTGCGTCTAGAGGCATCGTTCAGAGCAGGCGCTTGCGCGCCTCTCAAGAGATTTCAGAAGATGTTAGGCCTCATGGCCTCAGCATCATCAGTACTCCAACTGGGTCTACCGTATATGCGTCCCCTCCAGCGCTGGTTAAAACCCCGTGTACCCGCTCAAGCATGGCGATCTGGCCACTTACGCATCAAAGTGAACCATGGCTGTGTCAAAGCCCTGGCTACTTGGAAAGCAGTTGACTGGTATCAGTTCGGCGTGAGTATGGGCGTGATTTCGAAGAGGTTGGGGGGCCCTATACGAGGGCAGGCCCATCTCAGACCTTTGGTCAAGAACGGAGAGGCGCCTACACATAAACTGTCTAGAGATGAGAGCGGTCGCTCTATCACTAAAAGCTCTTCACCCATACATAAAGGGTCACCACGTCTTGGTCCGGTCGGACAACATGTCAGTGGTTTCCTATATAAATCACCAAGGTGGGCTCAGGTCGAGCAACCTGCACACCATAGCCAAACACCTCTTGCTATGGACTCAGCTCAACCTGCGATCGCTGAGAGTGGTGCACGTGCCAGGCATTCTGAACCAGGGTGCGGATTTGCTATCCAGAGACAATGTCCCCCCGGGGGCATGGTCTCTTTACCCGGAAACGGTTCAGCTGATATGGAGCATCTTCAGCGAGGCAGAGGTTGACCTCTTTACCTCAGAAGACAACGCTCGTTGCCAAGCATTTTTCTCCAAAGACAGGGACACGCTGACCCAGAACTGGCCAAGCCGCTCGCTGTATGCATTCCCTCCGGTCACGATGCTACCTCAGGTCATCAAATGGATCAGGGAAAGCAAGTTTGCAGTGCTCTTGATAGCTCCTATCAGGATGAACCGGCTATGGTTCTCCGAGTTGACTCAGCTGCTGGAATCAGCCCCATGGCCGATACCGCTGAGGAGAGACCTCCTCACGCAGGCAAACGGGACGATCTGGCATCCCCGTCCCAACTTGTGGGCCCTCCATGTACGGCCCCTCAACAGGTATCCGGGAACCTTCCGGAAGGGGTGCTAAATTCCATTACTGAAGCAAGAGCGCTTTCAACCAGGCATCTTTATGCTCTAAAATGGTCAGTGTTCTCTGGCTGGTGTACAGCACGAAGCCTGGACCCCTACTCATGCGGAGTGATAAAGGTACTTTCCTTTCTACGAGAGCTTTTGGACACGGGTCGCACCCCCTCCATGCTCAAAGTATATGTGGCGGCCATAGCAGCACTTCACGCTCATGTGGCCGGGCAATCACTGGGAAGAAACGACCTAGTCGTGCGCTTCCTCAAGGGGGCCAGAAGGCTAAACCCGCCTCGACCCCCCTCTGTACCTATCTGGGACCTCTCCACGGTCCTGGAGGCCATGAAAGGGGCCTCTTTCGAGCCGCTTCAGTCTGCTGACCTGAAGCCTCTTTCGCTCAAAACTGCTCTCTTGCTAGCTCTGGCATCAGTCAAGCGAGTGGGTGATTTGCAAGCACTCTCAGTGAGCGCTTCCTGCCTTGAATTCTGGCCCAACAACTCCAGAGTCGTCCTTAAGCCAAGGCACGGGAATGTTCCTAAAGTTCTCTCTACTCCATTCAGAGCGCAGGTCATTTTGCTGTCACCTCTTCCCTCGTCAAAAGACAAAAAGACGCGAATCTACTCTGCCCTGTGAGGGCTCTCAGAGTCTATTTGGAGCGTTCTACCTCTTTCCGGCAGTCAGAACAGCTCTTCGTATGCTTCGGTGGCCGCTCCAGAGGTTTCGCAGTCACGAAGCAGAGACTGTCACGTTGGATAGTTGATGCTATCTCACTGGCTTATGAGTCTAAGGGCCTCCATTGTCCCATAGGCATCAGAGCTCATTCCACGAGAGGCATGGCCTCGTCATGGGCATGGTCGAGTGGAATACCAATTGAAGATATTTGTGCAGCGGCTGGCTGGTTTTATAACCTGGAAGTTCCCGCTTTGCAAGCAAAGGTTCTTTACGTATAAATAATGTGTTTGTGGCGAAGGACGGCCGAGGGACGTGAGAGAACGGCGCGAGGCCGGTGGTGCGATTGCTAATGAGCAACACCTGGGTGGCACACCGGTCTCGCATCTCTCACGGAGGAGCGGAAGCATAAAGGGGAAGCGACGACGTTGATGATGGAGAGAGGAACAGGCCTGTATTTTAGTTGTGTTTTGTTTTTGTATCTGTATTTTACTTAAGCCAGCAGTCGTCCGCGAGGGGCTGCTGGCGGTATTTTGGTTTGTTTGTTTTATTTTAAATAAAGTATGTTTTGATTGTTCGCCGGTTCCCGCCTCCTTCTTCCCGGGTTTCGGCACCAGTGTAGCAATGTTCAGGGAAGAAGGAGGCACCGGTGTGCCACCCAGGTGTTGCTCATTAGCAATCGCACCACCGGCCTCGCGCCGTTCTCTCACGTCCCTTGGCCGTCCTTCGCCACAGTGTCTAAACACAATTTCCACAACTATAAGGCCCGACATCTGTCTGGTCCTGGGTGAACCTGAACTACAGTTCTATATACCATATAAAGAAGGAGCTTGGCCCTTATAGACCCATTCCTATATTTCCCTATATGAGGCTCATTACTCATCTGGCCTCTATTAGGACTCATAACGATACTCGGTTACTAACGTAACCTCGGTTCTCTCTAGAAGAGGGAACGAGTATTGCGTAAGTTTAGCTTACGCTACGGGAAAGATTCATCTTCTCGAGATACTGAAGCCAAAAAATTATCCTTAATTTTTGTATACCTTGTCAACGCAGTGCAGCAGCTAGCAGACCTAGAGCAGGCTATCTTGCGTGCTCATTGGCTGCTCTGCAGGCAACTGCTGCAGCCTACCAGTGAGCAGGGCGTGACATCACGCCCAATGAAGGGCGCCCGTGCCTTCATGGCGTCACAGCCCGCCAGAATGGGCGTGGCTTCAGCCTATAAAGGAATGGGCTGTAGGCTGCTTCCCTAGTTTTTGTCGACTGAAGCGAAGTCGCTCGTGGCGCGAGCACGGCCGGTTACGCAATACTCGTTCCCTCTTCTAGAGAGAACCGAGGTTACGTTAGTAACCGAGTATCGTTCTCTTACGAGAGGTTCTCTCGTATTGCGTAAGTTTAGCTTACGCTACGGGAACACTTTGTCAACGCCGTGCGCGCCAAGCATCCACATGAGACCCCGAACTTAGGGGGGAACCCCATAAGTGGAAAAATAAGGTGGCCGGCCGTTTCGCGGGCCATCACTTGTACATAAGCACACATAGGGAATACAGAGCAGCGCGGGCGCGGGTCTGTATAGGCACATGGCATAACCCCTTTAGTGCAGCTCAACCAGGAGAGCTAAGTCATGTGAGAGTGATCTGAGCAGGGGATCTGGGCAGAATACATCTCTCGTTTAGACTGACAGTAGTTTAGCCTGCAAGGCGGGAACTTCTAGGTTATAGAACCTGACAAAGGTAGACGGGGAGCTCCAGCCCGCCGCTACACATATGTCGTGGATAGAAATCACGCTGGACCATGCCCACGAAGAGGCGACGCCTCTCGTGGAATGAGCCCTGATGCCCAGAGGGCATTGCAGATCCTTTGACGCATAAGCGGTCGCTATAGCGTCTACTATCCATCTGGACAGGCTCTGTTTCGAGGAGGCGAAACCCTTGGTGCGCCCTCCAAACGAAACAAAAAGCTGTTCCGAGCGCCTGAAGGAGGCGGTGCGCGTAATGTAGCTCCTCAGCGCTCTGACGGGGCAGAGGAGGTTTACATCGCTTTCACTGTCAGACACTGCGAGAGCAGATAGTGAAATAACTTGCGCTCTAAATGGAGTGCCCATCACTTTAGGGACATAGCCGTGTCTAGGTCTGAGAATAACTTTAGAGTCATTTGGTCCAAACTCAAGACACGACGCGCTGACAGACAGCGCGTGTAGATCCCCTACGCGTTTTACTGATGACAGCGCAGTCAGAAAAACCGTTTTCAGTGATAGATATTTCAACCCCACGGAGTCCAGTGGTTCGACGGGAAAAGCTTTCAGGGCCTCGAGGACCAGTGAAAGATCCCACATAGGAACCGACGGGGGGCGCGGCGGATTCATCCTTCTAGCTCCTCTAAGGAAGCGGATGACCAACTCATGTTTCCCCAGCGGCTTTCCGTACGTTGGTTCTGCAAACGCTGCTACGGCCGCCACGTACACTTTGAGCGTGGAAGGGGACCTTCCCTTATCCAACAGCTCTTGTAGGAAAGTGAGCAGATGCGCCACCCCGCATGTCCGCGGGTCCAGACCTCTGTCGGTGCACCAGCCAGAGAACACCGACCATTTAGACGCGTAGAGCCTTCTCGTGGAAGGGGCTCTAGACTGTGTGATCGTGTTCATCACTCCTTCTGGCAGGGTAACGAGTACCCGTTGATCAGCCATGCATGCAGCGACCAGCGCTCTGGATGGGGATGCCAGATCGTGCCGCGAGCTTGAGAGAGGAGATCTGCCCCCACCGGGATCGGCCACGGAGCTGTAAGCGACAGCTGTGCTAGTTCCGGGAACCAAATCTGATTCTCCCAACGCGGGGCTATGAGGAGCACCGAGTGGCGCGTTTCCCTGATTCTCTTGATCACCTGTGGTAACAGAGAGACCGGAGGGAAAGCATATAGCGGGAGGCTGGGCCAAACTTGGGCCAGCGCGTCCTGGTCCTTCGAGAAGAACATCGGGCATTGAGCGTTGTCTTTTGACGCAAATAGGTCGACTTCCGCTCTGCCGAATAGGCGCCACAGTTTCTGGACCGTTTGGGGGTGTAAGGACCACTCCCCTGGGGGAACATTGTCTCTGGAGAGTCTGTCTGGGCCGTCGTTCAGATGGCCAGGCACATGCGTCGCCCTCAGCGAGCGCAGGTGTGTCTGAGACCAAATAAGGAGGCGTTCCGTCAGATTGCAGAGTTTTCTGGATCTGACACCACCCTGACGGTTTATATAGGAAACCACAGATGTGTTGTCCGAACGGACAAGAACATGCTGGCCCTGTATGAACGGGAGGAAGCACTGCAGTGAGTTCTCGACCGCCATCATTTCCAGACAGTTTATGTGAAACTCCTTCTCCCGGTCTGACCACTGGCCAAAGGCCGGTCTGCCCTCGAATAGCGCTCCCCAACCTGAGTTGGACGCGTCTGTTGAGATGACTTTCCGGTAAGAGACGGTTCCCATCGTTACTCCCTGCTGGAACCAGCTGGCCACTAACCAGGGCTGCAGAGCTGCTATGCAGGTCTAAGTCACTCTGATTTTCCGACCGCCAGATACCCAGGCTCGGGGGGGCACGCGAGCATTCAGCCAGCGTTGGAGTGGGCGCATGCGCAGTAGGCCCAGCTGGAGCACCGCTGCATATAGCCATACAGCCCAACATCCTCTGAAAAATTTTCAAAGGGAGGAAGCTGCCCTTCTGGAAAGAAGCGGCTAAGTGGCGAACACGGCGCGCGCGCGGTGTGTCGACAAACGAGCCGTCATGGTTACCGAGTCCAGTTCTATTCCTAAGAAGGAAATTGACTGGCTGGGCAGTAGTGAGCTCTTGGTCCAGTTGACCGTGAGACCCAAGCTTTCCAGATGACTGAGTAGTACTGTTCTGTGAGATAGAAGTTCTGTCTCTGATTGTGCCAATATCAGCCAATCGTCCAGATAGTTCATTATACGCAGCCCCTGACTTCTCAGGGGGGCGAGCGCCGCGTCCATGCACTTTGTAAATGTACGGGGTGCCAGGGACAGGCCGAACGGCAGGACGGTGTATTGATATACCTGACCGTCGAAGGCGAATCTCAAAAATTGCCTGTGACGGGGTACTATCTGAATCTGAAAATATGCATCCTTCAGATCTAGAGAGATAAACCAGTCCCTCGGGCGAACGTGCGCGAGGATTTTCCTGGTCGTAAGCATTTTGAACGGTCTTTTCGCAAGCACTTTGTTCAAATGTCTCAGATCTAGGATGGGTCTGAAGGCTCCGTCCTTCTTGGGCACGAGAAAATAACGGCTGTAAAAGCCTGACTCGCTTAGAGAAGGCGGTACCATTTCTATAGCCCCTTTGCACAGCAGCTTTGCTATTTCTGCGTGAAGTAGGTGTGCTACTTCCGCATTCACTATTGTCGCGGTCCGGGCTCGAAAGCGCGGGGGACGGCGAATGAATTGTAGTGTATAGCCCTGCTTTATTGTGCTCAGCACCCATTCTGAAATCCCCTGGATTTTTTCCCACGCGGCTATGAGAGCCGCTAAGGGGCGAATGGCCTCCGTGTTCAGACCGCCATTTGCTGGCTTGTGAAACTGAACCGGAGCCGAGAGCGCGGGCAATGGCGGCTCGCTGACAGCCGAAACCGGCTGATTTATGTGAGATGTCCCGATCATAGGGGATGGGGAACACACTTTTACCACATTTTGATGCGCGAGCCGTGCTCTGGGTGACAGAGCTCTCTGTAAGCGTGAGCGCGTGGGCGCGGGCACGAGACTTACAACTGTATCTAACGCCCCGGTCATAATAGACGGGGAGCGTTTTATTAACGCTCTGCGTTTCGTGATAATGCTTAAGCGCGCGGGCGGGGCCCGGGGAAAGGTTTGTGTTAGTAAGCGTGAGCGCTCTCCGGCGGGCACGAGACTTACGTTTATAACCTGTTTGTTTGACCGTGTAACAGAGCGGGCAGATAGTGGGCACAGACTTGTGGACACATTTCTTACATGCAACACTCGAGCGGCTTTTCTGCGTTTTATGAGAGTGTGCTCTGTGAGTGACACAGGATTTTGAGTGCTTATGTGTAGGGGTGAGCACTGGGACGTGGGCACTTTCACTACACTTAAAACATTGACGGCATGAGCCGGACCAGACATTACACTCTTTTTGAGATTTCTCTGGGTCTCCGTGAAAACGGCGTTTGTGTGCAGGCGAGAGGGTGAATAAACCGGCTCGTTGGCTGCTAAATGGACCGCTGCAGTAGCCTGTTTGAAGGGGACTGACAGGGAAATGAATTTTGACGGCGGTCCGGCCGCAGCGGGACACGCGCGTCTTTTCCCTCTTACTGTTAGGAGGGCTTCGCGTGCTCAGACTTCAGCGTGATTCTCTGCCGAGGCCCTCTGGGAGGCGGCGGTCTATGACGGCTGTCTGAGCGCGACCTAGGGCGGCTGCGAAGGCTGAGGCTGGGGCTGTGCTGGACGCTGGGTGCTGGTTCGCACAGGAGGCTGGCTTTGTCTCTCGCGAGAGCGGCCTGTGGCGGAACTCGAGCGTCGCGGCAGGAAGAGGTTCATGGCCTGCGTGGTCTTCTGTACCTCAGAAAAACGATCAACGATCCCGTTAACCGCTGGGCTGAAGAGACCAGAGGGGGTAAGCGGCGCGTTGAGAAATGTGGCTCGCTCAGACTCCCTCATATCCGCGAGCGTTAACCAAAGGTGCCTCTCCGTAACGGTTAACGCGGCCATAGCTCGTCCGATAGCCTGGGCTGCTGCTTTGGTAGCGCGGAGAGAAAGATCCGTTGCGCTTCTCAAATCTGTAACAGCAGCTGGATCCCGGCCCTTCTCGTCCCATTCACGGAGGAGGTCGGCTTGCAGGATCTGAAGCACAGCCATGGAATGTAAAGCAGACGCGGCCTGGCCGGAGGCAGCATAAGCGCGGCCGACCAAGGCGGACGTGGCTCTACAGGCTTTAGACGGGAGCGCTGACCGTGACCGCCATCTCGCGGAGGGCGGGCAAAGGTGCGCTGCAACCGTTTCTTCCACCGGTGGAATAACCGTGTACCCTTTCTCGGCGGCGCCGTCCACTCGGGAGAGCGACGCGGAGGCTGGTGACTGTAGTCGCGACGAAAAAGGAGAATTCCACGACTTAGTCAACTCCGCGTGAAGTTCCGGCAGGAATGGAGCGGGCCTCGTTGCTGAAGCTGCGTGGCGGCGGCTTTGAAGGAAGCAGCCGTCGAGCCTGTTCAGTGCGGGTTCCTCAGGCGGCGACCACTCGAGCCCGAGGCGGTCCACGGCCTGGGTTAGCAAACGCATTAGCTCAGCGTCAGCTCCAGCGCGGGTACGGGTGGATTCCTGGATCGACGAGGCGTCGGAATGAAGCGACCATTCCTCGCTGTCCGATGCCAGGATAGAGCAGCAGTCCCTCGTGGTGTGTCCCTCGGCCTCATCCTCTGAAGCGACGGCAGTGAGGCTCGTGAGCGGCAACTGCGCGTCGGGGAGGGGAGGCGGGGAAGGCGAGAGCGAGGCTCGAGGGAGGTTCTCCGGCGAGCGCGTCGCTGTGGCCACAGGTTCCGGCTGTCTCAGGGAACGGCGCTTCTTCTTGCGCGGTCCCACAGAGGGCGGAGTGACTGCTGTAGATCTGAGAGCTTCGAGGCGAGCCCGCAGGGTCGCCAACGGAAGTTCCTCACAGAGCTCGCAACCCCCGGAAGCGAGGGCGAGCTCGGCATGTTCCAGGCCCAGGCAGAGAGCGCAGATCAGATGGCGGTCTCCGGCGCTGAGCGGGGCTCTGCACGAGCCGCAGGAAGTGCGAGGCATCTTTAAAAAGACGCTCGCTGCTCTTTTAGAGATGTGAAAATCAATCTAATGCAAGGCAAAAGGATACGTCGCCGGATAGCGTAGCTCGCACGGATGGCTGAAGGTGGCGAAGACGGCCGGCTTCCTCAGCGCTGTCCTAAGCTGGCTGTTCGCTGTTCGACGGCGGCGATGGCTTCTCTCAGATCCAGCGATGCGAAGAGCTCACTGAAGAGACAAAAATCAGGGAAGCAGCCTACAGCCCATTCCTTTATAGGCTGAAGCCACGCCCATTCTGGCGGGCTGTGATGCCATGAAGGCGCGGGCGCCCTTCATTGGGCGTGATGTCACGCCCTGCTCACTGGTAGGCTGCAGCAGTTGCCTGCAGAGCAGCCAATGAGCACGCAAGATAGCCTGCTCTAGGTCTGCTAGCTGCTGCACTGCGTTGACAAGGTATACAAAAATTAAGGATAATTTTTTGGCTTCAGTATCTCGAGAAGATGAATCTTTCCCGTAGCGTAAGCTAAACTTACGCAATACGAGAGAACCTCTCGTAAGAGAACTTTATAACCTCGGGCGTTTGGCCCTAGGCTATATTATGGGGCGAAGTTTGTAAGTACGAACAGCTTTTTGAAAGGGGTTCCCATAGCGTAAGCTAACTTACGCAATACGAGAGACCTCTCGAAAGGTAACATCTCGGTTACTAACGTAACCTCGGTTCCCTGTGAGTAGGGAACGAGTATTGTGTAACGGGCCGTGCTACTGTGCTTTGATCAGGGGATCTTTTCAGTCGAATTAACCTGAATTCTATGTCGAACATGGGGGCCCATGTGCCACGCCCATACTGGCGGGCTCTGACGCGCTCTGGCACGAAGGGACCTGATTGGTTCGCGCATCTTAGCCGACTCGCCTTAGGTTCGTGCAGTTGCCGCAGCACAGCCAATGAGCGCGCTAGACGCTCAGCTATACGTCTGCTGTGCAGCTGCACTGCGTTTTAAAAATTTGGCATCAATATTTTTGAGAAAAGGAGTTTTCTGTTCTTGAACTGTTTTCTCATTTTTCTACTTTCAAACTTAAATAAAAAAACGGCTGAACGAATTATACACGGATTCATCAGGAACAAACTGAAAACACAGAGTAAAGAGGAACAAAATCGAAACAGTTTTCGTGAATCCGTGTGAATGGGGATCGTTTTGACAATGTTGTTGTCTGCACGCAAAAAACGCACGTTTTTAGTACATCATTGTCGTGTAAACGTACCCTTAAAATAAATTTAAAAAAAAAATCGTTTTCAGCCCACCAAAATGCTGTTGATGTGTAAATGAATAGTCAAAACGCATTAAAAGTTTTCAGTTTTTGTTGAAAATGGTGACGTGTAAACTGGCCCTAAATACACAAGATAACAAGGGCTGGAACAAGGAACAGGTGTGGGTAATGAATTGCTATGGAGACTAACGAGGGTAACTATGGAAACAAACGAGGCAGCAATGAAAACTGTCTCATTGCGAAGGCTGCATCTTCCGGAGGTTACATTTGTCAGCCGTATACGTCATCAAGGATGTCTAATTTCAGAAAAAGTAACTATTATTACATTGACCGTTATTCCTTGTAAAGCGTAAGATGTTGCATTTTTATTATGACTTTGGGATGTAATGTTTACTTTTAAGAAATGAGACATCATTGATGACATAAGCAGCTGACAAATGCGACCTCCAGAGGAAGCAGCCTTTGAAATGAGACACAGCTAAATAAAACAGGAACTAATCACAGTAAGTCAAACAGCAGGAACAATAAAAACAAAAATACACTTCAAAATAAGAGTCCTTAAACAAAAGACAGAGGAAACAAGATAGGAATTTAAACAGAAATAATCTAACAAACTAATTTTAGATTTATAATATTAAATTTTCATTGTATAAATTTGGGTGTTAATAAAAGATTGACGTCTTTAAAATTTTAGGATGGGGGTCCCTCACACGAGGATGATCATATTTGGGGATCCGTGACATATGAAAAATTGAAAACCCTTGGCAATAACATTTTATCTAAAATAACATTTTAAATATAATTTTATCTAAAACTTTACAAGTGCTGTATTTTTTAAAATACCTGAGTACTGTAGGGTAGAGCTCAGATGTGTACAGGAAGGCAATGGTAAAGGCTGCCTCTGAGAATCCCTTCCCAATAACTGCAATTCCTGTACGCACAACAGCCAACTCTGCAGATGAAATGGCACAATTCTTCAGTAATTCATATATCAAATTCCACCATCAAATATGGCAAAGAGGTCAAAGATAAAGATGCAGAAAGATAAAGAATGAAGGAGTACCTGTTGGGATTATACTGTTTAGTCCAATCAGAGCTCCTGCTATAATGAGAGACCACGCCTGGCCGTTTTTCCGTCCAATCCGATCCAGAGTGAAATAGGTCCCAACCTTAGCTGGGACTTCAATGACTCCATAGACAAACTGCGTGAGATAGATGTTCAGACCAAACCCAGTGATGTTGAAGCTGATGCCATAGTAGGTAAAAGCAACTGCAAACCTGTCAAATATAAAGATTGTTTAAAAAAAAAAACTGCTATTGACTTTTATATCACAATGAAGAATAAAAGGTCCTCACATACCAGAAAATCCCTGACAAAAGCACAATTTTCCTCAGTTTCGGTGTCCTCACTAGATCAAGGTAGGAATGATCCTTGTCAGAGACCTCAGAAATGGTGATTTTATTTAAGGTCTATAGTAGATGACAATGAGATTTATTTTTATTTCGTTTTTAATGAAGAGATAAAGTGCTCAAAATTGGTTATAAAAAATAATGAAAGCTCTGCTAAGAGTGTTTACCTCAGTTTCTAGTTTATGAGTGTGCTTTCCATTCATCTTAGCACACTGAGTGAGATACTTCTGTGCCTCTTGTACCCTGCCTTTGGTCAGCAGCCATCTTGCTGACTCAGGAATCCACCTTTTGAGGTGAATTGCAAAGGAGAAAAATAGTCTTGTAGTCATGATGCACATTATGAGGCCTAAAAAGATTCTGACAAATCTGACAATATTTTCTTCCTTTTTAATTGTTTGTATTTCAAATCCCACCATTTTTTTCTGGTCCTATGACCATTCTTTCACTTGCAGTTCCACCACTCACCACCAGGCAATTATGCCAACAAGGCAGGGTGATGTCACTACCAGGATGAGGTGGCGCCAGTCCCTGATGAGATATGCCAGAAGAGCCAGAAGCATGTTCCCTACACTCCATCCGAGACTGATGATGGTACCCGTAAATGTGCGATGTTTAACATCTGTCCACTCAACACCTGTAGAGTGAGCAGAGTTCATGTTAGAGTCGGTGAAAACAATACTGTGAATAATCTGGTAGAGTTTTAACAGGGATCATTTCAGATTATGTCTTTTATTCTAAGCAACATGATACTTTCTCAATCTATTTTACTTCCAGAAACTAATTGAAAAATAGTTTTAATTAGCAAGGATGTATCAAATTGATAAAAAGTGAAAGTAAGACATTTATAATGTCGCAAAATATTTCTATTTTGAATAAATGCTGTTCTTTTGAACTTTCTATTCATCAAAGAATCCTTAAAAGAAAATCCAGAATCCAGAAAAATATTAAGCAGCACAACTGTTTTCAACATTAATAATAAGAAATGTTTTCTTGCACATGATTACTGCAGTCTTCAGTGTCACATGATCATTCAGAAATCATTCTAATGCACTCTAAATGCTGAGTTGTTTCAACCCATGTTTGGGTCAAATATGAACAAATCCAAATGTTGGGTTTAAAAATTTTATACAAAAATTTAAACCAACAGTTGGGTTTTTACATATTTGACCCAAACATGGGTTGAAACAACTCAGCATTTTTTTTTAGAGTGCATTAGAATGATTTCTGAAGGATCATGTGACACTGAAGACTGAGTAATGATGCTGAAAATTGAGATTTGCCATCACATAAATAAATTACATTTTAAAATATATTTAAATAGAAAAAAACGTTATTTAAGTTGTTATAATATGACTATATTTACTGCAAATAAATGCAGCCTGAGCACAAGAGACTTCTTTAAAAAAAAATCTTACCAACCCCAAACTTTGGAATGGTAGTGTATATACATTTATATACATTGGACAACATGCACTGATGAATAATTCACAATAAAGTAAATAGGATCAGTTTTGATCATGTTGATTAGAGAGACTGAAGATTAAAGAAATGATAAATTGATAGATACACAGGGCCACTGTGGTGATAGACATCCCGGTCAAGGCAAGTCCGCACAAGGTTCTTGCTATGGCGAACATCACGTAAGATGTAGAAAAAGCCTCGACAATTCCAAAAATAGCACTGACCACAAAGGACACCTGAATCATTGGCTTACGACCAAACCTGTGGAGTGATTTGAAAAAAATATTTAACCACACATATCCTTAACCACACAGGATATTAGACCATTTTATAAGAGTGAAAATCACATGGAAAAATGTCTCTTGCTCTTTACACAAATAGCCTGAGGTAAGCAGTTTTAGATGTGGGTTTAACTGTGACGTTCCGTGACAAATAACGAGTATAACTTGAGAAAAAAACTCTATTGTGAAAGCAAAGAATGATTATGAATATGTACAAATCAGCTATGCAGAACAAATCAAGGGGAGTTAATCATTTTTCAACCTCAGACATGTGAGTAAAGACACTTTATTGTAGTAAAATCATGTGACCAACTTTGAGCCTAAGGAAACTCGGATATGGTCCATGGATCAAAAAAATAGTAGAAAATAATTGGTCATAGAAAAAATAGCATGGAACAAATTATTCTAAAACATAAAATTGATAAAATGAACATACTTGTCTGCCAACTGGCCAAACACAACAGCACCGATTGTCACTCCAATGAAGAAAAATGTGGCAAGGGCTTGGTTTAGCTTTTTGTCGTCACATACCAGGTCCCACTAGAAAAGAGAGACAAATCACACCTTGATAAAGTCCTTGCAGATTTCTTATATTGTCTTTGTTAGAGAACATACGGGTGAAATAAAGTCCATGAACTGCATTTTCATCAACTTATAAAACAGAGCCGTGATTCTCAACTAGGGGGTCTCAAGATGGCTGACAATGATTTATAATATGACAAAACATGCTTTAAAATAAGCTAGAACTGCTAAAAATCAAGTTGCAAACTGGAATCGTATTTCTTAATTTAAATAATTCCCTCAACAACTCATATTTATTTAAGAACCAGGCTTGTCATGGTCTTGGAAAACCATTTTCAATGTGAATTAGATCTGATTAAAGTCATGGGAATTTCTATAAATGAATAGGAATTATTCTAGTTATGCCAAACTAGAAATGAACATTTGTGAGTAAAATCCCCATAATCACGTACGTATAGAAAACAAACATTTAAATTCATTGGCAATAAAAAGTGTAAACTCTGAAGAATGAATTGACATTTATGGAATTTAATTGTTTTAACTATTAATAATTATTTTGTTCAATTATTTTAATATATTACCACTCTTAGTTTAAGTAAATAGAAAAGTGTAAAAATGAGCAGCTTTGTCATTACATCAGAATTACAATAGGCCTATATATATATATTGGGGCCTTTCTAATGTTGTCTTTGACAATGGGGGGCCTTTTAGTTGAGGGCCACTGAAATAGAGGAAAGTGCCTTGTATATTCTTACCTCCGTAGCAGTTGTTGTGGTGAACTGTGAGTGGTCATATGCCCATCCATGCTGGCATGGCACCGACACATTTGATCGGTTTCCATACAGTAAGGACAGGTCACCATTAGGGTTAAAGTCCAAGGGAATAGGGTACATCTTGCAGGAGCTGTAGGAGCCATCTGCATTACGTGGGATGGCAAAAGCCAGAATCTCTGCCAATTCACTGTCCTTCTCTGTGCCACCTATGTACCGGGCGTCCAAGTGAGGCAGGGCACAGTGGTGGGATGGCACACCTGAGATGAAGTTGTGGAGCAGGAAATGCAGTGGAAGGATGACCCGTGGGAGCCACAGGATGTATAGAACCAGAAATTGGAACTTGTTGAAGCCACCAATTTCTTGAAGGACGTCCTCAAACCTCATAGCTGAAAGTTAGATAAGCTACCAATGATATCCGTTTGTTTCTTTCGTCGTTTTACTCACCCATCAGAATCGAGATCTTCTCAATGAAATTTGCTCTTTTCTAGAGACACACTTGGTTTGGTCTACAGTGAACGGCGAGTGGAGAGTAGTCTGAGGAGATGAGCAGTGCTGCTATATGTTATCATAATACTGTTCCCTGTCACGCTTTCAGGGCCTGAATGAGACACAAGAAGGTCTTTGTCTTGTAAACTCAAGAAAAAGAAGAATCCCAGGCCTTAAAAGTTCACTATCCCTCATCTGACTAGCCGGAGAGAGGAAAAGGAAAATACATTAGTTCCACAAAAAAGCACAAAATGATTCTGTGGTGAAGTAAATACCAAAGAAAAAACAAATGTAATTTAAGTTAGTTCAGGCAAGAATTTAATAAAACAAAGTAAATTCTAAATTAGTACTCAATTTAAGATTGTAGAAATTAAAGCGTAAATATCAGTGTTATAAAATTAAGTAAAACGTACTCAACTTTCTGATTCTTGTGTTCCCATCATGCACTGGTGCATTTATAATTAATAAGGTTGCATTTTTTACTATTATATATCCAGCTATATTTACACTGTTTTATCATTGCTTTTGTTGTTAGGTCTAGTAACTTGCTGTTTTGTGACATCTGGAGTTCATTTTACTCAAAATGACACATTCATACTCAAAAATGACCCAACAAATGTTACCGTTATTGTGTTTTGTGCACCAACTATTTAGCTCCCATGTGTTTGGCTGGGTACCACAATACTTTTATTATGTAGAAATGTTGTCCACACAATATCTACTGTATTGTTTACTTCAATATTTTAAGGACATTATATACTTTAAAAGCATGGCTTAGTTTAGTGTTATATTGATGGAGTTAAATGTACATGAAACAGATTATTGCAAGGAAAGCTTCAACTGAGTAGAAATGATTACTCGCCAAACTCTAATTGGCCAAGTTAAAGTCACTTATTTTCTTAATTATACTTAATTTTTTACTTAATTCCAAATATGTGAGTTACTTAAAAAATCTGTGCGCAAAAATGAAGTGTGTATATTTACAACGTGTAACACAAGCGAGTTGTCTGAATTCATTTTCGTAAATCAGACATGTACCTGCAAAAACTGAAATGTTTTCAAAGACTGGGAAGAACGTGGAATGTGTCACTTGTAGAAAAACAACAACATAACACAAATTTAGACTTCATCAATTTATGCTCCTTGTTCCAACATAAATCTCACTTAACATCTCACCATTGTAGGAGCAAAAGAGGTGAAAATTGTTCATTTAGAAATAATCCGTATTGACAATTATTTATAATGTGATTTCTGCCATGCTTAGAAAATGAGATAACTCAGTGTAGAACCCACTATATTCCTTTAAGAAAACTAAAACCCAAATACTTTACCATTTCCTTTGCCTGATAAAAATAAAGAGGTCTCTGCAAGAAATACTGAAAAGAATATATACAAACATACAGCAGTATCATCAAACACTTGTAACAAGCTAAAGACAAGGCATGCCCATCATCACAAGGTTTACAAAGAGGGCCGAGCTGCAGACCAGAGGAAATTTGTGCATTTGTCCTTGGATATGTGGCATATTTTACAATGTTTTGTGTGTCTGGTGGTTTATAATAATTTGTGCTGCCTAAATACACATAATATACTGTATGATTGATTTAGATGTTGTAAATAATTATACATTATTATTGTGTGTCAAGGGTCAAAGACAACTTGGCATCTAACTAATAATAAAGTACACCTTCAAAAACATATTGAATTAAATATGCACAACAGAACAACACATATACAGTATAGCACCGATTAAGCTAAATGTGACATTACCTCCATTATATTCCAAAAAACTTCCAGTAAAGTGAAAGTTCTACATTGTTTACCCTTATAGTACAACATAAAATTATTTGGTGCAGAATCTAAAATTAGAACTATAGCCATTCATAGATTAGGAAGAACATTAAATTAATTAAAAAGGTTAATTTTGGTCAATGGGGCCGATTACATGTTGAGGCAATATGTTCAAGTAATTGAGAAGAAACAATCCCAGTAAACAGCAGTCACAGTGTCTTATCTGGCTGCAGCTGTTTTGTTGCTTGTGCTTTTTTCCCTTTTCACGGGTACTGTGTTCTTCGAATGAGCAGAAGCTTTGGTTTGATTCCTAACAGGTGTATTGGTGGGTTGGTTTGGTGATGGTTTGGCGTCCTTTGCAGGACCACTGCAAGTAGTAGTCCTAGACTTCAGTGGGAGATCCACAGTGGTACGGAGAGCAAACGGCTGCTTGCGAGATTCGCTAACTGCAGTTCGTAGGGGTAGCCTATGGGGCGAAGGACTAGCTATACGGGTTGAAGAGAAAGTGCAGTTTGTGGTGCTTAAGCTGCGACGAGACGAAGCCGGAATACAGGAGAGAGGGATGCGATTGCTTCCACTTGGCTTGGTAGAACAAGATAATGTTGATTTTGATCTTGTGTGAAGTGGTGGAGCACTTGATCCTGACTGT